>JASDDO010000234.1:0-500000 GCA_030015575.1 Agapanthus africanus
CGCCTTTGGGCGTGTTTTTGCTCCCGTTTGGGGATGCTTTACTTATATCTTGTTGTATCCATTTTGGGGTTGATTTTTACAAAAGAGGTGCTGCCAAAATTTTAAAGGACGAAAAATTGGACTTTTAAAGAATTTGGGTTGAGATTTCAAAGGTTTTAAAATGCTATTATTTCTTACTACTTTTGATGGTTTAGATTGCTGGGTTTTGCGGCTTACCTAAATTGCGTTACGCCTGTAGACGTTGCGTAGTTTAAAGGCCACCACGTGCCAATTTCAGGTCGTGACATCTTGGAATAGCATCCCAAGTTCTCTAGTTGGTACTTTTGATACTTATCTTGGAGCAAGAGCTATGGACTACGTCCCTCGGGTGGATCATTTTCGATGGAGGAGGACCGACGAACAAGCTCGATCCGGGAGAACCAAAGGAGCAAGAAAATAAGATCAAGCTCAATCATGGTGGCTACTTGGAGCGAATGATGAGGAAATAAGACCGAAGGACACAGATATTTTGGTGAGATTCTTTCATCATAGTAGATAGATCCTTTAGTTTAGCTAGTTAGATTTATGGAAGATCTGGTTTAATGGGTTATTCTAGCGCCGTTTTTAAAACCCTAAAATAATTTTTGTTCCGCAAAATGCCACGGTTGATGGCTAGGGTGTTAGTGTAACCTAACATATAGTGCCCTCAAGGCAATTATTATGACTGCAAGTAGGTGATTATGATAATTGAGGGACGACCTATACAGGTATATCAGTCTCACTCGAGATGATAGTATGCAATTTGGTTTATCTTCATCATTGATGAATCCTGTAGGATTGTTGCTTGACAACCAGTATTATGATGGCGATCATATATGTGGGAGCTGGGTTATTTATAAGTACATCCTTAAATGTCCCTAGTCATGGGAGAATCGAGACTGGGCATCGATATTCCATAGTAGACTAGTGTATACGCTTCTAGACCCCGACGAGGGGCAGTGGACGGTCTCACAAGTCATTGGTGTTGTGTTATCTAAGATAGTATACATGTGCTCACTGGAGGTGAGTACACTGGACGGACTCGCCGAGAACTTCTAGATGGTATTTGTTGGGACCTCACCCGCGCGCGCAAACGTGCATGTTTTTTGAATAGAATGGTTTTAAGAAATAGTTGCGCACGCGAGCTCGGTCTCGTTTTAAAATTTATAAAACCACAAGTGCACGGCGTGTTGTAGCGATCCGGCAAGTACGGGTCGATCCGCAGGGAATTGGAGATTAGGTATTGTCTCTTAAGGTTCGAGAAACAAAAGAATTTGGTTTGGTTGTCACAAAATATAAAACACGAAAATATAGAAAACAAGTTAAGAAGAAAGGTGGCCGTGGCTTTGATTCGGATGGTTGGATCGCGGCTATTCCTTCGACGCTCCCTTGATCATGAGTTGTCCGTCCTTGTGTCGATCCCGACGTGATGCATGACTTGTCAAGGCGATTGCGAATCACAAGTCATCAAAATACCGATATTCGACGCAAAACACGAAACGATTCCGTTTCGTTCACTTACCGCTTGTATGTCCAAGCTTGAGATATCAACACTACGCACAAGGGTTAGCAAGCATACCACAACATCAATAACACAAATTAGTGAGTGAGAGCAAGTGATTTTAGTGTTGAGTTTGCTAAGTGTTTGTGATAGTATAGGCTATATGAAACCAAGAGGGCTGTCAAGCCACTAGATAGCAAGATACCCTATCTAAACTTAGCAACATCAAACCTAAATTGATTTTAACCTTAGGCTTGCAAAATAGGGTTTTTGGAGAGAATATGGTACGTGATGAGGTTACCAAGTAACCATGGAGTCAACATACCATATCAAACCAATCCAAGTTACAATACTAAGTTTAGAATCACATTAAAACATATTAAACATTAACAAGAGGAGGAGGAAAGCAAAGCCATTCATCTCACATTCTCACCATCACCACAACCAAAAGATTAGTTACACAACATAATAAAAAGGAAAGCAAATAACAAAAGAAGCAAATAAACAAAATAAAGAAAAATATATTAACACTTGAATGAGTTGAGATACAAGGTGTTGGTTAATTATTCAACCTCCATAATGAAGCTCTTAAAAAGAAAGCTCCAAGAGGGAAGAAGAAGAAGAAACCAAGCTAAGCTTACACAACTCTCAAGCTAAACCAAAAACTAAATTAAGGAATGGGTATATACATATATCCCCTCTCTCTAATCTGTTCTGGTATTTATAGGCACTAAAATAGAATAAACAAACAATATAAATGGGATGATGTGATGCCTATAAATTGCCAGAAGAAAAATGGGGACAAAAGGAGAAAGAGGGACCGGTGATGCCGGTTTTTTGGGGGGTCTCGCCGGTCCAATTGTGGGCAATGGGGCTCGTGTTTGTATGGTGATCTCGAGTGCACTCCATGATCTCTCTGGTGTTGTTTGATTTGTCTATATAAACCTGGTTTGCATTCAGAGATTTGGAGGGAAACTTGTAGCTTTATATCACATCACACTATTTGCATTAATCACACCTCAACTCACACATGCCCACTTGTGCCAACTTGCACAAGTCATGAGTGTACCAAGGAAGCCCCCACCATGGTCCAAGTCTTCAAAGAGCTAGTGTCACTTGTATTGTGTTGGACCAAAATTGTGTACACTTGTTTATTTGCAAAAGAATTCTTTAAAAATCGAACGGTTTTCCGTTCTGATAGCAGTGTCGGCTCACAAATGTCATATCCGTGATTTTGAGTATGGTTTCCAGTATTTTGTCATGAATACCTATAATCTGTATTTACTGAGCAGACACTGGTTAATAGTACCGATAAATAACAAAATAAATAATGAATGAGAGGGATTAAAATGCAATTTTCTGTGATGAACAGTATTATATCTATCGTCAGATGGAAGTTCTCAGGTGGCATGAGTACATAATAGTCTTTTGACCTGAAGTCATCATTTGTCTCGTGTGAGTTCCAACTGTACTTTGATTACTATCCTACCACGGCTTAAAGGAGTCATGCAAACAAGTTTTAGTTGGGTACAGTCTCTAGCCAAATGGAGGCAGTGGTCGATTATTAGGGATTCGTCTCTCCTGGTATTAGGAGTCGATGTCACGCTGTGTTCAGTTGGCTATCACCAGAAATCTGTGGCCACTGTGGATGAGATTTACTGATAGTTGGTCAGTTGTATATCTGTTGGTGATGAGCTTGACTCAGACATGACTTATCGGGTTAGTATGGGTCTGACGTTATCCACCCCTAGACCCGATATGCGATACCCTTTGACGACCGGACTGTACGGAGATTGTCACATTCAGGCTCAGTAGGGTAAGAACGTACTTGATTGTCGACCCACCTTTCGACAAGTACCTGGGTAGCCGTTACGTCCAGCTGGTGTCGCTGACGTGCTTGTGGTTAAACCCACTACTAGCGTATTGTCGAGTCTTTAAAGTTCTGCACAGAGGGTTTTTCCGGTTCAGGCAATAGATGTAGGAGTCGTACGTTGGTACATACAGGGGTCCGATTAAATACGTGTATGAGATACACGGATTTTAATCGGGCGATTGATAATACTAGCCGGCTTAGGATTAAGCAGGATTATTAAATCAAGTTTTGATTTAGTAATTTATATATGTATTTTGATACATATATTTTAGTAATATTGTTAACTATTCATTTTATCTTTTTGGTGCTATCCGTATTTTTATACGGATACGCGTATATGTAGCGATACATATACCGGGTGAAGTACTCCATATTTATATGGTAATGCTTCTTGAAGGACACCTCATATTTATTTTTCTATTTAGAACAATAAAAGGAAATGAGGTGTAAAGTGAGAAGTAATGAAGCATGGTTCTTTGCATGTGGAGAGGTATGGCTTGGGGATTTATTTTGATAAATTCATTTGTGTTCACTATTGAACCATGGTTGTAAAAAGGAAGCCATTCTCATTTTCTACACTTGATATTTTTTCATTCCACACTTGAGCATGCTTCATGGTTGCAAGTATTAGCAACCATCTTCTCCTTCTTCTTATTGCTCTCCCTTGAGTAAGGGTTTAGAGAGAAATTTTTAGTGAAATATTCTTACATCACCGACCATCCACACCTAGCATGTTTGGATCATCGGTTAGAGATTCCTCCGGCTTCTCTCGAGTGGATCGTTTTCGGCGAGGGTGGTTGATTTTCAAGCACGATCCCAGTGGCTACGAGCTTGGAGGGGTCTTCCACAATTGGGTGGACACACGACAAAGGTTGTAGTTTCTCAGCCCTTGTATTTCAAGTTAGCTAGTTTAGGTTTTTGGACCGTATCCTGGGTTTTATGGGTGTTTGGTGCTCGTGTAAATTTTTGTTTTCGCTTCCGCCTCGGCCGCGGCCTCCGCGGCGCCGACACCGAAACCTAACAAAATAGTCCTGCTACGTAGACCTGGTAAATACCTAGCCCAGGTCGGATGGGCTTAACCACCTTGTGCACCCCATGTTGACTATAGTGCCCTTAAGGCAATTATTGTAATCACAGGCAGGCTATTGGTTATAGTGTCCTGAAGGCAATTATTGTAATCGCAGGCACGCGATTATGATGATTGAGGGAGGACCTATACGGATAGAACAGTCTTACTCAAAATGATAATATGCTATCTGGTTTGTCTTTATCATCATGCACATGCTTTATGTGGTATTACAGATCACTATTATATATTGATAGAGCCCATAAGATTCTTTCTTGATTACCAGTATTATGATGGCGATCATATACGTGAGAGCTGGGTGGTCTATAAGCACAGCTTTAAATGTCCCTAGTCGTGGGAGTATCGAGACTGGGCATCGATACTCCAGAGTAGACTATGTAAGTCTACGGTAGCGCCCCGGCCGTCTGTCCGAGGCCAAAATGCGGAAACGAAAACTTTTTCTAAACTTGAAACCGGTGCTATCGTAGATTTTAATCCCGGATCGAACCATTAATCTACAACTAGCAAACTAGAGAAGGATTAGAAAAGCTATACCGATCGATCCGTGTCCTTTAGTCTTTGGCCACCAACCCAAGCTCCTCGTGGCATCTCCGATCTCCGGTCTCCTCATCGGAAAGGGCACCACATCTTTGAATCCTTTTACGGTCTCCCGCTTTGTCCGAAGCAACTCGGACACAAAGTTTGCTAGCCGACGTGTCCAAGGTGATGTAGAGAATGTGTGTGATCATTTTTTCTCTTGCATCCATCGATTCTCAACGCATGAGAGTGTATGGATGGAGGTTGAAGATGAAGCCATTAATGGAAATGGTGAGCTAGAGGAAGAAGAAGAAGAAGAGCCTTTCTTTTTCTTATGTGTTGCATGATAAAAATGAGAGAGTGAGAATCAAATAATACAAGAGCAAACCCTTCATATGGCAGCCCCCCTCTCTCTCCCTCTCATTTCAACTCATAAACCAATCAAATAATGTGACACATGCACAAAGAAAGAGACCATGAGTCATCACTTGTGCATGTGTAACAATTAATGCTCTTCATGATGACTTAAGCTCACAATTTCCATTTGTAAACATTAATCCAAATGTTTATAACAATAAAAAGATACGGTAACATCTAAAGTAAACTTGTGACGGATCACAAGGATACCCCTCACCTGTATATACATACCTGCATCCGCATTCCGACCGAGTGCGAATGCGATAAGACTAAAGTAATCCAACAAATCTAATACTAGGATCCGGCTTAAACCAAAACCCACTAGTATGATCCGTCCGATCATGATTCGTGCACTACTGCACGTATATGATCGAACCCTGCCATATATCATACGGCCTCTACAACGTTTCGCCTGAAACTTGAGAAACTGTCTGTGGGGGACTCTAAAGACTCGTCAATACTTTGGCTGTGGATTTAACCACTAGCACGTCAGTGGTACTAGCCGTACGTAACGGGCTATCAGGTATTGACCAAAAGGGAGGCCGATGAGCGAACTCATCCTGACACCCTACTGAGCCTGTCAGTGACAATATCCGTACAGTCCGGTCCGTTCGTCTATGAGCATTGCATGTCGGGCCTAGGGGGTTGGTAAAAGTCAGACCCCCAAAAGCGGTACAAGTCGTGTCGGAGTGTAGCCCAGAACATCCTGAGATACTACTGGAATACCTACCAGTAAATCTCTTGCCTTGGCCAAGGACTTCATGTAATGGCTCTCCTAGACACAGCACGATCTCACCCCCAATACCGGGAGAGACGAAACCCCTGCCGATCCGCTCACTGCCTCCATGTGGCTCGGGACTGTACCTAACTAAAACTTGTTTGCACGACTCCTTTGAGCCGTGGTAGGGTAGTAATCAAAGCACAGTGGGAACTCACACGAGACAGATGACGATCTCAGGTCGATGAACTAACCTGTACACATGTCACCAGGGAACTGTTATCTGACGTCAGGTATAATACCAACTAGCATGTTCCTGGCGAGTCCTGTCCGGTGTACTCATAACCCAATGAGCACCTATATACATCTTAGGTGATCCAACTGACACCAATGGCTTGTGAGACCGGCCACCGCCCCTCGTCGGGGTCTCGACTGTATACACTAGTCTAGTTTGGAGTACCGATGCCCTGTCTCGAAAACTCTCTCGACTAGGGACCTGTTAAGGATGTGCTTATAGACCCCAGCTCCCATGTATATGATCGCCATCATACTGCTGGCAGTCAAGAAAGAATCCTAAGGGCTCTATCAACGTGTAATAGCGACCTGTAAGGTCACTTAAAGCAGTACACGATGATAAAGATAAACCAGATAGCATACTATCATCTTGAGTAAGACTGTCCTGCCGGCATAGGTCCTCCGTCAATCATTACAATCACGTGCCTGCGATCCAATAATTGACTTTGAGGGCACTATACCCAACAGATTAGTGTATACTGATCAAGACCACGACGAGGGGCGGTGGCCAGGTCTCATAAGCCAAAACCGCATCTTGCGTTTTTACCGATTATTGTGCGAGTTTTGCAAGGGAATCTAGAGTAATTGTAGCAGGCAAATAGAGATTCAGAGACTTTCAACTTGGACCAGAGGAGCATTGGTGTGCTCTGAAGAAAAATTAGCAAAAGTTCCTTCCAAACTGCGGCAGAACCACAACATTTGGGTGATATTAGTGGCGAAACCGCGGCTATCTTGAGGAATTGGGCCCCCAAAATCCTCAGGTACCCTCCTATTATCTTTTTCTCTCCTCTAAGATGCTATAATCTGATTTTACCAGCAGAATTCTTTGCAAAAAGCGCCACTCAAAAATCTTGGTGTTAGTTTGTTCACCTAAGATAATATACAGGTGCTCATTGGGTTATGAGTACACTGGACGGACTCAACGAGAACTTGCTAGTTGGTATTATACCTATTGTCAGATTGCAGTTCCCTAGTGACATGTGAACAGGTTAGTCTGTCGACCTAAGATCGTCAATTGTCTCGTGTGTGTTCCCACTGTGTTTTGATTACTACCCTACCACGGCTCAAAGGAGTCGTGCAAACAGGTTTTAGTTGGGTACAGTCCCGAATCACATGGAGGCAGTGAGCGGATTGTCGGGGATTCGTCTCTTCCGGTATTGGGGGTTGATGTCGCGTTGTACACGGGTGGCCATCACCATAAATCCTTGGTCAAGCTACTCGAGAATTACTGATCTCGGATCAGTAGTTTCACAGGTGGTGATGGGTTTCATACTGACACGAAATGTCGCGGTTTTAGGGGTTTGACTTTTTTCACCCCCTAGACTCGATATGTGATACTCATAGATGAACGGACCGTACTGTACGGATATTGTCACGGACAGGCTCTGTAGGGGTTCAAGATGAGTTTGTTCGTCGGCCTCCCTTTCGCTCAATACCTGGGTAGCCGTTACGTACAGCTAGTGTCGCTGACGTGCTTGTGGTTAAACCCACTGCCAGTGTATTAACGAGTCTTTAGAGTCCCACACAGAGGGTTTCTCTGTTTTGGGCGAAACGATGTAGATGCCGTATTGTTTTATGGCAAGGTTCAATCATATACGTGCACTTGTGCATGTATTATGATTCGAACGGATAATACTAGTGGCTTTGGTTTAAGCCGGATTCTAGTATTGTATTGTTGGATTATTTTCATCTCATTGTACTCGTATTTTGTCGGAATATGGATACGGGTATGTATATACGGATGAGGGGTATTCTTGTAATTTGATTACAAGATAATTCTAGAAGATGCCACCTCATTTAGCTTTAACCATTTAGATTAAATGGTTAATGAGGTGGAGGGGATGAGTCATTGATTGGTTTAAAATGAAGCATAGCTTTGTGGTGACTCATGGGATGACTTATGGGGTGACTCATGGTGGCACTTTTGAGGCATGCTTGATTTAGTTTGTGTTTTGAGGATTTTCTTCACTTGATGGTTAATTTTTCCTTGCGCGCAACACTTAGCCATTTCTTTTCTTGGTTTGCTACACTCCCATCCCCAAGTTTCTTCTTCTACCTCCACCCATCAAGTCTCGTGTGTTGAGAAACCTTGGGTGTTTAGAGACAAACTAATCTATCATTAGACTCTACATCTTCTAGGCTATCTTGTTTAGCGAACTAGGTACCCTAGTTACCTCGGCTATAAGGTTGGAGCTCCTTTCATAGACTCTCAGGTGGATTATCTTCGATGGAAGGAGACCGGCGACCAAACTTGATCATGGTGTCCACTGGGAGCTTAGATAAAGGTTAAAGACCGAAGGACACGGATCATTCGGTATAACTTTCTAAACTCCTTTTTAGTTTTCTAGATTAGGGTTAATGGTAGATCCGGGTAGCGGGTTGTGTTAGCGCCAGTTTGTAAAATTTTTATTCCGCAATCGGCCACGGTTTGATGGCCAGGGCGCTGGCATAACCCAACATGGTATCAGAGCCAACTCGTTAACCCCTTACCAGCAGTTTTAGACGATGTTAAAGCATCGAAACCGAAACAACTCTGAAACAATACGGAAAATATTCCAGTTTCTGTCGAATTTTTCTAGTCTTCAAATTTTTTTTTTAAACAATTGCAGAAGGCTATTTATGATGTATCTAGAACACCCTCAAAATACGAGCCCAAAATTACAAAATGTGACCGGCAAGATTTGTGTTTCACCCGGCCTAGCTGGTTCAATTTGTGTATTTGGACTTGAAATTTTTTTTTTGTTCTGATCTCTGGAATATTGGTTCTCAGGTATTGTTTGTTTTTTCCCAGGTTGGATATTATGTTATCTTTTGTTTCGGGGCAATCCAAGGATTTCGAAGTCATTATTTTTAACACTGTTTAAATATTTTCAGTACATACATTACTATTTGTGATCGTGAATGTCATTTGAGCGGTACAACTCGTCTAATTGCTATAAGCCTTTTAGACGGGTTTGCGAACATGACATTCATGTTGATGTTCTGTATTGCGCTGAGGTTGTGGCTGGATCCTCGTGGTGGATAGCCAGTGGTGCAATAGTAGTACAGTTTAGATTCATTTGTATATTTGATATTTCGGGGCAAGCGTCCGACTTGTGGACTGCCGTCTTTGCCAGCTTATATATTATTTATTTGGGGCATGACCGGGTTGAGGTCGATGTCACCCTTATACATATTATTTTCTTTTCTGTACTAGGATTACCCCGCGGTGGAGTGCACGAATAGCCGTGTTCTAGAGGGAAACGGGTCCGCATCTCATGACGTTGAGACGGAGGGACCTTACTCTAGAATTGGTGAGCTATTCGCTGCACTCGTAGGGGGTATAGTTGACCTAAGGTGGGGTGCTCAAGTTACCAGGTTCCGTGATGTGCTGGGTGGCCCATTCACTTTGTTGATTGGGGTTTCCTCACTTCTGGGATTGGCGGGTAACTTGTCGCACTCGTAGGGGTCTAGGTTTTCATTGCAAAGGCTATCCATACGACAGGAAACGTCGGGTCTCATTTGCGGCTCAAGTGAAACCCAAGGCTCCAGGATTATCCACCACTCTGTGTTGCTTGGCTGAGATTCTGTGATGTTTCTTTATATCATGTCTGGGACGAATATTATATATATTTATATATATATTAGTAGATGTTGTATATGTTTTGCACCTCTGTCGTTAGTTAAATAACCTAACGGGTGATGACAGGGCCCAGTGGTGAATGCGGATAGCATATACGTACATTATATTTTCGTTCCTTTATTTGGTGTGATATGTTTAATTGATGGGACTACATTGATTTTGATTAATGCAAGGATAAAACAAACCTATATGATGTTGTTGGAACCAAGTTTTTGAAAAACAGACATTATAGACGTTTTCTTTTGCTTTGCAAAGTGGTATTCAATTGGGAGCCGACTCTCCCTTAAACTGCGAACTGCCAGATGAACACGCATTTGACACGATCGACGGGGAGAGAAGAAAGAATGATACCCAGTGGGAACTCTACTTCGATGGAGCATCTTCCATGAAGAAGAGCAAACAAAGCACCCCCATAATCAAATCAGGGGTAGGCCTTATCTTTGTGACTCCACAAGGAGGGATAATACGCTTTGCCTTCTCCCTAAAAGAGCCGAGGACAAATAATGAAGCCGAATATGAAGCTTTGATAGCAGGTTTTGAAATCGCCGTCGACATGGGAATTGAGAACCTCCTCGTATACGGAGACTCCCAGCTGATCGTTAGTCAAGTAAACGGCGACTATCAAACGTGCAAGCCAGAGTTGGTGAAGTACGGCGAGAGAGTACAGCAATTGCTAACTCAAATTCCTTCCAACACCTTGGAAAGCATACCGCGTGTGGAAAATAGCAAAGCGGATGCATTAGCCATGCTCGCTAAAGAACTGGCCGACGAAAACCTCGATGACGTGAGGATCGTTGTGCAAAATTGTCCGGTTCTCGCACCGGCAGAAATATCTCTGGAATCTTCCGAAGAAAAGGGAGCGACCGAGCAAGCGACCCTACAGATAAAAGACCAGGAAAAGGCTAAGGATTGGAGGGAAGTCTTTATAGATTACCTCAAATCCCGTCGAGCATCTGAGGATGCGTCGTCAAGACATCAGCTCATGAAACGAGCTCTATCTTTTGCTTTCGTCAATGATACTCTGTATAAGAGATCATTTGATTCTCTGTGGTTAAGATGCCTGGGACCTGAAGAGGCAAGGAGAGTCGTCCAAGAAACTCACGACGGACTCTGCGGTTCTCACCAAGCCGGGCTGAAGATGAAACTGAAGATCAAAATGATGGGCTATTATTGGCTCACAATGATTCAGGACAGCCTAGAATACGCGAAGCAGTGCCACTCGTGCCAGATTCACGGGGAATTTATCCACCAGCATCCAAATCCGCTACACCCAACGGTGGTTAGCTGGCCGTTCGAAATGTGGGGAACTGACATAATCGGCCTTATCGAACCAGTATCTTCCAGAGGACATCGGTTCATACTGGCAACAATGTTAGTTATATGTATGCCCTAGAGGCCATTACTATACATAGGATGTATATTGTAGTGGATGCTTGGACATATATAGGGAGGACTTTCTTGCTCGACATGATAGTATGCTATCTGGTTGCTCTTTATCTTAACGTGTACACTGATTGTCTCTCTCTTGCATGTTGGTAAAGCCCTTAGGATGTGTACTTGACTACCTGGACTATGATGCGGATCATACTAGTGGGGAGATGGTAGTCCATAAGTATATCCTTCAAGGTCCCTAGTTGTGGGTGTATCGAGACGGGGCATCGATATACCAGAGTAGACTAGCGTATACCTTCTTGACCCATATAGATGGGCGATGGATGATCCCATATCCATTGGTGTTTGACATCAGAGATGATATACGGGTGCTCAGTGGAGACTGGGTACACTGGACGGACTCGCCGAGAACTCCCAGATGGTATTATATCTTACGTCAGATGGCAGTTCTCTGGTGACACTGGTATAGGTTAGTCTGTAGACCCGAGATCGTCATAAAGTCTTGTGTGATTCCCACTGTGCTTTGATTTCCACCTTGCCACGTCCAAGAGGGTGTGCAAAACGGTGGTTTTTGGGTACAGTACCGAATCACATGGAGGCAATGAGCGATAGGAGGGGATTCGTCTCTCCCGGTATATGGAGTTGATGTTGCGCTGTGTTCGATTGGCTATAACCGGAAATCCCTGGCCAGGGTTGCTGAGATTTACTGGTAAGTGTTACCAGTAGTTTCTCGAACTGTTATAGATCTCATATCGACACGACTTATCGAGCTATTGGGGTCTGACGTTTACCACCTCTAGGCGAGATATGCGACATATCAGACGACGAGACCGGACTGTACGGTAAGTGTTGCTGGTTGGATTCACAGGAGTGTGAGCGGGCTTGCTCGTTGATCTTCTGATCGCTCAATACCCGGGTGGCCGTTACGTTTAGCAGACCGCTTGCGGCTTGTGGGTGTTTGATATGATCATCACCAGCTGCCGGCGTATTGACGAGTCTTTAGAGTCCTACACAGAGGTTTCCTGGCTCAAGCGAAACGAAATAGGCGCGCATATGAGATATGTGCGGGACCGAGAATAATACCAGTATGTGATACTGTATTCTATTCTCGCGATATGTGACATTGATCGGTTATATGCGATATAGCCGGGTTATCGGATCAAGTGTTGATTCGATAAGTTGCTACTATTGATATTAGTCGGTTATATGCAATATGACCGGATCATTAAGTCAAGTGTTGATTTAATGATTTAATGTATAATTATATATTTGATATATTACTTTACATTAACTAATATTGGTTCACTTAAAATGTTTTTCTCACTTGATTGTGCACATTGTATATGTGATATATTTTTGTGCACAAGATTGTATCATGTTTGATGATACATGCAAACTTGGGTATGTGTTTGATTTAAACCATGTTTAGGTAAATGGTTAGGGTTCTTATTTATTTATTTATTCATTTTGGCAAGAAATAAAATGGTGGCTTATTTTGTTCTATACTTGAAGCTTCATGAAGCTTTGAAAAGCTTTGACCATTTTGTTTCTTTCCTTAACCTAACCATTCACCTAAACCCTAGTTTATTCTCTACACTAGTTAACTCACCCATGGTTGCATTATGATAAGTCTCCGCTTGAATTTTCTTTTATATTTTTATTCATTCTTTTTCTTTCTTCTTCTTCTTCTTCAAGAAGAAAGAAAACCATTGCTAGAAAATTTTCAAGTGTTGAAACCTAGTGAGAAATCCAAATCCAAAGTGAACCCACTTCCTATTTCATCATCCTCTACCACTTGCCATGTTGTATTGGGTGTTTTCTTCAAAAGTTTCATGACCTAGTGAAGATGGAGCTTGAGTTAGAGTTGCCTCGACGTAGATCATCTTCGGCATCGAAGTCAACGACCTAGCCCGCTCATTTCCCCGACGAAACCATCGCTAGAGTCCGGGATCCCGGTGATCGCAGCGAAGGGACGTCATCACGGAGCTAAAGAAGTAGTGGACCGGATCTACAAAGGTTGTATTTCCATTCACTTAGTAGTTAAGTTGTTAACTAGTTGTTGTTTCGCCTTTACCTCTAGTTATCGATCTAGCATTAGGGTTTCTCGGCACAAGAAAATTTTGATTTTGGCATGGTTGATGCCTTGTGGAACCTCTTGAGTGTGTCTAGGAACCCTACAAACAACTGATTACTTCTCCAAGTGGGCAGAAGCAGTACCACTAAGAGAAGTGAAGATGGATAATATCCTCCATTTCTTCAAGACACACGTCATTTACCGGTTCGGCACCCCGCGACGGATTATCTCCGATAACGGGCCAGCCTATAGAAGCCACAAATCAGCCACTTCGCACAATAGCATAACATATATTGAAGATACTCTTCAGTCTATAATCCCCGAGCTAACGGTCTAACTGAGGCTTTCAACAAGACCTTGACGAAGATTGTGAAAAAGACGGTGTCTCGAAATAAGAGGGACTGACACGAGAGACTGCATGAAGCTCTCTAGGCATATCGAACTACGTTCAAAACGGCCACAAACGCAACGCCGTATGCATTGGTATTCGGCACAGAAGCGGTACTCCCCCACGAGATAGAGTTACCCTCTTTACGAGTGGCAGTTCATTACGAGCTAACGGATGAAGAGAATGCTCATTTTCGGCTTGAGGAGCTCGACGCCCTTGATGAAACCCGGCTCATGGCGCAACAAAATCTCGAAGCTTATAAAGCAAAGAAGACGCGCTCATACGAAAGATTGACTAGGCCAAGAACATTCCGTCAAGGTGAACTCGTGCTAGTGGTCAAAAGACCTATGATCCCCAATCGTGCCAAACGGGGGAAGTTCGAGCCGAACTATGAAGGCCCGTATATCATAGACAATGTCTACTAGGGTGGTGATTTGTGCTAAGTTTTGTGATCAAAGAATTAATTACCGCAATCAAGAACGGCGTCGCTTGGTAGCTAGCCGGTGAGCACGGGTCGGTCCACAGGGATTTTGTGTATTCTCAATTTGTTCTAACGAGTTAATTCCGATTGGTGTTATATTGATTATCGCTAAAAACTGAAATGAGTTGATTAAGATTAAAATCTTGCTAGGGTTAGATTTAGGTTATGTTTGGAAAGTCAATATTCCTTACCACTTTCAATGCCCTAATTAAGATCTATAAGGTGTTATGGTAATAATTAATAAAGTGGATTAGTACCATCGGGAAGAAACTAAGGTTCTTCCTCTAGGTTCTTGTCCTTCCTTTCTTAATTCTTACCTTAACCTCTATGGAAAACATGCACAACTGGTCTTTTAAACTACGGTATCATCGCTACCTCGTAGGATAGGGTGCCGTAGTGAGCGGTGTGTGTATGTATGCATGGAGTCCTATAAAAATATGTGATGGGCAAGAAAGGGGTGAGAGATTTTCATCTCTCAAATCTCTCCTATTCCTAACCCTAACAAGTGAGGAACTACTCACTCATTAGGGAATTTATTAAAAGAAATATTTTTTATCTACGACAAATAATTAAAAGTCCTAAACTAATTAACTAGGGCAGATAATAAAAATTCTATATTATGGCAGAAAAGAAATTACCTAGGGCATGGAAATGAAAAACTACTTACTTTATTTGATGCTCTCTTCATATATAGAATTCTGAATTTTTGATCAATGAAAAGAGCCATAAGAAGAGGCATACCTCAAAAAGAGGTTTATGGTTTCTAATTATAGATCATAGAAACCCTAGGGTTACATTCGATTCACATCTGCATTCACAAATATACCCTAAGAAGACTAGTCAAAGCACCGCCACGCCGTCAAGAATTTTCACCGACACGGGCTTACCATGGCCGCGGAACCGCGGCCAAAAGCCATGTTTGGCCGCGGATTCGCAGCCATATAGAGTGCTTGTTAGTTGATTTCTTCTAAGCTGCTTCTGGTTGCATTTTGCTTCTTTTTTCTTCACTTTGTTTCTCAGATTGTCTTCTAGTTTTCTTCCAAATTTCCACAGTGAATAATGTAGTGAACTTTACCGCTTGCTTCGTGTCGAAGTCTTGAACGTTGCGCTGCCTTTGTACTTTGTGAACTTGTTCATTGATCTTCATTGTCCCTCAAACTATAGGCATGATCAAGATTCTTCCATTTGTCGGTCGTAGTCTTACTTTTGTATCATCTTTTCATCAATTTCACTGTTTTGTTCCGAGATCTGTAACCTGCCACTATGTAGCTGACATGGATCAAAAGGACCTGTTTATTTGTAAAATGAATAAGAATGGGGAATATAATAAAGCAAAATTATGATATGAACAAATACCCCCAAACTTATCTTTTGCTCGTCCTCAAGCAAAACTAGTTTATTCTCGAAAAAGCCTAACCTCACTTTCGCAGGGAAACGCGATTGCACTGAGCTCGCGCAACAAGCCGTTAAACCTCTAGGTGTCTCTAGTAGGAGGAGTGTTGTCTCCTGAGGGTTTTCAGCGGATACTACTCACAAAATCCTATCAATTCGGCCTATTGACTTTTATTCTCCAATTCGGTTTTCTAAAAAGAAATCTATTATCTTCAACTCAGAAATTATCAACCCGTATTTTTCACGCTTCCTTATCATTTAACTTAAGATTGTATATGTTCTGTAAATTCCCTTAGCTTTTAGCATCTTTTGAGTTTTTCTTCTAAGGTTCCATCTCAACTCAGGAATTTTTATCATCTCTACTAAAGATATAAGTCCTATTTTTCATTCCTATCTCTCATCTAAACTCAAATCATATACCCCTACGTGTGTGTATGTATCACCCCTATACTTGGAAATTCAATTCAAGCTCTTATACCCTTGTCCATTGTCCAAAGTACATTTAGTTGGTGAATTTTTAGATGAAATTGCTCACACATCCTTCATGCGACCGTTAATACTTCTTGAGGTACTAACGACTGATTACAAAATGTGTTTGTACATTAAGGCGTAATTCCTAGTCTTGTAACACCTAAGGCTTTAGCAGTGACTCCCAAACCAGTTGGTCTAAGGCACTAGGTGATAAAGCACAATATTTTTTCTATTTATGCAGCCTTAAGTAATTACAAAAACCAGTGTTCATTTTTTTTATTCACACTTGTAGTTGTAAGTCTACGGTAGCGCCCCGGCCGTCTAACAGACGCCAAATGCGGAACAAAAACTTTTAACTGGCGCTATTGTATATTATAACCCGGATCTGCCATTATTGCTAAACTAACAAACTGTAAAGAGAGTAGAAAGGTTATACCGAACGATCCGAGTCCTTCGTTCTTTAACCATCATCCCACGCTCCGTTGCGGCTGGTCCGATCTCTTCGATCTCCGATCTGCTCGTCCAGGTGGCACCACGTCAACGGATCTTTAAACGGGCTCCCGCCTCTGACTCGAAGCAACTCGGTCGTCAAGTTTGCTAAAAGAGACAACCAAGATTGATGTAGAGAATGAGTAGAACACTTTGTCTCGTTACGTCCAAAGCTATGGACGAACGGTTAATGAAGTTGCCTTTTGGATCTATATGAAAATGAGATATGAATATATTAATTTCCATGCATCCAAAACTCTATCTTTTTTCCAACAACCATCTTGTGAGAGTGAGTGAGGAAGAAGGGAGGGGCCGGCCACTTATAGAGGTGGGGGGGTGAGTGTAGGAGAGGGGAAGGTAACCACAAGAATAAATATCATGAACAAATATCCTAAGGTTAACAAGAACCATTAATGCTAAAGCATGAGTCAAACAACACCTAGTATGAACACCATTTAAAGTAAAGGATGAATCACTTAACCTAGTCACCTTGCATTAATTGAATCATTAAATGCAACCATGAGTCACTAAACACCTCACCACATCTAGAACCTTCTAGAAGCATCCACACTCATCTCAAGAAAAGATAAATCCTTCTTTAACTGAATGATAAAGACGGGCGATAGAAAACTGGAAACTGGAAACTGGCAACTTCCAAAAACGATCCTGAAACGAATTTAAGGATAGACCCATAACAGTATAAACATAACCGCATTTGTATTACGACCGAATACAAATGCAACTGAGACAAAGATATTATATCTACACAGTATAATACTCGGATCCGGCTTAAACCAAAGCCCACCAGTATTATCTGCCCGAAATATGACACATGCGTAAACGCACGTGCATTTTCCGAACCCTGCCATAAAACTATACGGCCTCTACAACGTTTTGCCCGAACTTGGGAAACTGTCTGTGGGGGACTCTAATGACTCGTCAGTACCCTGGCAGTGGGTTTAACCACAAGCCGTCAGCGGCACTAGCTGTGCGTAAGGCTGCCCATGGACTGACCTCAAGGGATGCCGATGAGCAAACTCATCCGGAAACCCTACTGAGCCTAACAGTGACAATGTATATACAGTCCGGTCGGTTCGTCTATGAGTATCGCATATCTGCCTAGGGGGTTAGTAACGTCAGACCCCCAATAGCAGTATAAGTCGTGTCAGAGTGTTGGTCAAAAACACCCTGAGATACTACTGGAGTACCTACTGGTAAATCTCCTGCCACGGCCATGGGCTTTGTGTAATGGCTCTCCTAGACACAGCACGATCTCACCCCCAATACCGGGAGAGACGAATCCACTGCCGATCCGCTCACGTGCCTCCATGTGGCTCGGGACTGTACCCAAAAACTACCTGTTTGCACGACTCCTTTGAGCCGTGGTAGGGTAGAAATCAAAGCACAGTGGGAACTCACACGAGACAGATGACGATCTCAGGTCGATGAACTAACCTGTACACATGTCACCAAGGAACTGCTATCTGACGATATGTATAATACCAACTAGCAGGTTCCCGGCGAGTCCTGTCCGGTGTACTCATAACCCAATGAGCACATGTATACATCTTAGGTGATCCAACTGACACCAGTGGCTTATGAGACCGGCCACCGCCCCTCGTCGGGGTCTCGACTGTATACACTAGTCTACTCCGGAGTATCGATGCCCTGTCTCGAAACTCCCACGACTAGGGACCACAATTAAGGATATGCATATAAACCACCCAACTCTCACGTATATGATCGCCATCATACTGTTGGTAGTAAAGCAAGATCCTAAGGGCTCTATCAAAGTGTAACAGTGATCAGTCACCTGAACCTGTACACGATTGAAAAAGGCAAACCAGATAGCATACTATCATCTCGAGTAAGACTGTCCTACCGGTATAGGTCCTCCGCAATCATTGCAATCACGTACCTGCGATCCAATAATTGACTCTGAGGGCACTATATCCAACAATCTCCCACTTGCACTTAAGGCTAATTATTTGTAAGGTTCCTAGGCACACTAATGAGGTTCCACAAGGTATCAACCATGCCAAATTCAAAAAAAATTCCGGTGTCGAGAAACCCTAATGCGATCGTTAACTAGAGTTTAGGCGAAACATGCAAGCTAGTAAACTGCTTTACTCTAAAGTGAATGGAAATACAACCTTTGTAGATCCGGTCCTCCACTTCCTTAGCTCTGTGATGATGTCCCTCCGCTGCGATCATCGGATCCCGGACTCTAGCAATGGTTTCGTCGAAGAAATGATCGGGCTAGGTCGTCGACGTCGATGCTTCTACGTCGAGGCAACTCAAGATCAAGCTCCAACTTCACCAAGTCATGAAACTTGTGAAGAAAATACCTTATACTACATGGAAAGTGGTAGAGGATGAAGAAATAGGAAGTGGGTTCACTTTGGATTTGGATATCTCACTTAGAATCATCACTTAGAATTTTCAAGAAAGGTTTTCTTCTCTTCCTCAAGAAGAAGAAGAAGAAGAAAAGAAAATGAATTATTCTCCAAAAAGAAAAATGAAGTGATATCTATCATAATGCAACCATGGGTGAGCCAAACAAGTGTAGAGACTAAACTAGGGTTAGGTATAATGGTTAGGTTTAGGATGAAAATAAAAATGGTAGACTTTCAAAGATGCTTTGAAGCTTCAAGAAGCTTCAAGCAAAGAAAGAAAAGAAAGCCACCATTTCATCTTTTCTAAAATGAATAAATAAATAAATAAATAAATAAATAAATAATCCAAACCCTAACCATTAACCTAATCATAGTTTAAAGCAAACATACACCCAAGTTTGCATGTATCATCAAACATGATACAAATAAGTGCACAAAACTATATCATATATACAATGTGCACATCAAGTGAGAAAATCCATCATAAGTGAACAAATACTAGTTAATGTAAAGTGATATATCAAATATATAATTATACATTAAATCATTAAATCAACACTTGATTTAACGATCCGGTCATATCACATATGACCGACTAATATCCAATGTATCGACTTATCGAATCAATCCTCGATTCGATAACTAGGTTATATCGCATACAACCAATCGATACATTCATCGCGAGAATAGAATACGGTATCACATACACACATTATTCTCGGTCCCGCACATATCTCATATGCGCTCCTATTTCGTTTCGCTTGAGCCAGGAAAGCTATGTGTAGGACTCTAAAGACTCGTCAATACGCCGGCAGTAGGTGATGATCATATCAAACACCCACAAGCCTCAAGCGGTCTGCTAAACGTAACGGCCACCCGGGTATTGAGTGATCAGAAGATCAATGAGCAAGCCCGCTCACACTCCTGTGAATCCAACCAGCAACACTTACCGTACAGTCCGGTCTGTTCGTCTGATATGTCGCATATCTCGCCTAGGGGTGGTAAACGTTAGACCCCAGCAGCTCGATAAGTCATGTCGATATGAGGTCTATAACTGTTCGAGAAACTACTGGTAACACTTACCAGTAAATCTCAGCAACCCTGGCCAGGGATTTCCGGTTATAGCCAATCGAACACAGCGCAACATGAACTCCCTATACCGGGAGAGACGAATCCCCTCCTATCGCTCATTGCCTCCATGTGATTCGGGACTGTACCCAAAAACCACCGTTTTGCACACCCTCTTGGACGTGGTAAGGTGGAAATCAAAGTACAGTGGGAATCACACAAGACTCTATGACGATCTCGGATCAACAGACTACTCTGTACCAGTGTCACCAGAGAACTGCCATCTGACGTAAGGTATAATACCATCTGGGAGTTCTCGGCGAGTCCGTCCAGTGTACCCACTCTCCACTGAGCACCCGTATATCATCTCTGATGTCAAACACCAACGGATATGGGATCATCCATCGCCCATCTGTATGGGTCGAGAAGGTATACGCTAGTCTACACTGGTATATCGATGCCCTGTCTCGATACACCCACGACTAGGGACCTTGAAGGATGTACTTATGGACTACCATGTCCCCACTAGTATGATCCGCATCATAGTCCAGGTAGTCAAGTACACATCCTAAGGGCTTTACCAACATGTAACAGAGAGACAATCAGTGTACACGTTAAGGTAAAGATCAACCAGATAGCATATTATCATGTCGAGCAAGAAAGTCCTCCCTATATATGTCCAAGCATCCACTACAATATACATCCTATGTATAGTAATGGCCTCTAGGGCACACATATAACTAACAATCTCCCACTTGCACTAGGGCCATCTGTAGCAGTGGTTGTAGTATCTCATACTCAACCATCCCATAAAAGTCTCTCTCTGGGAAAAGGCCTTTGTGAGTGGATCCGCCGTGTTGTCCTCTGAGTCTACTCTCTTAACCTCGATCACCCTGGAGATCAACTATCTCCATGATCAGGTGACACTGCCTCAGAATATGTCTGGATTACTGATGGGACGGGCGTTCCTAAGCCTAAGCCACAATTCCATTGTCACACAATGGGAGGAACTAAGTTCATCTCATGAACAAATATACATCTAGATGGCCTCTTTGGTAGCATCTTAAGTAGCGATGTATCTTGCCTTTAATCGTCTAGTATGTCACGGTTTCTAGCTTGGAACTCTTCCAACATACCGTCCCTCCATAGAGGGTAAAGACAATGCCTGTGACTGACATTCAGTCGTCCTTATCACCCTGGAACACTTCCAGTGATTCTCCCCAGGATCGATTGATACCATCTCACTACATCTAGTGAGAATCCTAACATCCATTTAGATCTATCTCATAGATCCAAAACCCATGATTTAGTAGGTATCACTTTGATCCTATGTGTAGAATCATTGTGATAAGCGGAGATTGATTGAGCGTAGCATAGGAAACTCCTTCCCTATCAAGAGTATGTCATCCACGTACTCTACGAGGATCGTCTCCATACTCCCTACTACATTTTTGTTTATACAAGGTTCATCTACCATTTTGATGATGTCAAACTCTTTGACTAGTACATCAAAACAGATGTTCCAACTCCGCGATGCCTGCTTTATCACATAAAACATCTTGCACACGTTTCCGCTGCTCCCACTGTCTACGAAGCCCTCTGATTGTGTACTTACAGACTCTCTTTTATGAAACATCATTTTAGAAAAGCAGTCATGACACCCAACCACCAGATATCGTAGTCTTGGTATGTAGCCGTGGCAAGTAGGATCTGGATGGACTTAAGCATAGCTACTTAGAAAAGGTTTCAACAAAATCCATACCTGGTCAATGATGCAAACCTTTAACAAGTCTAGCTTTAAAAGTCTCAACTTTTCCAAGTACACCAAGTAATCTTCAAAAGATATACTTGCTCCTGATGGGGATTTAACCCTTCAGATAAAGCAACTAAAGTCCATACTTTGTTGGTATATAAGGATTCCATCTCAGATCGCTAAGCATCCAGCCATTCTTACAGAGTCCCACTCTTGATGGCCAGCTCGAAACTAGTTGGGTCATCATCTCATGATGCAATCATCGCTCCCACTGTCATCGAGAAACCGAAGTATCTCTCAGGCGGATGAGGAACCCTACTAGATCGGCGGAGAGGCTGAGGTTCGTTGGAATCTACTGAATCCTTTGGTTCTACGAAATCATCTGCTGTAGTTTGTATAGCTGGAACCTTTCCAGTTCTACATAACAGACCTTGTCTCGATATTGTCCGGATTTTTGCTTTTAGACATAGGCCGGTCAACCCCAAATCTTAACTAGCTTAAGACATGGGCTCTTTCCATACCATATCTCATATGGAGTGGTAGGCTATGTTCTGATTCGAACCTAATTCAATAGGTATGCAGCTTCTCAAGTGCATAATTCCCAAAAGGAAACAGGTAACTCAGTAGTACTCATCATAGAGCGCACCATATCGAATAGGGTGCAATTGCTCCACCCCGATATACCATCGTGCTATGGTGTATACGGAGGAGTAATGCTGGGAGAGAATCTCATTCTCCTTTAGAATAATCCAGGAATTCCGTGCTCAAGTATTCTCCTCCCTGATCGCATCAAAGGACATAATACTTATACCCGTATTTTGGTTCTCTACTTCTAACTTATATTCCGTGAATATCTCAAATGGTTCGGACTTGTGTTTCAACAGGAACATATGTCTGAATCTTGAGAGATCATCAGAGAATGTAATGAAGTACAAAGAACCGGTCTTGGCATGTGTAGACAAGGGACCTTTATACATCAACATGTATCATTCCAAGAGTTCACAAACTCTTTCTCTGTTTCCAGTAAACGGAGCTATGGTCATCTTATCTTTGTGACATGACTGGTAAGTTTCACAAGATGTAAATTCAAACTAATTTAAATATGCATCTATATGTAACTTCAGCTAGTCGGGTCGCATTGATATGACCTAGTCTACAATACCTCAAGAAGAATTCGTTCATTTCTGAACTCTTCCTCTTGTGTGTGTTCTGTATACTAAGAACTGTAGTTTGATTTAGAACGTTAATGCTTTTAGATAAGGTGCCTGAACCGATCAACTTTTGATATAGGAAATGTTCAAAACATAATCCAACAATACAAAATTATGTCCTTTCTTTATTAAATAAAGAGATTGATATGATTTTGTATATCAGGTTCGGTATCTAATAGCATTTGTTCAGAATCAATGTATTTGGAAATACAGGGTGACAGTGACCAACAGACTTGGCTGCAACACTTGCACCGTTTTCTGTCTCATGAAACTTATCATCCGTTCTTTACCTATCTGTAGCCCATGTAACAGATTACATATGCGGGATCCTGATCCGGTATCACATACCCAGGACGTAAAAGATACTGAGAAACAGTTCTCTGCAATGAACACACCCAAAGATGATGCATCAGTATGCACTTTCTTCGTTTGGGCGGCATAGGAATTCAGGTATTCCTCTATTTCCTGCTCTGTCTTATAACAATTATAAGTTGGAGCGGGACCAAAGTTCCCCAGCTCAGTATAACAAGCGGGTTCGGTCAATATATCCGTATTATTATCTTGATTAAGGCGTGATATGGTCGCTACCTGGAGAGAGAGAGAAGAAAACACTCAGCGCGCGCTCTTGCAAAAATAGATTGGTTATTATTTTATCAAATCAGGATGGCTCGCGCTGTTTTTATCAAATCTTCCTTCAAACCCTAAAAGGAAAGACTAGCCGGGATTAATTACACACTACAAGTTCGCCAATCTTTCAGCCAGGCCAGTGTCGATACTTTGAGGGAGGTCCCCCGTGCTTTCGCACGAACCTAATTATAGTAAACCTCGTTTTCCCAGAGGCGTAACCTTGTTGACACCATTCTAGACA
Source organism: Agapanthus africanus (assembly GCA_030015575.1). Lineage (NCBI taxonomy): Eukaryota > Viridiplantae > Streptophyta > Magnoliopsida > Asparagales > Amaryllidaceae > Agapanthus > Agapanthus africanus. The sequence goes on from JASDDO010000234.1 coordinate 24,030, forward strand.
CCTACTTGATCGGCTAATTGTAATGTTTAAAACTCTCCCAGGAGTAACTCTTACTCGCAGCGGGTATCGGGGTCCAACTATCTCATAGAAAGTATGCAATCTCATTGCAAATTTCAACACTTGAAATTTCCGATAATATTTTGCCCCTAACGTGCTATGACCTTGACGAAAGCCAACAATCCATAGCCCGCTAGTCAAGTTCAACCCGTACATTTCTTGACTGAATTAAACCCACCCGCACGACCCTTGACGAAAGCCAACAAAGCCGTACGACTACCCTAATCCAATCGCATCGTATGCAGCAGATAAGCAGCATATAGCTACCGCACACTACACCTTGACGAAAGCCAACAAATGTAGCACGAATACTATATACAACTTATCTGAAATGACGGAGGGCTAGGACAGGTTTTTCTGAAAACCTATTGCGTAATGAACTTGATATCGTTGTAGAATCAAATGATTTTGAAATGGAGTGTTTTTGAGGCTTTTCTAGTTTTGCTAAAGTGGTCACTCCCGGTGAAGGGATCGTCGGCCCTTTCCTCGTCGAATGAGGTGCGGGACATTTCATATATATCACTATGCAAAGCAGAAACTATAGAAGCTATCAAAAGACAAACCGAGTGTGTAGCATCTGCCAGTTATTGCTAAAGGGGTTACTCTCGGTGAAGGGATCGTCGGCCCTTTCCTCATCGAATAAGGTGCAGGATATATCATATATACCGCTGTGCAAAGCAAGAACTGTAGCTACCTGTTTTATTATTGAAATTCGATTCCACAACATCTTTAGGTTTCTTTTACTTTCATTAATCATATTAATGAAGTCCCATCATTTAAGTACCTAAACATCACAGATAAATACGACGTACACTTATGCCATCCGCATTTGCCTCGATGTCCCGTCTGCACCGTTAGGTTAGGTAACTAACGGCAGAGCGGGGCAGGGCTAGCGCGGGTGTAAAACATAAGCAACGTCTATATAATATATCATATATACTATATACAGCATTTATCACAGCACATCAAATGATCACATCACAGATATCGCAGCAGAAAATATCATATGAAATATTGGATATACTAGGGCGTCCGTGTTTTCAATACGAGCCAGTATAAAACACGGATTCCACGGTGGCGATGAATAGCCAAACCCACACCCCTAGACCCCTACGAGAGCGGCAAGCAACCCTACCAATTCTAGAGTTAGGAGACCCGGACTCGACTCCTCGAGTTGGTCTCCCACTGGACTCCAGAACCCGGTTACTTGTGCCCTCCTCGTTGGGTCTATCCTAGTGCGGAAAAGTAAATAATATACAAATGGTGACAACATCCGCAACCTGGAAGTGCCCCAATAAAAGAATACAACATACAAGTTTTTTACATGAATGAAAAACACTCATCTCACATAAAAAAAAACCCGGCTATTCAAAACGCGACGATCCAATATAATATATCCAGCAACACATAACATCACATGTCATCAACGTAAGTAAATATGCCCATCCCAATTGTCGTTGACATATAGCAACGAAACTGGCGATATCACATATTACACTTACGGTCGCAGAAAAGAAAGTGTAAAACTACAACAGTTGGAATCCGCAAACTCTTTAGACATCGCATGCCTAATCAAATGAATTCCTCAGACATCACATGCCTAACAATTATAAACCCCGCATTTTAGTCTCATTTATCGAAAACACTTTTCAATATCTAGTCGGGCAATTCAACAAGATTCCCGGCATCCTGACCGAATGCTCGTCGCAAACTTTAGTAGACGGCCGCACCCCCGATACCGTCGACGAAGTGCACTAAGGCGGAACACCGCTGCCGCGAGCACCCGAACGGATGCTTTCGGCGACAGAGTTCTCCTACAGTCACTTGGTCGGGGCTATGGGGCGTAACTGTCTATTAAATTTACTGGCGAGTATCCGCGTACGCTACGTGATTGCGACGGAGTTTTGATCACATCAAAATTCCGTGGAAACCGATCAAGTGAGACTAAACTGCTATATTTATAACATTCATATTTGTTATCTCATAACTATTTGCGAATTCCAATTATTGTATCACATTCCGGATAAATAGAAAATGTCAAACTTTCCGATCGAACAATCGATCACCCAAGTTTTCCCGAAACAGCTCAACACATGAAACAAGTTTAAAAACATTCACTTCATGCCTCAGTACCAACGGTCCAGCCGTAGAAGGGTCAAGCCAACGCCTCACATGTGGCACGCCGTAGTGCCCCAAACCCTAAGGTTCAAAGGGCAGTTCAAGACGGTCACATAATCGAGTTAAGGTTTGTTGTCTTCTTGAGAGACCATCGCGTTACTTGCACTACTTAGAACGTCATTAAACTACGGAAAAATCCAACAATTGGAAATTTCCCGGCAGGGGAAAAAGTGGGTATTTATATCCGGTCGAACTTTTTAACATGTTCTAAAAATACCCAGAAAAGCACATAGACAAAGTTTGATAATCCGATCAAATCTACGAACTCCCAATTCAACCCAGAATACTCAACTCTTGAGTAGAATTTAAAAAATACCAGAAAATACAGCACTAAAAGATAGGAATTACTGTGCAAAATTAAATGGAAGAAGCGACCGTACGGCCGCGGAACCGCCGCGCGAGCCAGGCTCCTGCCGCGGTTCCACGGCGGTTTAGTTGAGTTAGGTTCTCGTTTTGCACAGTATTTCTTAGAAAAGCCTGCTGATTTTTCTGCATATTTTTAATTTGGAAAAAACCCAGTTTTGAAAAAATGTACAGAGAAGGGTCTTGGATTAGGGTTTCGGGTTCGATCGGACTTCTAACATCGTCTACGCATCGCCTAAGGCTCTAGCCAGGCTCTGATACCACTGTAGAGTTCCTAGGCACACTAATGAGATTCCACAAGGCATCAACCATGCCAAATTCAAAAAAAATTCCGGTGCCGAGAAACCCTAATGCGATCGTTAACTAGAGTTTAGGCGAAACATGCAAGCTAGTAAACTGCTTTACTCTAAAGTGAATGGAAATACAACCTTTGTAGATCCGGTCCTCCACTTCCTTAGCTCCGTGATGATGTCCCTCTGCTACGATCATCGGATCCCGGACTCTAGCAATGGTTTCGTCGAAGAAATGATCGGGCTAGGTCGTCGACTTCGATGCCGAAGATGATCTATGTCGAGGCAACTCAAGATCAAGCTCCAACTTTACCAAGTCATGAAACTTGTGAAGAAAACACCCTATACTACATGGCAAGTGGTAGAGGATGAAGAAATAGGAAGTGGGTTCACTTTGGATTTGGATTTCTCACTTGGAATCATCACTTAGAATTTTCAAGAAAGGTTTTCTTCTCTTCCTCAAGAAGAAGAAGAAGAAGAAAAGAAAATGAATTATTCTCCAAAAAGAAAAATGAAGTGATATCTATCATAATGCAACCATGGGTGAGCCAAACAAGTGTAGAGACTAAACTAGAGTTAGGTATAATGGTTAGGTTTAGGATGAAAACAAAAATGGTAGACTTTCAAAGATGCTTTGAAGCTTCAAGAAGCTTCAAGCAAAGAAAGAAAAGAAAGCCACCATTTCAACTTTTCCAAAATGAATGAATAAATAAATAAATAAATAAATAATCCAAACCCTAAACATTAACCTAATCATAGTTTAAAGCAAACATACACCCAAGTTTGCATGTATCATCAAACATGATACAAACAAGTGCACAAAACTATATCATATATACAATGAGCACATCAAGTGAGAAAATCCATCATAAGTGAACAAATACTAGTTAATGTAAAGTGATATATCAAATATATAATTATACATTAAATCATTAAATCAACACTTGATTTAACGATCCGGTCATATCACATATGACCGACTAATATCCAATGTATCGACTTATCGAATCAATCCTCGATTCGATAACTAGGTTATATCGCATACAACCAATCGATACATTCATCGCGAGAATAGAATACGGTATCACATACACGCATTATTCTCGGTCCCGCACATATCTCATATGCGCTCCTATTTCGTTTCGCTTGAGCCAGGAAACCTCTGTGTAGGACTCTAAAGACTCGTCAATACGCCGGCAGCAGGTGATGATCATATCAAACACCCACAAGCCGCAAGCGGTCTACTAAACGTAACGGCCACCCGGGTACTGAGCGATCAGAAGATCAACAAGCAAGCCCGCTCACACTCCTGTGAATCTAACCAGCAACACTTACCGTACAGTCCGGTCTGTTCGTCTGATATGTCGCATATCTCGCCTAGGGGTGGTAAACGTCAGACCCCAGCAGCTCGATAAGTCGTGTCGATATGAGGTCTATAACTGTTCGAGAAACTACTGGTAACACTTACCAGTAAATCTCAGCAACCCTGGCCAGGGATTTCCGGTTATAGCCAATCGAACACAGCACAACATGAACTCCCTATACCGGGAGAGACGAATCCCCTCCTATCGCTCATTGCCTCCATGTGATTCGGGACTGTACCCAAAAACCACCGTTTTGCATGCCCTCTTGGATGTGGTAAGGTGGAAATCAAAGCACAATGGGAATCACACAAGACTTTATGACGATCTCGGGTCAACAGACTACTCTGTACCAGTGTCACCAGAGAACTGCCATCTGACGTAAGGTATAATACCATCTGGGAGTTCTCGGCGAGTCCGTCCAGTGTACCCAGTCTCCACTGAGCACCCGTATATCATCTCTGATGTCAAACACCAACGGATATGGGATCATCCATCGCCCGTCTGTATGGGTTGAGAAGGTATACGCTAGTCTATACTGGTATATCGATGCCCTGTCTCGATACACCCACGACTAGGGACCTTGAAGGATGTACTTATGGACTACCATGTCCCCACTAGTATGATCCGCTTCATAGTCCAGATAGTCAAGTATACATCCTAAGGGCATTACCAACATGTAACAGAGAGACAATCAGTGTACACGTTAAGGTAAAGATCAACCAGATAGCATACTATCATGTCGAGCAAGAAAGTCCTCCCTATATATGTCCAAGCATCCACTACAATATGCATCCAATGTATAGTAATGGCCTCTAGGGCATACATATAACTAACATTATTGCGATGTCAACTACTCACAGCCCGTGTGAAACCGAACATCCAACTCCTCTACTAATCTGTTTCACAAAGCCCGTTTGTAAAACTATTATGTTCGAGAAATAGCCTCAGTGAGTGGATCCACCCAGATGTTTTTTTCTATATCTCTCTTAATCTCAAGTTCGCGGAGAAAGCAATCTCCCGAATTGAGTAATACCTGTCTTAGAATATTTCTGGATATCTGATGGGACCTAGTTCATAAATGAACTCCTAATCCAAAACTTCTTAGACTGTATCAATCACTGAACCTAATCAGTATCCTGCACCAAGCCTCCCACAGTATCCTCTTGGACCACCTGTCCATAATACTGTCCCTCGTCAGAGGGAAAACTATAACTCTGACAATCACTCTGTCATCTATGTCACCTTTGAAGCCTGGAATGATAACCATCTCCCGAAAGAGGCTGCCGTCATCAAATCCGTAGAACATCCATTTATGTTCTAAAACTGCTTTCTTATGTTTCTCCAGGATTGGATTAATACAAACTTATTGCATCTAGTGCAAAAACAACATCTGGTATGGTACTTGACATCTCATGATTGACTCAATTGGCTAAGCAAGTGATCTGCCAATCATGCACATCCCTCTCCCCTTTAGTCTGTAAGACACCTTTAGAGAGGGTGACTCCATCACCTGCAGGTACACCACCATGCCAGGAGTCAACTATTCTAAAAACTATCAGAATACTGTTAAAGTACCCACATTGGAAAACTACCCAAAACTAGATCTAAAACCATAGATCTAGAAACTGGAATGTCTGATATTATATCCATATCCTGTCTGGAGAAACAATTGTGTGATGACCACAGTACAACCGATCGTAGTATAGGAATTTTACTTCCTACTCTGTGTATGTCATCCAAATACCAAGACATCACACCCTACTACCTTCTTAACAGATCCATCCCCTATTCTGATGAAGTCAAACTCATGACTGTCACATCAAAATTAGATGATCTATCTCCACTATAACTGCTCAAGTCTATAAATAGACATAAGCTACTTGCCCACTATACTTCCGCTGCTCCCACTGACTTCGACAACCCTCTAGCAGAATAATATATACGTGCAGTTCTAAAGCTAGTTTAGAACGACACTATACTTAACCTCCTGCCGGGTCTCATAGTCTGGAACAACAGTAGTGTCAAGTCTAGGTAAACAAGAACCTCCCGGTCACCGTCCTTGAGGCTACCGAAGTACCTCTCGGGTGTCCGAGGTTACCTACCATATCTGCGGAGTGGCTAATGGGATGTGAATCCTGATTGAATATATAGGTCCCATTAAATTTTCCGTAATCGTTCGCGGTTCTGGAATCACTTCCAGTTCTACCATACTCCCACTACTGTTTTCTGAAAAAATCCATTTTACTAAAACTGTGGCAAGTCAAGAACAATATCACTATTGAAGTTCCAGATGGTAGAAAATCAACCCTCGTCATAGCCAGGGTCAACCCATAAACTGCCATTACAGAAACGTGCCCTGAGTTATCCAGAGTCTGGTTTTAAGCATAAGACGGACAACTCCCCGTACCTTAACATCGTTAAGATATGAACCATAATATATCTAATATAGAAACTTTGGCACTTATTTAATTGGAACCAGATTCAATCATGCAGCTGTCGCCAGTGCATATCAACTTAATGGAAAGAGGCTAATCAGCATTACTCAACTTAGGAATCCATCCAATTATGAGTAACCCGAAAGAGAAACAAGTTTCTCAAAACTATTACTATCATCTGAATACCAATCATAAGAATCTACATCTTCGATCTCTTTGAAGAATCCCGATACTTGTGACACCTGGTTCTCTACTTTATTCTTATACCCACAACTTCTCAAAACTTAGACCTTGTATTTTTACGAAACACTTGTCTAAAAACTAGAGAAGTCATAAGTAAACAGAACATAGTACGAGGACCTACCCCTTTGTTCTGATGGACACTGGACAGCATACAATACTCTGTATAAGTCCGCTGAGTTGAACAACTCAAAACCTGTGCGTCGTAAGTTGAAAACTGTACCCAGGCGATTTCCTAAAATATCATCAATTACAACGAATTCCGATATAATGAGCATAATTACCTAATTCCCAATAACTTACTCCCACTCATCATCTGTAAAACCATACAGCTATGAGAATGAAACCCTGGTAAATACATACCCTTGGAGTAAGTATCTAATCGGGAAAACAATTTTCCTTTAACAATGCACTGAAACATGAAAATGCTTCGTACGGGTATCCTGGTATTCCTAGTAATGCCTCTTCCATAATCCAATTCATGACTTTAACCGTATATTTCTTTGCCTTCTCTCTAAATCCCTTTATTTGTCTTTAGTCGTTACCTTCTGTACACCGTCGTTAGGCTAAATGGTTTTCTTCCTTTCCTACCGTTCGGAACCAGCCTATGGTTTGGAAGAAGACTATCCAGTAAGCATAATAGGTGTACCCTCCTAATCCTAGGAGTACTCGCAACTTGAGAGAAGGTGATGATAAAAGACAACTGAATAATACCTTATTCTATTTCTCCCGAACTGGGGAAAAAGCAAAGGTGAAATAGGAGTGGCGATGAAGTACGCGGTTTGGTCGTGAATGATAACAGTCGCAATTTACTTTGCCCTCTTTCTAATCCCTTTATTTTGTCTTTACATATTACCTTCTGCACACCCTACTTAGGCTAATTGGTTTTCTTCATTCCCTACCTTTCGGCACCTTCCTATGGTTTGGAATAAGACTATCCAATAAGCGTAATAGGTGTACTCTTCTAAACCAAGGAGCCCTCGCAACCTGAGAGAAGGTGATAATAAAAGACAACTGAATAAACCAATTCTATTTCTCCTGAACCTTGATCCATCCTCGAAGAAGTCCCTTCGAGTTCGTATATAACCATACGATGGATCTATCCAATGGAAGTGGATGTCCGTAGTAATACGGGGTGTTCTGAGAAATGCAAAGGGTAAAAGAAGGAGTGGCAATGACTTATGCAACTCGGACAATCCAAAAGCCAGTATTTTAAGAAGGTTCGGTCAACCTGATTACTGAGTCATAGTCTAGGGTCGGTCAAAGGTCGCTGCCAAAGAAAGAGAGAAAAGAAACACTCTGCGTGCACTCTAACCTAGATCAGAATGGTTATCACTTTATCTAATCCGGAAACCTCCCACTGTCCTGTCAAATTCTCCTCCAAACCTGAAAGAAGAACCAATCGGGATCACCCGAAGAGTAAAGCAACTCATCAGTGGGAATCAGGATCCAACTCTCATCGCTTGATAACGTGACGGAATCTACTCACGTTACTCACACTCCAGAAGGTATGCGCATACTTGGCAAGTTTCAGTTTCTTTAAAAACTCCCGATATGATTTTTGCCCCATGCTCTTATGACCTTGGCGTTGGTCAAAATGTCATAAGTCACATGCCAAGTTCTACCCGTCACTATCTTGTTAATTTGAAGCCACCCGTACATGCTCTTGACGTTGGCCAAAATGGCAGAACGACTGTCCCAAACCAACTCATCTATCTATGCAACAAATGAATATCCAGCAGCTACCAAACACTATGCCTTGGCGTTGGTCAAAATACATAGCTTGAATACTACTGAATACCCAAAAGAAATGACGAAGGGCTACAGCTGGTTTTTGGCGAAAAACCTTTAACGTAGTGAACTTGATATCGCTGAAAGAACCTGATAGCTTTTTATAAAAATATAGTGGCGAAAACCTTTTGCTAAAGAGGTCACTCCCGGTGAAGGGATCTCGGCTCTTTCTTCGTGGAATGAGGTGCAGGATATTCCACTGAATACCGCTATGCAAAGCAACTTGTAATCGACTATAGTGAAGTTATTACCCTGACGCAAACTTCTGCCCAAGGGGTCATTCCCGGTGAAGGGATATCGGCCCTTGCCTCGTTGAATGAGGTGCAGGATATTCCCACCGAATACCGCTATGCAAAGCAAAAGGAAACGCCTTTGTAATAACACTTTTTAAAATTGTTCCAACAACTCCAAATAGGTTTGTTAATCCTTTGCATTGATCAGAATCAACGCAGTCCCATCAACAATCACACCAGAAAAGAACGAAAATAAAATGTACGTATATGCCATCCGCATTCGTCACTGGGTCCCGTCATCATCCGTTAGGTTACTTAACTAACGACAGAGCGGGGACTGGACTAGCGCGGGTGCAAAACATATACAACATCTAATATTATATATACCAATATACAATAATCGCTCCAGGCGTGATAATATGCAACATTACAGAAAAGTAATAAGCATCACAGAACAATACAGATAATCTGGGATCCCCGGGTTTCACAGAGCCGCTGCTGAAACCCGACGTTCCCCTGGTCGTGTGGATAGCCTGTGCAATGAAACCTAGACCCCTACAGGTGCGGGAAGTTACCCGCCAAAACCTGAAGCGAGGCAGCCCCCTACAGCAAAGTGAATGGACCACCCAGCACTCCACGGAATCCGGTAACTTGAGTACCCCTCCTTGGGTCAACCTGTACCCCCTATAAGTGCGGCGAATAGTCTGCCAATTCTAGAGTAAGGCCCCTCTGCCTCTCAAAGCCATGAGATGCGGACCCGTTGCCCTCCCGAACCCGGCTATCCGTCCACCCCGTCGCGGGGTAAACCTAGTACAGAAATGAAAAATAGTACAACAGGTACATCGACCTCAATCTGGTCGTGCCCCAAAAGAATATTATACAACAGGCAGAGACGGCAGTCCACATGTTGGACGCTCGCCCCGCAATATCTAAGGTACAAATAAATCCAAACTGCACTACCATTGCACACTGCTGTCCACCACGACAAATCCGCAACATCACAGCACAACACAGAACATCAACGCAAATGTCACGTTCGCAAACCCGTCTAAAAGAACTATAGCAATCAGACGCGGTTTACCGATCAAATGACATTCCCGGTCGGAGATATAATGTAAGTACTGTAAACTAACATGTTTAAATTTCGATCGACTAAATATCACGAAGTGGGCCCCACGAACATCTGCTGTACAGTAACAAAATCTGGGCCCAAAAGATATATACCAAAAACCACAATTTCCAGTCAAGAAGCCACTGTGCAAATTTGGAGCCATGATCTCACAGACTGGCCGCGGATGCGCGGTCAAACCCTAGGTTTGACCGCGATTCCGCGGCGGTCTTGTAAGGTCACGTGACCAAATTTGTACGATGTGCTTAGAAAACCCTGCACAACTTTCTGTGATATGCAAAATAATTTTTGGAACCCTTTTAAAATCGACAGAAACTGTGAACTTGAATTTTGCAGTTTTCGATATCCGGTTTGATCGATGTTTTAAACGTGTTAGCACAAGTTAGTATAGCATAATGGTGAGGCTCTGATACCACTGTAATGTAGGGTTCCTAGGCACTCTAGTTAAGTCTCACAAGTGATCAAACACGCTAATTTCTAAAAATTACGGTGCCGAGAAAACCTAGAACGGATCGTTAACTAGATATTTAGGCAAAGCATGCAAGTAAACGGAAATATAGAAATAGGGAAGGGGCTACAACCTTTGTAGATCCGGTCCACCACCTCCTAGGCTCCGTGATGAAGTCCCCTCGCTGTCCAAATTGTATCATGGGCTCTAGCGTCGGCTTCATCGGAGGAAAAACAAGCTAGGTCATCGACGACGTGCCGAAGATGATCTACGTCGAGGCATCGCTAGAACAAGCTCCAACTTCACCAAGTCCCGAAAACTTGTGAAGGAAACACCCTATACTACTTGGCAAGAGGTAGAGGATGAAGAAATAGGAAGTGGGTAAACTTTAGATTTGGATTTCTCACTAGTTTTCATCACTTGCCATTGGAGTAGCAAGCTTTTTTTCATTGAAGGAAGAAGATGAAGAAGAAGAAGAAGATATGATAAGTCTAATTTATTTGATAAATAAATCAATACTTATCATGACTTCAACCATGGTTTAGTGTAGAGATTTAACTAAGGTTAGATAAGTGGTTAGGGTTAGAGAAGAGACAAGAATGGTGGACTTAGTCAAGGTTTCAAGAAGTTTCAACTAAACACAAAATAAGTCCACCATTTATCTTTCTCTTTATCTTTTCTAAATGAAAGAAATTAAAAGATAAATGAATAAGCAAATGAAAAGATACCCTAACCACTAACTAACCATGGTTCAATACTTTACACAAAACCAAGAAAGAATGTATCATCAAACATGATACAATAATGTGCACAAAAATATATCACATATACAATGTGCAATACAAGTGAGTAAATCCATTTAAAGTGAACCAATACTAGTTAATGCAAAGCAATATATCAAATATATAATTATACATTAAATCATTAAATCAACACTTGATTCAATGATCCGGTCATATCGCATATAACCGGCTAGTATCCAACGTATCGGCTTATCGAATCAATCCTTGATTCGATAACTAGGTTATATCGCATATAACCAATCGATACATAGATCGCGAGAATGTAATACGGTATCGCATACTCGAATTATTCTCGGTCCCGCACATATCTCATATGCGCTCCTATTTCATTTCGCTTGAACTAGGAAAGCTCTGTGTAGGACTCTAAAGACTCGTCAATACGCCGGTAGCAGATGATGATCATATCAAGCATCCACAAGCCGCAAGCGGTCTGCTAAACGTAACGGCCACCCGGGTATTGAGCGATCAGAAGATCGACGAGCAAGCCCGCTCACACTCCTGTGAATCCAACCAGTAACACTTACCGTACAGTCCGGTCTGTTCGTCTGATATGTCGCATATCTCGCCTAGGGGTGGTAAACGTCAGACCCCAATAGCTCGATAAGTCATGCCGACGTGAGGTCCATAACATTCGTGAAACTACTGATAACTCTTACCAGTATATCACTGCAACCCTGGCCAGGGATTTCTTGTTATGGCCAGTCGTGCATTGCGCAACATCAACCCCCAATACCGGGAGAGACGAATCCCCTCCTATCGCTCATTGCCTCCATGTGAATCGGGACTGTACCCAAAAACCACCTGTTTGCACGACTCAGTAGAGCCGTGGTAGGGTGGAAATCAAAGTACAGTGGGAGACACACAAGACTCTATGACGATCTCGGGTCAACAGACTAAGCTGTACCAGTGTCACCAGAGAACTGCCATCTGACGTGAGGTATAATACCATCTGGGAGTTCTCGGCGAGTCCGTTCAGTGTACCCAGTCTCCACTGAGCACCCGCATACCATCTTCGATGTCAAACACCAATGGATATGGGATCATCCATCGCCCATCGCATGGGTCGAGAATATATGCGCTAGTCTACTCTGGAATATCGATGCCCCGTCTCGATATTCCCACGACTAGGAACAATGAAGGATGTACTCATTGACTACCCAGGCCCCACTAGTATGATCTTGCATCATAGTCCTGGAAGTCGAGTACACATCCTAAGGGCTTTATCAACATGTAATCAGAGAGACAGAAAGTATACATGTTAAGATAAAGAGCAACCAGATAGCGTACTATCATGTCGAGCAAGAAAGTCCTACCTATATATGTCCCAGCATCCACTACAATATACATCCAATGTACAGTAATGGCCTCTAGGGCATACATATAACTAACATGTAAGTCTACGGTAGCGCCCCGGCCGTCTAACAGACGCCAAATGCGGAACAAAAACTTTTAACTGGTGCTATCGTATACTATAACCCGGATATGCCATTATTACTAAACTAACAAACTGTAAGGAGAGTAGAAAGGTTATACCGAACGATCCGAGTCCTTCGTTCTTTAACCTTCATCCCACGCTCTGTTTCGACTGCTCCGATCTCGTCGATCTCCGATCTACACGTCCAGGTGGCACCACGTCAAAGGATCTTTAAACGGGCTCCCGCCTCTGACTCGAGGCAACTCGGTCGTCAAGTTTGCTAAAAGAGACGACCAAGATTGATGTAGAGAATGAGTAGAACACTTTGTCTTGTTACGTCCAAAGCTATGGACGAACGGTTAATGAAGTTGCCTTTTGGATCTATATGAAAATGAGATATGAATATGTTAATTTCCATGCATCCAAAACTCTATCTTTTTTCCAACAACCATCTTGTGAGAGTGAGTGGGGAAGAGGGGAGGGGCCGGCCACTCATAGAGGTGGGGGGTGAGTGTAGGAGAGGGGAAGGTAACCACAAGAATAAATATCATGAACAAATATCCTAAGGTTAATAAGAACCATTAATGCTAAAGCATGAGTCAAAGAACACCTAGTATGAACACCATTTAAAGCAAAGGATGAATCACTTAACCTAGTCACCTTGCATTAATTGAATCATTAAATGCAACCATGAGTCACTAAACACCTCACCACTTCTAGAACCTTCTAGAAGTATCCACACTCATCTCAAGAAAAGATAAATCCGTCTTTAACCGAATGATAAAGACGGGCGATAGAAAATTGGAAACTGGAAACTGGCAACTTTCAAAAGCGATCCTGAAACGAATTTCAGGATAACCCCGTAACAGTATAAACATACCCGCATTTGTATTACGACCGAATACAAATGCAACTAAGACAAAGATATTATATCTATATAGTATAATGCACGTGCATTTTCCGAACCCTGCCATAAAACCATACGGCCTCTATAATGTTTCGCCCGAACTTGGGAAACTGTTTGTGGGGGAATCTAATGACTCGTCAGTACCCTGGCAGTGGGTTTAACCATAAGCCGTCAGCGGCACTAGCTGTGCGTAACGGCTGCCCATGGACTGACTTCAAGGGATGCCGATGAGCGAACTCATCCGGAAACCCTACTGAGCTTAACAGTGACAATGTATACACAGTCTGGTCCGTTCGTCTATGAGTATCGCATATCTGCCTAGGGGGCTAGTAACGTCAGACCCCCAATAGCAGTATAAGTCGTGTCGGAGTGTAGCCCAAAAACACCCTGAGATATTACTGGAGTACCCACTAGTAAATCTCCTGCCATGGCCGTGGGCTTTGTGTAATGGCTCTCCTAGAAATAGCACGATCCCACCCCCAATACCGGGAGAGACGAATCCTCTGCCGATCCGCTCACGTGCCTCCATGTGGCTCGGGACTGTACCCAAAAACTACCTGTTTGCACGACTCCTTTGAGCCATGGTAGGGTAGAAATCAAAGCACAGTGGGAACTCACACGAGACAAATGACGATCTCAGGTCGATGAACTAACCTGTACACATGTCACCAGGGAACTGCTATCTGACGATATGTATAATACCAACTAGCAGGTTCCCGGCGAGTCCTGTCCGGTGTACTCATAGCCCAATGAGCACTTGTATACATCTTAGGTGATCCAACTGACACCAGTGGCTTGTGAGACCGGCCACCGCCCCTCGTCGGGGTCTCGACTGTATACACTAGTCTACTCCGGAGTATCGATACCCTGTCTCGAAACTCCCATGACTAGGGACCACAATTAAGGATATGCATATAAACCACCCAACTCTTACGTATATGATTGCCATCATACTGTTGGTAGTAAAGCATGATCCTAAGGGCTCTATCAAAGTGTAACAGTGATCAGTTACCTGAACCTGTACACGACTGATAAAGGCAAACCAGATAGCATACTATCATCTCGAGTAAGACCGTCCTACCGCTATAGGTCCTCCGCAATCATTGCAATCACGTACCGCGATCCAATAATTGACTTTGAGGGCACTATATCCAACAGTAGTTTTATTTTATTTCCCTTTATACCAAGGACTTTAGACAAGAGCATTTCAAGGTCTCTTCTACTATTCCAAGTTTCAAGGTTCGTGTTTGTGCAATTTGTAGGGTATATATTTTCAGAATTTAGACTTAAGCTTAAGAATTATTTTTTAGACTTATACTTTAATAAAAATATCAATACTCTTCCTTTATCTTGACTTAGCCCAAGAAATGAACTTAAAATTTGCCTATTTCTAAATAAACTACAAAGACATATACTTTCTACCGTTAAATTTTAAGAAAGGTTATTTTTAGGGTTTTTAATTTACTAAGTCTAGGATCTACTTGTTCCTAACTATTTAACCTTTTTGTCAAACTCAAGTCAATTAAGGCCAAGATTGAATGTTTTAATTTTTATAATTTTTTAAAATTTTTCAATTTTTATGGGTTTTAAAATAAGTATGCAAATGGAAAAATATACATATGAATGCGAAGGAAGACAACTTACCGAGCACACCCCCAAACTTAAACTTGACAGTGTCCTCACTGTCAGGCTACACCAAGAGGGTCAAAATTGTCGGCACTCCCCAGTTTATTTATTTATTTATTTTTTTTATTGTTGAAAGAAAAACAAAAAATATATATATACAAAAAGGTCCCCCCCAAACATAAGTGAAACAGTGTTTCCACTGTTTAAACATTAAAGTTCAGAGTTAGGGAGGAGAAAAATCAACTATACAAGGCCTTACACAGGCCAAAGGTTAGCACCAACCATTCGAAAATTTTATCGTTATAATGGTAGGGTTGGTGAAAGAATGGAGTGTAGAGAAAGGAGATGAGAAGCACACGAGACCGTGTGGAAAGAAAGGTGGAATATGGTCTCGGTCTATTAGGAGAAGAATGGCGGAAGAGAGAAAGAAGTGTAGTACGAACTTGAAAGCATAAATCGAGTGAATAAATTAGCGCAAATTGTACCGATGTGTTAAAAGCGATTGTGCTAATCTATCAACCCGTCGAGAAATGGGGTCAAATCTCTTAAGATTCACGAGAAAACATGGGTGCATTGAACTTGGTAAACCATCCATTGAAAATGGAAGCGTGACGGAGTCTTGCGCAGTCGAAACGATGGATTCCATAAATGGTTCGAAATGACTTGGCTTGAGTTCAAGTTTCAGAGGTGAAACAATTGAAGGTAAAATTGGTGAAACTGTCTCGAACTCGAAGGATTCCATCAATGGTTCGAAATCACTGTAAGCAACCGATTCGGATGGTTCAACTGACTCATCCGAAAATTCAAAAGACTCAAACTCGGGTAATGAGTCTTCAAAATCGTTCGTAAAAGTGAAACACTCGTAATCATTATCGGTTGTGCGAACTGTGTCAGATTCAAGGAGTAACGCACTAGTGGCGTCAAAACTGCTGTGATCGAACATAAATTTTTTAAGCTCACAGTCCTCCTGCGTGATTTCTTGCGTGGTCGGAACGATGGAAAGGATGAAGGGGGGTGATTTAGAAAGTATAACAGTTAAAGATTCATGAGGATGAATTGGAAAATCCGACTCATCAAACAAAACTGGTTCATCCTCAATACTCTCCTCAATACCCTCCTCAATACCATCCTCATAATTCTCCTCAAAAGTTATCCCATCCATGCAATTATCATCAAAATCAAGACGCATATGAAGTTCGAGAGAAACATTTAATGACTCGGGATGATGAATTGGAGAGAAAAATTCAGTCAAATCTATGGGTTCATCATCCAAAATATTCTCTGCGTCAATATCCTCAATCAAGTGAAAATCAATTTTTTTGGACACATCATCAAAAGTATGGATATTTATCAATTCAGGTTCTAGATTAGAGGTGTAGAGGTCGAAAGAATTAGGTTTGGGTTCACTTGAAAAGGGCTCTTCACAATCAGGTAAATCAAAAACTACAAAGTCACACAACTCATTACACGTTTTATTTTTAACTGGTGAGTTATTTGGGACACTTGGTTGAAAACCGGAGTTGTGGGATTCAATTGAGGATGGGTAGGTTTGATTTGGAAGTGTGTAGAACTCACTCTCACCACTCAAATTCTCACTCTGTCCAACCGCCTCATCATACATTGGAATTATTGGAGCTAGTTGGAAACTAGCTACCGGGTCATTAGGTTGCATAAGGGCGGCAATGGACGCATCCAAATTCCTCATCTGTTGGTTTGTCGCTACAATATAAGCTTCCAACGACTGTTCCAGACTAGACATGGGTTGTGAAGGGGTTTCAGTAAAACATTTAAAGTTGTTTGGATACGTGAAACTCCCAAATGGTTGTGTACAAGCAATGTCTAGGGAAGGTGTGAAAGTCGGGTAGGACTGGTAGGAATTGAATGGTTGGACAGGAGTAGGATCAATATTTGGATAAAAAGGTGAATGGACTTGTTGATCCCAAGAACTGGAAGTGTTGAAAGGAATAAAAGATCGATTACGAGATTGTTCAATATGTTCAGCAATAGACATGGGTTTCGGAGTTACAACAGGACTCGAAAAAGGAGTATCAACGTAAGAAGGTGGTGAAGGTTGAAACGGTTGATACAAAGTGGATTGCGGAGTCGAACTGTTTCTCCTAAACATTTCTATTCGATCTTTCAAAGAAATTTTGGGCATGGAGGGGTCGTCCGTAATTCGACCAAAACAATTCGCGTAGGAAGCAATGTTTGGATGAGGGTACCAAAGTTCGACAAGAGTTTTGTGAGGTGGGGTACCCATGATGTAAGAAAGGAGAAGAAAAAGAATGTGGGTGCAAGTGGGGTGCAATGGATTTCTTAGCGACAAGTGGCAAGTTTTTTTAAATTTTTTTTCCGTTTTGTGTTTTTTTTATAAGGAGCTTTTTGCAAAAAGATTTTCAATAAAAGGCTTAGACACACGTTCAATCAATCACAAAATGCACAATCAAGCTAGATCTAGGGTCACCTAGGTCAACTAGACTGCTCCTAACTGTTCCAAATGGCAAGTTGTGAGGACCTCAAATCGCCTCTTCACCGCCAATTGTGGTCAGGTAAGCACAAGTAAAGAAAGAAGGGATCCGCTCACGAATCACCGTTGTTTACCCCAATCAGAGCAAAGCTCTGTTCAAATTCCGAGGCGGGAGATGAAGCAACGCTTCATCTTACCCCAATCAGAGCAAAGCTCTCCTTGGAAAAGTTAAACTTTAATAAATGAAGCAACGCTTCAGATTCTTTGCACTGCACGCAACGCGCCACGTGTCAGAAGTTCAGAGCAAGGCTCTTTAAAAAACATAAGCAACACTCAACTGCGCAAGCGCACGGCAGCGCGACACGTGTCTGCGCAGTTGCGCAAGCGCTGCTGCGCAAGCGCACCGCTGCGCAACACGTGTCTGCGCAGTTGCGCAAGCGCTTCACTGCGCGACACGTGTCTGCGCGACACGTGTCTGCGCAGTTGCGCAAGCGCTGTTGCGCAAGCGCACGGCTGCGCGACACGTGTCTGCGCAGTTGCGCAAGCGCCCCGCCGCGCGACACGTGTCTGCACAGTGGCGCAAGCGCCCCGCTGCGCGACACGTGTCACGCGCTGGTGAGTTGCGCAGCAACAGAATGAAGAGTTAAAGGAAATTTTTTCTGTTCTTGTTAAAACAAGAAGATTTCTTCTGTAAAACAGGGGCCTTTGGATCAAAGATCCAACGGTGGGGAAAATTCCTCAAATCACTCAGAAAAGATCTTTTTAACAAATTTAACTGATTTTTGAGTACTATAAAAAGGACCCCAGACTCCATTTCAAAGGGGGAGAATTGGATAAAAAAAAGAGAGAGAGAGAAAAGAGCTCTAGAGAACTTCTTGAGAACACAAAGGAAGAAGAAGGTAAAAACCTTTGAAATAAGAGAAAATTCTCTTAGGAATAGATCATTGATCTAAAAGACAAGATCAGTGATCTTCAATAAATAAATAAATAATAATAATAATAAAAAAAATAGTGCCTTGCACTTGCTAGAGAACCTCTGGTTCTCTGAGATAGAAAGAAAGAAAAGATTTTTTCTTTTCTTTGATCTAAATCTAGATCAAGAAATTAAAAAGTGCTCTGCACTCCTTTTCTTGAATCTAAAAGATTCTTGGTGCTCTGCACAAATGCAATGCATTTCCTAAAGGGCCAGGCCCAAATCAAAAAGACCTAGCAGGCCAAAATAAATTGCAAAGCAATAAAAAGGCTGGGCCCAAATAAAATTGATGCTCTGCATCATTCATAAAGAACAGAGCCCAAAAACAAATTGATGCCCTGCATCTTTTCTGGGCAAAGCCCAAATAAAAACAAAAGGAAATGCAAAAGCAATGTCAGACATTTTTTTTACTGGACTTAGCCCAATCGTGGCCATAAGTCCTTAAATTAAATGGCTCTTCTAAATCAATCAACTTTGGTCCAAGGGTACATCTCGGAACTCCTCTGACACGTATCGTTGTAATCCTTCAACGACGTCAGAGAGGTGACGGGTCCCGACGACCATACATGCAATGGACCACTACGTCCCTAAACTGGAAATGGACCACCATGTCCCTAAACTGGCAATGGACCACCATGTCCCTAAACTGGAACAATAGAGCCCAAACGCTCTTTTGTCGGATCTAAACGATCCCGTTAAGTCGATCTTAGTCCCAAATTGGACTAACGTATCCTTAACAACCGTTTAAGTTGATCTTAGCCTCAAATATGGCTAACGTATCCTTAAACCGTCAAACAGACTTTAGTCCCAAATTGGACTATGGATCACCCAACCAACTTTGGTCCAAGGGTACATCTCGGAACTCCTCTGACACCTGTCGTTGTAATCCTTCAACGTCGTCAGAGAGGTGACGGGTCCCGACGGCCATACATTCAACGGACCACCACGTCCCTAAACTGGAATATGGACCACCACGTCCCTAAACTGGCACAATAGAGCCCAAATGCTCTTTTGTCGGATCTAAACGGTCCCGTTAAGTTGATCTTAGTCTCAAACTGGACTAACGTATCCTTAACAAACGTTTGAGTCGATCTTAGCCTCAAAAATGGCTAACGTATCTTCCAAACAGACTTTAATCCCAAATTGGACTATGAATCTCCCAAACTGGAACAATAGAGCCCAGACGCTCTTTTGTCGGATCTAAACGATCCCGTTAAGTTGATCTTAGTCTCAAACTGGACTAACGCATCCTTAACGAACGTTTAAGTTGATCTTAGCCGCAACGCGACTAACGTATCCTTAAACTGAAAAACACCAAACCCAAATCTAAGTAAATACGGATTTGGACTAATCCACGTCCTACGGGCGACGGCATTACTCAGTCTCCGTATACAATCCACGGGCAACCACAAACAAAACAAACACACACGACACGAAGTGAAATTCTGGAGAAGGAGAAAGTTGTTACCGCGAAGCGGTAGCGTAATTAACTGCAGGGGCTTGCGCCTACAGGGAAGAGCGTCCCCACAATCAAAAACCCCTCTAGCGAGGGGGAATCTGACAAAGTCTGCTACATCGGCCGCATCCGTCTAAACCTTCGATATACGGTGCCATAAATTAACTTGGCATCTTCGGAGAGGTGGACGGATAAAACCAAATAGCATCTGCCCCGAATCTCAGCGTCAGGCCATCGCGGTCCTGTGCGCCGTCCATTCGGAGGGGAACAGATTCTGGCACGCCCGGTGGGACCTTTTCCTCTTTCCACTCCACACTTCGTGTGTCGTTTTCGCGAACAAATCGCGGTTTGCTGTGGTTGCCTGTGGATTCAAGGTACTAAGATTTGGTGTCTTGCTCCGTGCAGAAAACAGAAGATCGATGGCTTCGAACTGCACCGCCTGCAGCAACAACTCTCGCTCCGTCATTGCTGGAGGAGTGACTTATGGGCCCCAAGCGGCCTCCCTTTTCAAAATGCCGGTGGAGCAGGTGGCTCGAGCCACCACTGGACTATTTTTTGGGACCATGCTCCCACCAATGAGCTTCAACGCCCCAATGACATTGCAAGAAGCTCCAAAGAAATCGGTCTTCGATCGACTTACCACTGCCGCGACCCCTCTCAACGGGTCGTCCAACTCCACTGCTTCAGTTTTTAACGGACTAGGCCAGAGCTCTAACAGGCTCATGAAGAAGCCTGCCATACCAGAAGCCGTTATCCCGAAGCGGATAGCCATTCCAACTCCCGTTCCTGGCAAAATCACTAAGGTTGCTTCCTATGTTCAGAAGTCCGCTTCTGACAAGTTGGCCGTCCCCGTTCAACGGACGTCGATCTTTAAAAAGCTGGTACCAATATATTCTGACCAACACAGGGGGCATGAGAAGGTCACCCCTATAGCTGAAACAATTCCATCAGCACGACACGCTCGACGTCGCCACTGGCGTCGAGTAAGGAAGGCTGGGGGCAACTCCCCCTCTGGGATAACTCCGTCAGCTCCGACGGTGAGGATCGATGCTGCTGTTCCAACCAAGAACAGTTTTGAACTGCTCAACAAGATGCGCAAAAACTCTCCTACTGCGATGTTGAAACGAACTCCTTCACCTGTGGAGAATACTCCAGAGAAGAAGCTAGAGCAGCCCCCTCAACGGCTGTCCTCTAAAATTTACAAAGTCTGGCGACAGGTCCAAGAGTCGGTGATCGATCAAGACTGCCTCCGACGACAGAAAAAGATGAAGGTTCGGCAGGGGAAGGATTACTCTGTCAAACCACAAAAAGCAAAAGCTACTTGGGTGCCCACTACAACGGCTCCCTTAACTCCAATCACTCAGAAAAGGAGGCCGCAAAAAGCCCCTGTGTCTTCGGCAAATCGCAAAGACGCCGAACACAAACGCCCCAAGTCTGGGGGCATGGTGGTGCACACTGTTTATATGGCTTCTGGAAAGGAGGAAAGCCGCACTTCTACGGGCCACCGACCGCTCACCCGATCCGTGACGAAAGCCCAGGAGCAACAACAAAAGCTTCAGGAAATGATGACTACAATGGCTGCACTCACTCAGCCAAAAGAAAGCTCTGAAACGTCTTCGGATGAGCGTCAAGAACAAGAAACCGACGCTGACTTTTTACGCAGAGTCCTCGAAAAGAGGGACAAAGAAGCTGCAGAGCAAGCGGCTAACATAAAACAGATGGCGCTCCTCTTCCAAGATATGGTAGGGATGATGTTACAGCCGGACCCTCCTGCTGAAGATCCTCCAATCGTCCTTGAAGACGACAGGGGAGAAACGTCAAATCATCCGCCGGCTCTGTCAACAGCCAAGGAGGAGGCAATCTCCAAAATTGACCTTGACGAATATATAGCCCAGCAGATCCGGGTTCATCAGGCGAATGAAGCGGCTGGGCAAATTGTTAGAACCGGACGACCGTATCCGAGCTGGTATGACCAAATCAATTACCCGCCAGGATATACGATCCCTAAATTCCACGTATATAAAGGGACAGGGAATCCACATCAGCATGTCGCTCAATTCAGGGCCTTATGCGGCAATACTGGAGGCGATGACAAATTGTTACTACGTCAATTCGTCGGCAGCTTAGCAGAAACAGCCTTTGAATGGTATTCGGAGCTACCTAACGACTCTGTCAAAACATTTGCAGAGCTGGAACTGCTGTTTACACAAAGATTCGCGAGTGCTAGTGAACGCACCCCGATAACAGCACTAATAAATGCCAGGATAAGGCCAAGCGAAACGTGGGTCCAATACGCGACACGATGGCGAAACCTATGGTCGAAATGCGAACAACGCATAGAAGAGGCACCTGCGGTAGGCATGTTTGCGGGCACTCTCGATCCGCAGGCGACCATCTCGCAATTCATGATATTCTTCAGGCCGACCGCCTTCCAGGCCTTGATCGACAAATTAGCCCAAATGGACCAGATGGGCCATAAGACGTCTCCTCCAAGACCCGATCCCCGAAATGAGAAAGGAAAAGCGACCGTCGTCGCCAATACTCGACAGCAGCCGAACCACTTAAAGCCGGTTGTTCGCCAAAGCAACGTGCGTCCACGCCCATCCCTCGAGGAGAGACTGGGACGTCCTTACTCGTTTCCTCAGGACAAAACGAGAAGGCTTTTCGAGCTGGCAGTGCGCAACGAACTCATCAATCTGCCGAATCCAAAACGTCCGTTGCAGCCAGGCGATGTCAACGATCTTAATTATTGCCCTTACCACCAAACGGTAAGTCACCCGATCGAGGATTGCTTTGTCTTTAAGGGATGGATCGAGGATCAGTACCTACAAGGAAAGTTCGCGCTGTCTGAAAAGTGGAAAGTAAACCCACCACATCCGCACACTCCAAAGAAGACGGACGCACCGGGGGCAACTTGTCATGTGATCTCCCACTCATTTCCGGACGATGAAAAAACTCCTTGCACTAAGAAACTGGGGGCAGAGCCGGAGTCGGAATTCGTGTGGCCGTCAAACGAAATGATCGACACCTTCCTGAATGAGATTCGTTTGAAAAGTAAAGCCGATCGGGAGCGCGAGATGGCCATATTTGAAAAGGCCAAACGCCGGCGACTGGACAAAAGGGTCGGAAAACTCCCACTAGATCAAAGTACATCCACCGCGAATGAAAACAGGATCAAGACAAGGAAACGATTCGCCAAAGCCATATCAATGGGGATGAGGCCGCCCTCTTTCAGAGAAAATTCTCCTGGTGGTATACATTTTGATGAAACGGACGTACACCCCAACTTCTGCTTATATCATCAGAGGATCGCACATCCTACTGAAGACTGCAACTCCTTTAAGTGTTGGTGGGAAGGATATGTCGCTCACAGGCAACACTTCAACAGGACAAAGCGTGAAGCTCGTAGACAGCGAAAAAATGCAAGAAATGAGCATAAAAGAGTTGCTGGCAATTGTCATAGGAACGAGCCCGGGGGATCAAGAGTTCTCACCTTTAGAAGCGATTCTGACGAAGAAGCCGCCCTCAACCCTCCCTTCAAGGAATTCATTTCTAAAACAAAAGAATTGGAGAGTTGCGAGAGCGTTCAGCCGTACAATCTCACGCTACCCGAAAAGAATCTCGGGCCCGCAAACGACGGAGCAAACGAAATGAGAAAGGAAAAGGAAAAAACGGCCTTTGTTGCCGACACTCAACAACAGCCGAGTAACCGCGATGCGTTTTGTCGTCAAAACAACAAGCCGCGATACCTCAATGAGAAGTTGAAACGTCCCTACTCGTTTCCCAAAGATAAAACAAAGAGATTGTTCGAGCTAGCAGTGCGCAGCGGGCTCATCACTCTGCCAGATCCAAAACGTCCATTGCAACCAGGTGACGTTAACAATCCTAACTACTGCCCTTACCACCAAGTATTGGGCCATCCGATTGAAAATTGCTACGTCTTCAAAAACTGGGTTGAAGATCAGTACCAACAGGGCAAGTTCGCGCTGCCCGAAAAGTGGAAAGTAAACCCGCCACAACAACATGCTCCGAAAAAGGTGGATATGCCGGGGGCATCATGCTCATTCATTGGGAAAGCCCTAAAGACCGAAAAGTCAATAAACTAGATATTCGCCTCAAATATGGCGACGATGGACCGAAACGTCCTTAAACTAACGGTGGACTGCAATGTCCTAAAACTTGCAAATGACCGAAACGTCGTTAAACTACTCCCAACCCGCAGCATCTTCAGGCTGACGTGGTGAAAAAAAAAAAGGTACGTCCACAAGCAAAATGGGCACGGATGAAAACCCGAGAGGGCTCCGTGAGTAAAAACAGCAGGACTACCAGCGAGTGTTCGTGAAAACCCGAAAGGGCGTGACCTCGTTTAATATATATATATATATATATATATATATATATATATATATATATATATATATAAAACGGTATATCCATAAGCAAAGAGGGCACGGATGAAAACCCGAGAGGGCTCCGTGAGTAAAAACAGCAGGACTACCAGCGAGTGTTCGTGAAAACCCGAAAGGGCGTGACCTCGTTAAAAAAAAAAAAAAAAAAGGTATGTCCATAAGCAAAATGGGTACGGATGAAAACCCGAAAGGGCTCCGTGAGTAAAAACAGCAGGGCTACCGGCGAGTGTTCGTGAAAACCCGAAAGGGCGCGATCTCGTTAAAAAAAAAAAAAAGAAAAGAAAAGAAAAAGGTATGTCCATAAGCAAAATAGGCAGGGATGAAAACCCGAAAGGGCTCCGTAAGTAAAAACAGCAGGGCTACCGGCGAGTGTTTGTGAAAACCCGAAAGGGCTCAACCTCGTTAAAAGACACTTATAGGGTCCTCTCGACCTTGTAAGGAGAAACTACCCGCGTGAGATCCTTACGACTCACAAGGGAGCAACACACTTAGGGATCCTCACGATTCCTAAGGAGAAAACACACTTGCGAGATCCTCACGACTCGTAAGGAGAATTCTCTTATGAGACCCTCACGGCTCATGAGATTTGAAAGTCTTAAGTTACAGAAACCTAAACCTGTTCTTAAGCAAATCCCCCACAACCTTCGATACTGCCCTACAAGCGGCTCATAATGACCCTTGTATACAATCCACGGGCACGAATAAATATTTCCCTAACAAAATCCCATCCGTGACTAGGGATATGCTTGTACAGCAAACAACACTTGTAAGTCCTCTCGACTTATAAGGAGAAAACCCTTTTGTAAGATCCTTACGACTTACAAGAGAACATGCACTTAGGAATCCTCACGATTCCCAAGGAGAAAACACACCTACAAGATCCTCACGACTTGTAGGGAGAAATACCTTTGTGAGACCCTTACGGCTCATGAAATCAAAAGCCTTAGCCGACAGGACCCTTAACCCTGTTTACTAAGCCACCTTTGCTCAATATCGACAGTGGCAGATGATGATTCGCTCCTGGCAATGTCCCAGTTGCAGCGATGCTGATGCCTAGACCGGTATCAAATTCCAAGTCCTTTTACGGCAAATGATGATTCGCTCCTGGCAATATGCCAGTCGCAGCGATGTTGATGCCAAGATTGGTATCAGATCCCAAATCCCCTACTCGCAAAAAAAAAAAAAAATGCATACAAAATAGCCGAAATGATGGGGCAACTTGCAAACAGAATCAGCAAGTAAAAATGTATGTATACAAAACAGCCGAAACGATTGGGCAACTTGCAATAAAAAGCAGCGAGTAAAAATAAAGTAAACAGCCGAAATGATTGGGCACCGCGAAAAATAGCCGAAATGATTAGGCAATCGCGACCTTCGCGATATAAAAGCTGAAATGATAGAGCATCGCGGAAAGAATAAAAAAAAAATGAAACTTTTTGCCCTACAGGTGAAATCACATCGATCCCTGTATACAATCCAGAGGCACAGATAAAAAGGGAACAATACCTCCCCAACAGGCTCCACCAGAAAGAGAAGCCAAATCTCGACGGTTCATAGATAACCTAGGGACCATCTCGACATTTGTCGCAATATTACAGACACGATGTCAACAAATGAAGCAAACGAAGGTCCCTAACTTCAGGGTCTCGACGTCAATATCGACAACTTAAAGATCACCAACGGCGTTTCTCCTCACTCCAACTAGATGCAGACATGACGTCAACAACTGACCTCAGAATCGCAACGAAACGGAACCAGGACAAAGTCCCTAGTTCCAAATCTCAATGGCCACGTCTACAGCCTGGAGACTAAAAACGGTGTGCCTCCTCATTCCAACAGGACACAGATGTTACACCACAAAGCGGAGCGATGGCAAAATCCCAGCTTCACCTCAGCATTCGTCTCGATACAGTAGACGCAATGTCAACAACAGCGTTCCTCCCCAGTCCAGCTGAAGGCAGATGCAACGTCAACAAAGGACCTCACGGTCGAAACAAAGCGGAGTAACGGCAAAATCCTAACTCCACTTTAGCATTCGTCTCGTTACAACAGACGCAATGTCAACGACGGCGTTCCTTCGCAGCCCAGCAGGGTGTACATGCAAAGTTAACAAAAGACCCCATGGTCGAAACAAAGCAGAGCGATGACAAAATCCCAGCTTCACCTCAGCATTCGTCTCGATACAGTAGACGCAATGTCAACAACAGCGTTCCTCCGCAGTCCAGCTGGAGGCAGATGCAACGTCAACAAAAGAACTCACGGTCGAAACAAAGTGGAGTAACGGCAAAATCCCAACTCCACCTTAGCATTCGTCTCATTACAACAGACGCAATGTCAACAACGGCGTTCCTTCGCAGCCCAGCAGGGTGTACATGCAAAATTAACAAAAGACCCCATGGTCGAAACAAAGCGGAGTGATGGCAAGATCCCAGCTCCACCTCAGCATTCGTCTCAATACACCAGACGCAGTGTAAGCAAACGAAGCGAAGGCCACATTCCTAGCTTCAACGTCTTTACGGTAACTCACATAAAACCGGAAAGACAATCGGAGACCATCTCACATGAAGTGGTCAACTCCTTGACGTTCGTCTCGATACAGTAGACGAAATGTCAACCTCAGCGTTCTTCCTCCAGCAGCGATTCAGACATGACAAAGCAAATGAAGCGAAGGCCACATTCCTAGCTTCAACGTCTTTACGGTAACTCACATAAAACCGGAAAGACAATCGGAGACCATCTCACGTGAAGTGGTCACCTCCTTGACGTTCGTCTCGATACAGTAGACGAAATGTCAACCTCAGCGTTCTTCCTCCAGCAGGGATTCAGACATGACAAAGCAAACGAAGCGAAGGCCACATTCCTAGCTTCAACGTCTTTACGGTAACTCACATAAAACCGGAAAGACAATCGGAGACCATCTCACGTGAAGTGGTCACCTCCTTGACGTTCGTCTCGATACAGTAGACGAAATGTTAACCTCAGCGTTGTTCCTCCAGCAGGGATTCAGACATGACAAAGCAAACGAAGCGAAGGCCACATTCCTAGCTTCAACGTCTTTACGGCAACTCACATAAAACTGGAAAGACAATCGGAGACCATCTCACGTGAAGTGGTCAACTCCTTGACGTTCGTCTCGATACAGTAGACGAAATGTCAACCTCAGCGTTCTTCCTCCGGCAGGGATTCAGACATGACAAAGCAAATGAAACGAAGGCCACATTCCTAGCTTCAACGTCTTTACGGTAACTCACATAAAACCGGAAAGACAATCGGAGATCATCTCGCATCAGCACAGAGTGGTCACCACATTGACGTTCGTCTCGATACAGTAGACGAAATGTCAACCCCAGCGTTCTTCCTCCAACAGGATTTGGACACACCAAAGCAAACGAAGTGAAGGCCATATTCCTAGCTTCGACGTCTTGACGGTAACTCATATAAAACCGGAAAGACAACCGGAGACCATCTCGCACCAGAACAGAATGGTCACCACGTCGACGTCCGTCTCGATACAGCAGACGAGATGTCACCCCAACGTTCGTCTCGACACAGCAGACGCAACGCCATTAAACGAATGGAGCCACGGCAAAATCCCTAGTTCCAAACCTCGACGGTTCACCAGCAACCTAGAGACAACCTCGACGTCCGTCTCGATACAGTAGATGAGATGTCGCCCCAACGTTCGTCTCGACACAGCAGACGCAACGTCATCAAACAAACGGAGCCACGGCAAAATCCCTAGTTCCCACCATGACATCCGTCTCGATACAGAGGACGCAATGCCAGCAAACGAAGCAAAGGCCAAATTCCTAGCTTCAGGGTCTTAACGGCAAGTCATATAAAGCCCGAAAGACTATCGGAGATCATCCCCACACCAGCGCGGAGTGGTTATGACTCATCGGGGCTCTCCAAAATGAGCCTAACCTCAAGTAAAAAGCGGCATGGCAAATTCCTAGCGCTTGCTCTTCCGACGGTCAAACTGCCAAGGAGGATTGCTTGAAGACGTCTTGTCCAGCCCCCGAAGGGATCAGAGACACGGCAGTCGCAGGGCTACTCGAACAGCACGATTGCCTATCGAGGACTATATCAGCTTATGCGACGGTACGATGGCCAAAACCCTAAGTACCACCAACCTTAACGGGCTTCTGTCGTAAAGAGCAGAGGTTAAATGCGATGTTAAGATGTTCTTGCGAGAAACGTTCGATTCGTCTCGACTTGTGAAAAATTGTCGAGGCGGCTCGACTCGTGAGATAAAGCCTTAGGCAGTGGGCATAATAGAAGCCTGTTTCCTAAGCATTGGGACCCTGCGAGTTGGCCCAAAACGGTCTCTTGCATACCATCCACGGGTCTCACTCTCCAACGTCGAACTTCGACAAGGAAGGAAGCAACCGCTTACAAGTCCTCTCGACTCGTAAGAGGGAAAAATTCTCTTGTAGGATCCTTACGACTTACAAGAGAAAACCACACTTAGGAATCCTCACGATTCCTAAGAAGAAAAACCCGCCTACGAGATCCTCTCGATCCGTAGGGAGAAAAGTCTCTATGAGACCCTCACGGCTCATAGAGTTGAAAAGTCTTAGGCAGCAGATCTGAACCTGCGGCCTAAGCCCTCGCTATCTCATGAAGAAATCAAGAAGCTTACTCTATTACCTGCTAATTGTGACGACATGCTGAGAAAGAGGAAAAGCAACAGCAAGAGCAAAGCTCTGAAGTTTTTGAAAATAAAAATCTGAAAGATGATAAGCATCTGTGAGGGACCAGAGGTCCTATTTATAAGCCTCAAGTGCCTTTTCGACTTCCAAAAGTTGTCACGACGGTTGGAATTCCGCCACCGTTGCACTCACGTTTGGGGCCACGTAAGCGCAACAGTGGGGGGGCATTTGTTTACCCCAATCAGAGCAAAGCTCTGTTCAAATTCCGAGGCGGAAGATGAAGCAACGCTTCATCTTACCCCAATCAGAGCAAAGCTCTGCTTGGAAAAGTTAAACTTTAATAAATGAAGCAACGCTTCAGATTCTTTGCACTGCGCGCAACGCGCCACGTGTCAGAAGTTCAGAGCAAGGCTCTTTAAAAAACATAAGCAACACTCAACTGCGCAAGCGCACGGCTGTGCGACACGCGTCTGCGCAGTTGCGCAAGCACAAGTGCGCAAGCGCACGGCAGCGCGACACGTGTCTGCGCAGTTGCGCAAGCGCTGTTGCGCAAGCGCACCGCTGCGCGACACGTGTCTGCGCAGTTGCGCAAGCGCCCCGCTGCGCGACACGTGTCACGCGCTGGTGAGTTGCGCAGCAACAGAATGAAGATTTAAAGGAAATTTTTTCTGTTCTTGTTAAAACAAGAAGATTTCTTCTGTAAAACAGGGGCCTTTGGATCAAAGATCTAACGGTGGGGAAAATTCCTCAAATCACTCAGAAAAGATCTTTTTAACAAATTTAACTGATTTTTGAGTACTATAAAAAGGACCCCAGACTCCATTTCAAAGGGGGAGAATTGGATAAAAAAAAAGAGAGAGAGAAAAGAGCTCTAGAGAACTTCTTGAGAACACAAAGGAAGAAGAAGGTAAAAACCTTTGAAATAAGAGAAAATTCTCTTAGGAATAGATCATTGATCTAAAAGACAAGATCAGTGATCTTCAATAAATAAATAAATAATAATAATAAAAAAAAAATAGTGCCTTGCACTTGCTAGAGAACCTCTGGTTCTCTGAGATAGAAAGAAAGAAAAGATTTTTTCTTTTCTTTGATCTAAATCTAGATCAAGAAATTAAAAAGTGCTCTGCACTCCTTTTCTTGAATCTAAAAGATTCTTGGTGCTCTGCACAAATGCAATGCATTTCCTAAAGGGCCAGGCCCAAATCAAAAAGACCTAGCAGGCCAAAATAAATTGCAAAGCAATAAAAGGGCTGGGCCCAAATAAAATTGATGCTCTGCATCATTCATAAAGAACAGAGCCCAAAAACAAATTGATGCCCTGCATCTTTTCTGGGCAAAGCCCAAATAAAAACAAAAGGAAATGCAAAAGCAATGTCGGACATTTTTTTTACTGGACTTAGCCCAATCGTGGCCATAAGTCCTTAAATTAAATGGCTCTTCTAAATCAATCAACTTTGGTCCAAGGGTACATCTCGGAACTCCTCTGACACGTATCGTTGTAATCCTTCAACGACGTCAGAGAGGTGACGGGTCCCGACGACCATACATGCAATGGACCACTACGTCCCTAAACTGGAAATGGACCACCATGTCCCTAAACTGGCAATGGACCACCATGTCCCTAAACTGGAACAATAGAGCCCAAACGCTCTTTTGTCGGATCTAAACGATCCCGTTAAGTCGATCTTAGTCCCAAATTGGACTAACGTATCCTTAACAACCGTTTAAGTTGATCTTAGCCTCAAATATGGCTAACGTATCCTTAAACCGTCAAACAGACTTTAGTCCCAAATTGGACTATGGATCACCCAACCAACTTTGGTCCAAGGGTACATCTCGGAACTCCTCTGACACCTGTCGTTGTAATCCTTCAACGTCGTCAGAGAGGTGACGGGTCCCGACGGCCATACATTCAACGGACCACCACGTCCCTAAACTGGAATATGGACCACCACGTCCCTAAACTGGCACAATAGAGCCCAAATGCTCTTTTGTCGGATCTAAACGGTCCCGTTAAGTTGATCTTAGTCTCAAACTGGACTAACGTATCCTTAACAAACGTTTGAGTCGATCTTAGCCTCAAAAATGGCTAACGTATCTTCCAAACAGACTTTAATCCCAAATTGGACTATGAATCTCCCAAACTGGAACAATAGAGCCCAGACGCTCTTTTGTCGGATCTAAACGATCCCGTTAAGTTGATCTTAGTCTCAAACTGGACTAACGCATCCTTAACGAACGTTTAAGTTGATCTTAGCCGCAACGCGACTAACGTATCCTTAAACTGAAAAACACCAAACCCAAATCTAAGTAAATACGGATTTGGACTAATCCATGTCCTACAGGCGACGGCATTACTCAGTCTCCGTATACAATCCACGGGCAACCACAAACAAAACAAACACACACGACACGAAGTGAAATTCTGGAGAAGGAGAAAGTTGTTACCGCGAAGCGGTAGCGTAATTAACTGCAGGGGCTTGCGCCTACAGGGAAGAGCGTCCCCACAATCAAAAACCCCTCTAGCGAGGGGGAATCTGACAAAGTCTGCTATATCGGCCGCATCCGTCTAAACCTTCGATATACGGTGCCATAAATCAACTTGGCATCTTCGGAGAGGTGGACGGATAAAACCAAATAGCATCTGCCCCGAATCTCAGCGTCAGGCCATCGCGGTCCTGTGCGCCGTCCATTCGGAGGGGAACAACCGTGAGACGGGCCTTTTAAAGTTACCTTTCCCTACCCGTCTAACCCAGGCACCACAAAGTCAGGTTAGGATCAACGGTCGATGCCTACAACTATTCCTTTGTCCTATTGAGCACGAAGTCCTTAGGGCTGAGTCTAATCTTTTTTAATTAACTTGATGGTCAATGCAATATGTTTTGTGTGATTTTTGGGGACTTCGGAAGGGTAATGAAATCCCCACCCAATCTGAATTGGTGTATAGCCCCTTAAAGTCAATTTTAAATATGCCAAACAGTAAACACAATCAAACACTTGCAAACAATTTTTTTTTATTGCGGCGCAAAGAATCCTGCACAAGATCAAGTTATTGGAGAAGGGGAGAAGTTTTTGCGCAAAGAACCCTGCAGGAAAATTTTTCAGAGGAGATAAAGGGGTTATAGAGAAGAAGAGAAAGCTTACAGAGGGATTTTTTGCTTGCTGACGTCAGCAAGGCGCCATGGTTCCACGGCTAAATGTTGCCTTTGACCGCGGTTCCGCGGTCAAATCATTGGTTCAGATCCCCAAATCTTTTCTGTTTTCTGTTCTGATTATCCTCTGCTTGTTCAGATCTGCTGTTTGCTGTTTTGCTCTCTGGAT
The DNA here is from genome assembly GCA_030015575.1 of Agapanthus africanus. Lineage (NCBI taxonomy): Eukaryota > Viridiplantae > Streptophyta > Magnoliopsida > Asparagales > Amaryllidaceae > Agapanthus > Agapanthus africanus. The sequence continues at coordinate 56,586 of JASDDO010000234.1, forward strand.
TTTTCTAGATCTGAAACTGTTCTTCGATCCTGCACAATTCAAAAGAATACCCTTCAAAAAATAACAAGATAATAAATTTATATATATATTTTTTTTTAATTTTTCAATTTTTATGATTTTTCAATTTTTATATTAACCCGAAATTACAAAAAGAAAATAACTACGCCATCCCCGGCAACGGTGCCATTTGATTTGTACTAAGTTTTGTGATCAAAGAATTAATTACCGCAATCAAGAACGGCGTCGCTTGGTAGCTAGCCGGTGAGTACGGGTCGGTCCACAATGATTTTTTGTATTCTCAATTTGTTCTAACGAGTTAATTCCGATTGGTTTTGGATTGATTATCGCTAAAAACTGAAATGAGTTGATTAAGATTAAAATCTTGCTAGGGTTAGATTTAGGTTACGTTTGGAAAGTCAATATTTCTCACCTGTTTCAATGCCCTAATTAAGATCTATGAGGTGTTATGGTAATAATTAATAAAGTGGATTAGTACCATCGGGAAGAAACTAAGGTTCTTCCTCTAGGTTCTTGTCCTTCCTTTCTTAATTCTTATCCTAACCTCCATTGAAAACATGCACAACCGGTCTTTTAAACTACGGTATCACCGCTACCTCGTGGGATAGGATGCCGTAGTGAGCGGTGTGTGTATGTATGCATGGAGTCCTATAAAAATATGTGATGGGCAAGAAAGGGGTGAGAGATTTTCATCTCTTAAATCTCTCCTATTCCTAACCCTAACAAGTGAGGAACTACTCACTCATTAGGGAATTTATTAAAAGAAACAGTTTTTATCTACGGCAAATAATTAAAAGTCCTAAACTAATTAACTAGGGCAGATAATAAAAATTCTATACTATGGCAGAAAAGAAATTACCTAGGGCATGGAAATGAAAAACTACTTACTTTATTTGATACTCTCTTCATACATAGAATTCTGAATTTTTGATCAATGAAAAGAGGCATAAGAAGAGGCATACCTCAAAAATAGGTTTAGGGTTTTTATTTGTAGATCATAGAAACCCTAGGGTTACATTCGATTCACATCTGCATTTACAAATATACCCTAAGAAGACTAGTCAACGCACCGCCACGCCGTCAAGAATTTTCACCAACACGGGCTTACCATGGCCGCGGAACCACGGCCAAAAGCCATGTTTGGCCGCAGATCCACGGCCATATAGAGTGCTTGTTGGTTGATTTCTTCTGAGCTGCTTCTGGTTGCATTTTGCTTCTTGTTTCTTCACTTGGTTTCTCAGATTGTCTTCTAGTTTTCTTCCAGATTTCCACAGTGAATAATATCGTGAACTTTACCGCTTGCTTCGTGTCGAAGTCTTGAACCTTGCGATGCCTTTGTACTATGTGAACTTGTTCATTGATCTTCATTGTCCCTCAAACTGTGGGCATGATCAAGATTCTTCCATTTGTCGGTCGTAGTCTCACTTTTGTATCATCTTTTCATCAATTTCACTGTTTTGTTCCGAGAACCAGTAACCTGCCACTATGTAGCAGACATGGATCAAAAGCACCTGTTTATTTGTAAAATGAATAAGAATGGGGAATATAATAAAGCAAAATTATGATATGAAAAGATGGGGCTTATCTACTCATGGACATGCATGGTGAAAGACCTTTCAGGCCAATAAACGGTCGCTTCTTGAAGAAATACTACGCCTGACGAGTCATGGCCTAGGTCAACGATAGATGACGACGCCTATGTCCGCTCGCTATCTTCCTAAGCCTAAACTCTATAGGGTGAAATACCTTTAGGGTGAAATACCTTTATAAGACCCTTACGGCTCATGAAGTCAAAACCTTAGTCGACAGGATCCTAACCCTGTCTACTAAGCCACATTTTTTCGACATCGACAAAGGCAAATGATGATTCGCTCCTGGTAATGTCCCAGTTATAGCGATGTTGATGCCTAAATCGGTATCAAATCCCAAACTCGCGGTGAAAAGTCAGCAAGCCACAAATGCATACGAAATAGCCAAAATGATGGGGCAACTTGCAACAAAATCAGCAAGTAAAAATGTATGCATACAAAATAGCCGAAATGGTTGGGCAACTCGCAATAAAAAGCAGCAAGTAAAAATAAAACAAATAGCCGAAATGATTGGGCACCGCGAAAAATAGCCGAAATGATTGGGCAATCGCGACTTTCGCGATATAAAAGCTGAAATGATAGAGCATCGCGGAAAGAAAAATATATAAAATGAAACTTTTATGCCCTACAGGTGAGATCACATCGATCCCTGTATACAATCCAGGGGCACAAACAAAGAAGGAACCATACCTTCCCACCAGGCTCCATCAGAAAAAGAAGCCAAATCTCGACGATTCATAGACAGCCTGGAGATCATCTCAACATTCGTCTCATTACAACAGACGCAACATCAGCAAAGCGGAACCGCGGCAATTCCCAGTTCCATGACTCGACGATGCACAGACAACCGAGAGTCAACCTCTCCTGTTCCTTGCGGAACATGGCTTATGTCTATTCTGACCCTGTGGGAAGCATCCAGAGCGGATCCTGGTCCTTGCGAAACACGGATAATGTCAATCCTGACACCGTAGGAAGCATCCACAGCAAATCCTGGTCTAGTGGAACACGGCTAATGTCAATCCTGATCCCGTGGGAAGCATCCAGAGCAAATCCCGGTCTAGTGGAACACGCCTTATGTCAATCCTGACCCCGTGGGAAGCGTCCAGAGCGGATCCAGGTCCTTGCGGAATACGGTTAATGTCAATTCTGACCCCTTGGGAAGCATCCAGAGCAAATCCTGGTCTAGTGGAACACGGCTAATGTCAATCCTGACCCCGTGGGAAGCATCCAGAGCAAATCCTGGTCTAGTGGAACATGGCTAATGTCAATCCTGACCCCGTGGGAAGCATCCAGAGCAAATCCTAGTCTAGTGGAACACGGCTAATGTCAATCCTGACCCCGTAGGAAGCATCCAGAGCGGATCCTGGTCCTTGCGAAACACGGTTAATGTCAATCCTGACCCCGTGGGAAGCATTCAGAGAAAATCCTGGTCTAGTGGAACACGGCTAATGTCAATCCTGACCCCGTGGGAAGCATCCAGGGCAAATCCTGGTCTAGTGGAACACGGCTAATGTCAATCCTGACCCTGTGGGAAGCGTCCAGAGCGGATCCTGGTCTTTGCGGAACACGGATAATGTCAATCCTGACCCGGTGGGAAGCATCCAGAGCAAATCCTGGTCTAGCGGAACACGGCTTATGTCAATCCTGACCCCGTGGAAAGTGTCCAAAGCAGATCCTGGTCCTTGCGGAACACGGCTAATGTTAATCCTGACCCTGTGGGAAGCATCTGGAGCAAATCCTGGTCTAGTAGAACACGGCTAATGTCAATCCTGACCCCGTGGGAAGCGTCCAGAGCGGATCCTGGTCCTTGCGGAACACGGCTAATGTCAATCCTGACCCCGTGGGAAGCATCCAGAGCAAATCCTGGTCTAGTGGAACACGGCTAATGTCAATCCTGACCCCATGGGAAGCGTCCAGAGCGGATCCTGGTCCTTGCGGAACACGGCTAATGTCAATCCTGACCCCGTGGGAAGCATCCGGAGCAAATCCTGGTCCCGTGGAACATGGCTAATGTCAATTCTGACCCCGTGGGAAACATCCAGAGCAACCCCTGTCTCCGTGAAATGCGGATAATGTCAACCCCATCAATTACTTACGGGTCCACTCGACTCGTAAGAAAGAAAACTCTCTTGTAAGATCCTTACGACTTACACACTTAGGAATCCTCACGATTCCTAAGGCGAAAATACACCTGCGAGATCCTCTCGACTCATAGGGAAAAAAGTCTTTATGAGACCCTCACGACACATAAACTTGAAATGTCTTAGGCAGCAGACTTGAACCTGCTTCCTAAGCCATCACTACCTCTCAAAGAGTTCAAGATGGAAGGCTCTCTATCATCTACAGGCTACGCTTACTAAAGTAACATGCCGGCAACAAAGAAAAGAGAAGAAAGCAGGAGATAACATAAGATAGTACGAAAGAAAGGTATCTTTTATTCATAAATTCAATTGGGTACAAGATACATCATATGAATGAATAAAAGATGGATACATGTTATTCAAAATTTACAAATTGGTACAAAAACAACTATTGGGAGGGAGGCATTTTCAATAAACCAATCAGTTGCTCGCGCACTCCCCTCAGCCCCTTTCCACGGTCAACTGTCGGGGCCAACTTTGCTTCAACCTGAGCCTGTTGCTGCAAATAAGATGAAAGTTGCTCATCGATGACCCGCTGAGCTGCCTCAAGACTCTGTGCATCTCGCTCGGTGAGGTCGAGCTTCTGCCTCAGCGTTAGCCTGTCAGAAATGCATCATAGAAGGCCCTCAAAGATAGCTTTCAACTGTACATCATTCGCGTCAACCTGAGCATGCAGCTGAGCAGATTCGCTTGAAGTCTTCTCGCTCTCCTTACGCTTCAAGGCCGCTTCTTGTTCAAAATGACGGAGGTAGGGAGTACTCTGCTCGACCCACGCAGCCCGTTGGGAGTTCACAGCTAGGACCTCGGGAGCAGGACGTCCAAGCTCAAGCTCATGTAGGCAGGCCTCAATTTTCCTACAGTGATTAACCCAAGACTCAACGACGCCCTCGCTATGGAAGTTCACAAGCGTCGCCAGCATTGGATTAACCTCGGCAGCAAAATATGCACCGAATGTAGGACCCTCTGCGTCAAGCTCCTTGATATAATCGCTTAACATGCGTAGAGTGGTCACAGCGCCCTTTGAAGATGGACGTCTGGAAAAGGGGCCTGCTAGCATTGTGATTCGAGAATCGAACGGAGCTGGAGTCGGTGTCACCGCTACAAAACAAATCATAGTCAAATGACGGATCAAAAAAATAGAGAAGGTATATGAACAATGGAATTTGCTTTACCGGCTGCAGCAGGTGGCAAGGTAGGGAGTACCGGTGGCACGACTATTCTTTCATCTCCTCCTTCAATCTGTAGTGTTGCGGTCAAAACAAAGAAGAATTAGCAACGACTCGACTGCCCGTAAAAGAAAAAAAGAAGATATTAGCTAGAGGCTGTGTTAGTGTATATGCCCTAGAGGCCATTACTGTATCATACTAGTTTGTATATTACTTAATGGAAGCTTGGGATATTCACCTTGTATAGACAATCTTGCTCAATATAGTAGTATTCTACTTGGTTTGTTTCTGCTTTAATGTGTACATGTGTTTATTTTAGTATATCACCTATACACATTAGTGGAGCCCTTAGGATCTTTGCTTGATTACCAGCGTTGTGATGGCAGTCACACTCGTGGGGGCTGGGTAATCTATAAGCACATCCTTATGCAGGTCCCTAGTCCCAGGACTATCGAGACAGGGCATCGATACTCCGGAGTAGACTAGCGTATGCGCTTCTTATCCCAGTATGGGAGAGGGTCTGTCCCACAGCCGTCAGTACGTCGTACTTGAGATAGTATGCGGGTGCTCGTTAGGTTACGAGTACACTGGACAGGACTCGTCGGGAACTGTTGGTTGGTACTATACCTATCGTCAGTTATCAGTTCCCAGGTGACATGAGTACAGCTTAGTCCGCTGACTTGACACTGTCACTTCGCCTCGAGTGTGTTCCCACTGTACTTTGATTACTACCCTACCACGGCTCAAAGGAGTCGTGCAAACAGGTAGTTTTTGGGTGCAGTCCCGAAGCACTTGGAGGCAGTGATGGTTAGACAGGATTCGTCTCTCCCGGTATTGGGGGTTGACATCGCGTTGTGTCTAGGAGAGCCATTCCACGAGTAGTCCCTGGCCAGGGCAAGCGAGATATACTGGTAGGTTTCCAGTGTTATCTCAGGGTGTTCTGGGCTTCACTCCGACACGACTTGTACCGCTATTAAGGGACTGACGTTCACCGCCCCCTAGGCCCGCCATGCGATGTATCAAACGAACAGACCGGAATGTATGGAGATTGTCACATTCAGGCTTAGTAGGAGTTCAGATGGGTTTCACCTCGTCAGTCTTCTTGTCGGCATCTACCTGGGGACCGTTACGCATAGCTAGTGCCGCTTGCGGTCTGTGGTTAAACCCACTGCCAGCGTAGTGTCGAGTCTTTAGAGTCCCACACAGAAAGCTATTCGCCTTTAGGCAAAAGAGTAGAGGTCGCATGGTTTTGCGACAGGTCGCATGGTTTGGCGACAGGGTTCGGTCACATCCGTGCACTTGTGCACGTTTGGTGTCCGGACAGTTAACACTAGCGGGCTTTGGTTTAAGCCAGATTCTAGTGTACGTATTAGGATTGGTTTTATCTCGTTTGTATTCGTGTTCCTCGGAACGCGGATGCGGGTGTGTATGCACAGTTGACAGAGAGACAGAGGCAGAGGATTCTCATTGGGGTTGTTGACTGTTGACTATTGACTTTTGACTAAACCCTAATGAGAATAAGATATATGATTAACAATAATATTAATTAAGTATTATAGTGACATGGTTGTTGAGGGGTTGACTTTGTTGACTTGTTAACTTTGTTGACCGGTTGACTAGATTGGACTAGTTGACCATCATCATGACAATGGCTATCATTCCATGGCAAAGACTTTTGCTTGCTTGTTTATTTATGCAAAATGAGTGCATGAAATGATATAGCCATTTTGACTTAAACCATCACACAATACTTGATTACTATTTTTTGTTATGATGGCTTTTGGATTATGAGAGGGTGGATGAGAAAAGTGAGGCTCATTCTTTCATTTGCTTTCTCTCTCTTGAGCTCTCTCATTCTCAAGCTCTCCCTCTTCCTCTTGCTCTCTCTAGCTCAAGGCAAACCATTCTCATGTGTTGAGACTCATTGCCTTAGAGATAAAAAGACACCAAAATAATGCTCTACTCATTCTAGTTCACAAGGCCTAGCAAGCCAAGTGTTCTAGTTTTTTCAAAGTTCGAAGAAGAAGCCAAAGGTAGAAGCTTTCAGGTGGATCCATCTTCGGTGCAAGAAGACGACGAGGTGAGGCCGATCCGTACACCGGAAAGAGTGGAAGACGAAGGAGTTCAAGAAAGGTATAGCCCCCTAACCGAGTAGGTAAAACTCTAGTTAGGTTGTTAGTTAGTTGTTTAACAAAGATCCGTATTTTGAGTCCATGTTACCACCCTCTTGAAAATCGTTTTTTATCACTTCCGCAACCCCGTAAGTACCGGGGAAGGGTAGCATGGACTTACAGTGGTATCAGAGACTAGTTAAACACTATCTAACATGTTAGCGAAGTAAGTAGAAGTTCGACCGAAAAAAGGTCGCAAAACGAACCCGAAAAGCATACTTTCTGTCGAATTTTTCCTCTGTTAAAAAATTAATAAATCTTGGCTGAAAATTCGACTCAGGGTTTTTATAACAATCTGCAGAAAAATGGCCCAGTGAATCAATCAAAGCGCCGCGGATCCGCGGCCGAGTTGACTCGGCCGTGGGGTATTTTTGGTGCAGTTTGTTTCTGGGGTTGTTTTGGGATTTTTAAAATATGTTCTTTCTACCCAGATTTTACAGAAAGAAAAATTTGTGTTTGGGGCCTAAAAATCCGTATTTTGATCGAACTTCTAAAGACTAAGGCTAACGAGTTTATATCTGTGATGTGATATTTGTATTGAACGTCTGCTAATCGCTATATGTCGATTAGTAGGAGTTATACAAATCTGTGATTTATAATGTTGATGGTATGTATATATGAATTCATTGGATTGTCGCGGGTGAATAGCCGGGGGTTGTGAGATGAGAGTTTTCTTTTCTTTCAATTCATGTAAATATGTAAATTGATGTAATATTATTTGTATGGCCGCACAACCGGGTCAGGGTTGTAACCGTCATTGTATAATTTCTTTTTACTGTTTTTGCTCCTAGGATAGACCCAAGGTGGGGTGCACAAACTACCGGGTATCTCGAAGTGCCGAGTGGCCTACTCACTAGTTGAGGGAGGTTGCTTCGCTTCGGGTACTTGGCGGGTAGTTTGCCGCACCCGTAGGGGTCTAGGGTGGGGTTTGGCTATTCACTGCGACCGTGTAATCCGGTTTTCGTTACAGGCTCATACGAATTGCGGATTCCTAGTATATCCAATGTGTTCCTCTATGATCTGAAATGGCTATCATTGCAATATATTTATATATGATATTATTTAGGCGTTGCTTATATTTTGCAGCCGCGCTAGTCCAGCCCCGCTCTGTCGTTAGTTAAGTAACCTAACGGGTAATGACGGGGCCCCGTGGCGAATGCGAATGGCATAAGCGTACGTCATATTTTGGTTGTTTTCTGAAATGGTAGGATTAAATGATGGGACGCATTAAAAGAACTAATGCAAGAAAAATAAACCAAGTAAAAGCGTTGGAACACTTTCAAAACCACTTGGTTTCTTTTCAAAAGAACTTTTAAACGCAGAGCTTAAGCCACTCCTTTTAAAAGCTATCTCATTCCATCGATTATATCAAGTTCACTACGTTCACAGTTTCGCCAAAACCATTCGTAGCCCTCCGTCGTTTCACATGGATGGTCAATAGTATTCAAGCTATGTTTGTTGGCCAAAGTCAAAGCATAGTGATTGGTAGATATTGGGTATTCATGTGCAGCATAGATAGATGTGTTGGTTTGGGGCAGTCGTACTACCTTGTTGGCCAAAATCAAGGGTATGTGCGGGTGGGCTCAAATTAACCTGGAGAATGACGGGTAGAACTTGACATGTTACTTATGATTTGTTGGCCAAAGTCAAGGTCATAAGAACATGGGGCAAAAATCCACATCGGCAGTTTCAAAAGAACTGAAACTTGCTAGCGCTGCATACCATTTGGAGTGTGATGATTCTGGTAGGATTCCTTCAGTTTTGTCACGCAATGATATTTGGATCCCGATCCTACTGTGAGTATATGCTACTCCTCGGGAAATTTCTCACTTAACGATCAATGCTATAAACCAAGTAGGTGTCTAGAAAGGTGTTAGCGGGGCTACGCCCACAGGGAAAAGAGGTTATTTAATTAAGGAACTTCGCGAAAGCGTTGGAAAACCTCCCTCGAAGTACCGACACCAGCCTAGCCGAACGGTTAAAGCAAGAATTGTACGGTGAGATTGATCCTGACTAATTCTTCCTTTTTGGTTTGAGGAGGGATTCGAGAGACAGTGGGAGCCATCCTGTTTAGACAAATTAAAAACCACTCTAAACTTGCAAGAGTATCATGCTAAAGTGTTTCTTCTCTCTCTCCTAATTGCAGCGACCAAACATCATGAACGGACTTAAGTTATTACTAGATAAAAACATACTGACAGGGCCAAACTATAAAGATTGGCTCAGGAATGTCAAAATGGCAATCACTTATGACAAGTTGGGGTATCTCCTTACCACCAAAGCTCCCCCTGTCCCAGGTCCCAAAACCAGCGTCGCGGATAGGGAAATCCGTAAGACCTGGGAAATCGATTGCGCGAAGGCCAAGTGCCTTGTGCTTGCCTCTATGGACAACGAACATCAGAGGAGGCACGAGAATATGGACCTCGAATCCATATTTCTTCATACAAAAGAACTGTATGGAGAGCAATCTCGTATCGCGAGATACGAATTGTCGAAGAAGTTATTTTCGGCAAAGTTGGCCGTCGGATCATCGGTAGCGGAACACGTGCTTAAGATGATTGGCTTCATAGAGGAGCTCGTGGACCTTGGGACCACGTTGGAGAATGAGCTCTATACGGACTTGATTCTTCAGTCCCTTCCTTCCACTTACACCCTGAATGTGTATGTGGTGTGGTATCAACACTCGATGAGCGCCATCAGTGTTACGTTACCTTGGGAATCAACACTCGATGAGCGCCATCATTAGGGAGAAGAAGCGATTGCTGCTTGATCGCAAGGGCACCGCTCCGGCTGGTAATCCAAATGTTCCTCTGAAGCGACGGACCATTGTCCATCCTCCTCTAAGATAAGTTGATGTGGTCGAGGTCTCGAGTGATGTGCCTGAGCTACCGATACTCCATTCGCCTGTGAAAGAGGTGGCTGTAGCGTCTCCCTAGTCTGGCGTGGGTTCAGATATCGGGACTCGTCGTCCCAAGGTGCCCACCAAGCATAAGCTTGTGCTAGCGGCGACCAGTGCTCGCTCGCAGAAGAAGAAGTTGATTCTTTCTACAGACGTTGTACTCAGCCAGGAGTCTCATTCTCCTTATAGCGAGGGCCTGAGCGAATATGGGACCAACGAGGGTCTATTTATGGCGCCGGACGATACCGACCTTGAGGCTGCTATTGCAGCTTCCGAGTGATTAGCAAGCCACAAAGCGGGACTGGCCATCCTCGCACAATAAAGTAAACATCAGTCGTACCTTTTTTCATTGCATTACATTTTTATTATCATATTTTGACTGACACTTTTCCTTCTTTAACAGGCATTTCCACTTAAGAGGCTCTCGCGGCTTCCCTCAAAGCAAAAGAATTCAGTGAGTGGTAGACAGGGCATTTCCATTGAGAATCTAAAGATTAAAACTTTGACAAAAGAATTCAGTGTTACGTTACCTTAGGTCGGTCTTTCAATTGCTTCCCGAGCCGAACGTGCTGCATGTCTGTAAGCGGTAGACAGGGCGGCCGAAGCACCCTCTGAAGGAGCAAGGGCAGGGGTAGCAGCGCTCGAGCCCGCACCCGCGGCCAAGACGGCGCTATGTTCCTTTACTGCACGCATTCTGTGCTTCCTTTCTGCCCGGGCCGTGTGAGCCGATCTTCTCAAGACCTCCATCAATGGGACGTCATCATCCACTCCAGGAGCTACCTCTGGAGCCGTTACGGCGTCCGTCATCGGTTGCTTGAGTAAAGCCTCTTTTGGTATGGCTAAGGAGGCCGGGACTTCGATGGCTGGCCCTGGAAGCATATCCGCATCACACGGCAGGATTGGCACTGTACTGGGCATGACCTGAGTCGAGGTAATCCCTGCGATCAGATGAAAAATGGGTCAAATTATCCAAAAGAAAGGCGAATGAAGGCATAATGAGCTGAAATAACTCCCCAGTAAAGGCGAATGAAGGCATAATGATACCCTAACCACTAACTAACCATGGTTTAATACTTTACACAAAACCAAGCTAGAATGTATCATCAAACATGATACAATCATGTGCACCAAAATATATCACATATACAATGTGCAATACAAGTGAGTAAATCCAATTTAAGTGAACCTATACTAGTTAATGCAAAGTAATATATCAAATATATAATTATGCATTAAATCATTAAATCAACACTTGATTTAACAATCCGGTCATATCGCATATAACCGACTAATATCAATAGTAACAACTTATCGAATCAACACTTGATCCGATAACCCGGCTATATCGCATATAACCGATCAATGTTACAAATCGCGAGAATGAAATACGGTATCACATACACGCATTATTCTCGGTCCCGCACGTATCTCATATGCGCTCCTATTTCGTTTCGCTTGAGCCAGGAAACCTCTGTGTAGGACTCTAAAGACTTATCAATACGCCGGCAGCAGATGATGATCATATCAAGCATCCACAAGCCGCAAGTGGTCTGCTAAACGTAACGGCCACCCGGGTATTGAGCGATCAGAAGATCGACGAGCAAGCACGCTCACACTCCTGTGAATCCAACCAGTAACATTTACCGTACAGTCCGGTCTGTTCGTCTGATATGTCGCATATCTCGCCTAGGGGTGGTAAACGTCAGACCCCAATAGCTCGATAAGTCATGCCGACGTGAGGTCCATGACAATCGTGAAACTACTGATAACTCTTACCAGTATATCACTGCAACCCTGGCCAGGGATTTCCTGTTATGGCCAGTGGAGCATAGCGCAACATCAACCCCCAATACCGGGAGAGACGAATCCCCTCCTATCGCTCATTGCCTCCATGTGAATCGGGACTGTACCCAAAAACCACCTGTTTGCACGACTCAGTAGAGCCGTGGTAGGGTGGAAATCAAAGCAAAGTGGGAGACACACAAGGCTCTATGACGATCTCGGGTCATCAGACTAAGCTGTACCAGTGTCACCAGAGAACTGCCATCTGACGTGAGGTATAATACCATCTGGGAGTTCTCGGCGAGTCCGTTCAGTATACCCAGTCTCCACTGAGCACCCGCATACCATCTCTGATGTCAAACACCAATGGATATGGGATCATCCATTGCCCATCACATGGGTCGAGAAGATATACGCTAGTCTACTCTGGAATATCGATGCCCCGTCTCGATATTCCCACGACTAGGAACAATGAAGGATGTACTCATTGACTACCCAGGCCCCACTAGTATGATCTTCATCATTGTCCTGGAAGTCGAGTACACATCCTAAGGGCTTTATCAACATGTAATCAGAGAGACAGAGAGTATACATGTTAAGATAAAGAGCAACCAGATAGCATACTATCATGTCGAGCAAGAAAGTCCTACCTATATATGTCCCAGCATCCACTACAATATACATCCAATGTACAGTAATGGCCTCTAGGGCATACATATAACTAACAATAAATATATAGTTGTGAAAACCTTTGCTAAAGAGGTCACTCCCGTTGAAAGGATCTCGGCTCTTTCCTCGTGGAATGAGGTGCAGTATATTCCAACTGAACACCGCGATGCAAAACAAAAAGTAATCGACTATAGTGAAGTTATTACCCTGACGCAAACTTCTGCCCAAGGGGTCACTCCCGATGAAGGGATCTCGGCCCTTGCCTCGTCGAATGAGGTGCTGGATATTCATAACTGAATACCGTTGTGCAAAACAAAAGAAAACGTCCTTGTAATAACAACTTTTTAAAATTGTTCCAACAACATCAAATAGGTCTGTTTTTCTTGCATTGATCTGAATCAACGCAGTCCCATCAATTGATCACACCACAAAAGAACGAAAATATGATGTACGTATATGCCATCCACATTCGACACTAGGTCCCGTCATCACCCGTTAGGTTACTTAACTAACGACAAAGCGGGGACTGGACTAGCACGGGTGTAAAACATATACAACATCTACTAGTATATATATAACAATATTTAATAATCACTCTTGGCGTGATAAATGCAACATCACAAATAAGCAATAAACATCACAGAACAATACAGATAATCTGGGAGCCCTGGGCTTCCTTTGAGCCGCAAGTGAAACCCGATGTTCCCCTGGTCGTGTGGATAGCCTGTGCAATGAAAACTTAGACCCCTACGAGCATGGCAAGTTACCTGCCAAAACCAGAAGCGAGGCAGCCCCCTTCATCAAAGTGAATGGGCCACCCAGTACTTCATGGAATCCAGTAACTTGAGCACCTCTCCTTGGGTCAACCTGTACCCCCTACGAGTGCGGCGAATAGCCTGCCAATTCTAGAGTGAGGCCCTCTCCTTCTCAACGCCATGAGATGCGGACCCGTTGCCCTCCAGAACTTGGCTATCCGTGCACTCCATCGTGGGGTAATCCTAGTACAGAAAAGAAAATATGTACAACGGTGACATCGACCTCAACCCGGTTGTGCCCCAAACAAATAATATACAAACAGACGGCGATGGCAGTCCACATGTCAGATGCTTGCCCCGCAATATCAAATGTACAAATAAAACTAAATTGTACTAAGATTGCACCTAAGATATCCACCACGACGAATCCGCAACAATACAGTACAACACAGAACATCAACATGAATGTCACGTTCGCAAACCCGTCTAAAAGAACTATAGCAATTAGATAAGTTGTACCGCTCTAATGACATTCACGGTCGCAGATAATGATGCATGTACTGTAAACTTTAAACAATGTTAGAAATACCGACTTTGAAATAACCCCGAATAGCTCCCAAACAACTAGATAAAACTATATCCAAACCGAGCTAAACAAGCAATACCACTGAACTAATATTCCAGAGACTAGATGCCATTGGGATGAAGAAAATGTGAAGCAATTGGTTTTTGGCCAAGTCTAGAAAAAGAAAAATTATGAAGTGGCTGTTGAATGAAAAATTGGGCTCTCAGGTTTTAGTGTGAGTGTTTGTTTTTAAGCTCAAGAAAAAAATAAAAGCAAAACCTTACACTCGAAAATCCCAGCAGCTCAAGAAATTACCCATCATAAAAAAATCAACAGCCACTAAAATTCCCTCATCACCAAAAATATCATTGGTATTGTTTTGGGGTTGTTTCGGTTTCGATATTTTAACATTGTCTAAACAACTAGTATGTGGTTAATGGGTTGGCTCTGATACCATGTTGGGTTACGCCAGCGCCCCAACCATCAATCCGTGGCCAAACGCGGAACAAAAACTTTTTAAAACCCGGCGCTAACGGAACCCGATTCCCGGATCGAACCATTAACCCTATACTTGTTATCTGTAAAAGGAGTTTAGAGAGGTTGTACCGATCGATCCATGTCCTTCGGTCTTCCCCGACGATCCGCTTACTGCCTCCATGTGGCTCGGGACTATACCCAACTAAAACCTGTTTGCACGACTCCTTTGAGACGTGGTAGGGTAGTAATCAAAGCACTGTGGGAACTCACACGAGACAAATGACGATCTCAGGTCGACAGACTAACCTATACACATGTCACCAGGGAACTGCTATATGACAATAGGGATAATACCAACCAATATGTTCCCGGCGAGTCCGTCCAGTGTACTCATGACTCAATGAGCACCTGTATACTATCTTAGGTGAACAACTGACACCAATGGCTTGTGAGACCGGCCACCGCCCCTCGTCAGGGTCTGGATAAGTATACACTAGTCTACACTGGAGTATCGATTCCCAGTCTCGATACTCCCATGACTAGGGACATTTAAGGATGTGATTATAAACCCCCAGCTCCCACGTATATGATCGCCATCATAATGCTGGTAGTCAAGTAAGAATCTTATGGGCTCTATCAACATATGCATGATGATAAAGACAAATCAGATAGCATACTATCATCTCGAGTAAGACTGTTCCACCGGTATAGGTCCTCCCTTAATCATCGTAGTCGCCTATCTGCGACTATGATAATTGCCTTGAGGGCACTATAGCCAACAGATAGAACCTGAAATTAGCATGATATTCAATTGATAAGATGATGCTTATGAATGCTATTTGAATTTTGATCGAAATATGGGGTTTTGCTATCAGAGTTCGTTCTACCCATCGTGCAACTTGCAGTATTGAACCTATTTCCGGACTACATGAATGTAACACGACCGCAAAACCTAAACATTTCAAGCCTGTTGTAAAATGTAAAATATCTTTTTCGACGTCCCAGAGAAGTAATTATATTGGATACAAGTGCGAATCTTGTATGTTTGTTGTTAAAAATGACGCTCGATGGAAATCAACATTTTAGAAGAGAGATCACAGTCATCTGTTTGTACCGCAGTCAATAGTGCAATATCTATCTTGTCACAAAAGTATTTCCAAATTCGACAGAAATCAAGTTCGTAATTTGAAAGATAGTAGGGTTGGTCTAAGTAAAACATATACGATACTATGACAAGGTCATGGCGGGGTAGAGAATCTTAGTTACGGGCTAAACGATGTAAAAAGTGAATTAAGAAAAATATGTCGACATCAATCTATGGACATATCGGATGCCCAACCTAGTTTAGCTTTATTTGCAATCCATTAAAGTTGAGGAGCCTAATTTTATTTACGTAGTAAAACATGACGAAGAAAATCATATCGAAACCTTTTTATTCGTCGATGCGCGCTAAAAAGCTTCATATATAACTTTCGGATGATGCAATTACTTTCGACACCACATATCAAAAGAAAAAATATCAAATGCCCTTCGCCACATTCACCGGTATTAATCATCATTATAAATCACAAATATTTGGTTTGACCTTAATGCGGAATGAGTTCGAAGAGTCTTTCACCAGGTTGTTTCAGCAGTGGTTAATAACGATAAATAATAAGGCATCGCTATTTATAATCACCGATCAAGATCATGCTATGAAAAATACTATTACTAAGGTGTTTCCGAATACAAGACATCGTTATTACATATGGCACATTAGTCAGAAGTATCCGGAGAAATTGCAGAGTTTATATTAGCATACTTGTTTTCGAAATGACTTCAAATGTTGCGTAAATAATTATTTGACAGTTGAGTAATTTGAAAGTAAGTGGTCTGCGCTAAATGAAAAGTATCAAGTTAGTGGACATAAATGGCTTACAATAATATACGGTATATGGGAGAAATGGATACTTGCTTATACGACAAGAAACTTTGCTGTAGGAATGCGAACAACTGGGCGTGGAGAGTGTATTGATGCTTTTTTAGACACTTATCTTAATTGGAACACTACAATTAAAGGGTTTGTTATGAAAACGAGAAGAGCACTACGAATGCATTACGAGCATGAGAAAAGAATGGATTTTGATACGCTATTCGAAAATCGTATGTGTGCAACAAATATGCCACTGGAATTAGACACTTACAAAATTTACACCAAAATCATTTTTGAAAATATTCAAGTAGAGCACTAGAAATCTCAATCATTTAATATCGAGAAAGTTTAAACTCGATGGGAAACCAGATATAAAGTTTGCAACGTGCTGCGTGGTCCGAAGAAAGACAAGGGAAGAGTATATTATGTCGAATTTACGACAAAGGGCAATTTTCCTTATGCAATTGCAATCATTTTAAATCAACCGGACAATTATCTAGGTGATCAGTCAAATTTATTGCAATTTGTATGGACATTTTCCCTACTATTATTAATTACTAAAAGGTGTTAATTGTAAATAAAGAACATATGTGAGTTTATTTGTAAAAATATTATTATCATATGTTTCTTCATTTATAATTAATATAATTAGGGAAAATATATGCATATAATATTTAAATAAAATATTCATATTAAAATATGGATATCATATCAAATATTCCTACCAATATTCTTAAGATATCATATCATATAGTTGGATAGAATAATATCTCAAATAAAAAAAATACTACTAACAAGATGATTTAAGATATTGTGCAGGGATTATAATAAGATTAGCTCAGGTCCGGAATCCAAATAGAAGATCCAAAGAAAATCGAAGTATCAAACAAAATCTACCGAATATTAGGAGCAAATTGAAGAATCTCGCAGCGACAGAGGCTAAGCGCAATATTTTTAGAATATTTTTATCACAAGGATCTCCAAATATCGAGAGAAGAAGCCACGAGAAATCTCGAAGCGCAAACTCACCAGAAGGCGGTGGATCCACGGTCAAGATAAGGGATATGCGGCGGAACCGCGATCTGATGCCAGCTGTAGGATCTAAAATTTCAGGGTCTTGATCATAATTTTACATACTTCAATATGGCAGCTGGGGTTTCTAATTCTAGAGACTATATAAAGGGCCTAGAGCTGTCTATCAAAAACATTCAAGAATTCAACATTCAATTCAAAATTTCAATTCAAGAGAGAGATCTAGGAGCAAAACTAAGGTTTTAGTAATCTACTTTTTCAGGAAGAAATTTTGTAATGCAATAGTTGATCAATAAAAGGTAATTTTTTATTTTAATTCTTTCCACATTTACTTTTCGCATTTATTTTCTGCACTTTAATTTCCACATTACATTTCGCAATTATTTTCTGCACTTTTAATTTTTAATTATGGTTTCATTCATCTTCCACATCTCTTTTACTATGCTAATATCCACGAGCGAGTAAATTCTTACTTGTTAGGGTTTGTAGGATAAGATAGAATAATGGATGAAAATTATAACTTAAATTCTTTTTAAAATTTTAATTTTTATAAATTTTAGCAAAGTGAATATTAACCCTCTTATCGGGCGCACTATCAATTCATGACAGTCACGACCACGATTTGAGAATCGTTAATAATAATTTTGTTAAGGGCTTGAGATAAATAGAGATAAATGGAAGGACAAGGGTCGGTAGAGGGAAACCCTAGTTCTCTCTAAGAACCCTAATTCACATTCATCGCTATCATTCTAGTATTAAATAATTAAAAGATAAAAAGAATTAATTTTAAAACTCCATCCATTAACCACTAAATCCTACAAACCCTACAAGCCTTTCTTTTATAAACTTTAAAAACCTTTCTAGAATAAAACGACAACAATCCCACCTTTCTTCTATCAACTCGTCTAAAACAAGAAAAACAGTTCACCGTTTCCCTGTGGACGACCCGTATTCATCGCGGCTAGCTATTTACGATACTGTCGTGATTGCGGTTATTTACAACACACAACACAACTTTTCGCATCAATCAAATGGCTCCGTTGCCGGGAAAACGGTCGTAATTATTTTTCTAGTTATTCAGATTGATTTCTAATAAAAACCAAAAAACATAAAATAAAAGAGAACCCAAACCAAATTTTGTATTTTTAACGATTCTTATGCGGTTTTGCCTGAAAATCTGGAGTAATTGGAGTAAGCCAACAGAGATTCAGAGACTTTCAAATTGGACTAGAGGAGCATTGGAGTGCTCTGAAGAAGTTTGAAGAGAAGAACTC
This sequence comes from Agapanthus africanus, assembly GCA_030015575.1. Classification (NCBI taxonomy): domain Eukaryota; kingdom Viridiplantae; phylum Streptophyta; class Magnoliopsida; order Asparagales; family Amaryllidaceae; genus Agapanthus; species Agapanthus africanus. The sequence continues at coordinate 75,036 of JASDDO010000234.1, forward strand.
ATCAAACTACGGAGGAACCACGGCTGAAAGGTGCTTTTGGCGGCGGAAGTGCGACCATAGTGAGGAGTTGGGCCCTCAAATCTCTCTGGTATTCTCCTATTGTTTTCCCCTCTCCTCTAAAACTCCAATAAATTGTTCTTACCTGCAGGATTCCTTGCAAATAGCGCCGCTAAAAATCTTTTTGCGTATTTTTTATTTCGGTTTTTTTTTTGCATATTTAAACCGGACATTAAGAGGCAATAAACCAAAATTTAGATTAGGTGGGGATTTCATCACCCTTCCTAGACCCCACAAATAAAAAACGAGCATACTATCACCGTACATTAATAAAAAATATTTAGACCAAAGCTCTGAGAACATTCGCGCTCAATTATAACAAAGGAGGGTCGTGAGTAATTTATTGCTTATCCGCATTTCTCTTGTGGTGTCTTAGGCAAGTATGACTAAGAAAAATGGTTACTTAATTAGGCCCGCTATTTTGGTGATTCGTATGGAGGATATCTCCCACTTACCTGGTACTTACTTGGCAGCAAGATTGATACGGAGGTGATAGAGAATTGATCCTACGTCTTTTCCTTTGGAAATCTAGGAGCGGTCTAGTGACTTGACCTAGATGACCCTAACTTTAGGGACTGATTTTGCATCTTGTGATTGGTTGAGTCAAGCCTTGTGTCCGTCACACTTTTGTCAAAACAAAGCCTTTTTAAAACCGTTCTCATACGTATCATACGCTGCCACGTGCACTAAACCTGCTTAGTGCATGATCGACGGGACACAGGATTCTAGTGCCCGTTTAGTCCGCGTTTTTGCTGTCGAATACGAAGTCGATACTTATTGACCTTCTTGTTCTCCTCTACCTCCCACATCTCCCGAGATGGACGGACCACCACCGGGTTTTAACAATACCTCATTGCCACCACTCGTAGGTGCACAAATTCAAAATCCACCACGCATCGCTCTTTAAGACCGATGCTACCCCGTACGCGGACCCCTTCCTAGATGTCTGTCCCTTCCACCAACCAATGGGGATAATTTCGAAATTAAACCCTACTTCATCAACTTGTTGCCCAAATTTCACGAGATTAAATCTTAAGATGCATACATTTTTATAACCAAATTTGAAAACATATGTGCAATGATGAGCACCACCCAACTTTTAAGGGATGCTATTCGATTACGTCTTCTCCATTTTATTTTATGCGATCTCGCAGAGAAGTGGCTTTATAGCACATCCTCACATTCTATAACCAATTGCGATGAATTTATTAAAGCATTCCTAAAAAATTTTATCCTAATCATAAGACTGCGCGCATTAGGAGAGAGATTAACCAGTTTGCACAACTTCCCAATGAACCCTTTTAGAAATGTTTTGAACGGTTTAAAGATCTCCTTGTCCAATGCCCTCATTGTTGGATATATGTATGCCCTAGAGGCCATTATTTAATAGTGGATGTATATATATATATATATCGAGCAAGAAAGTCCTCTGAATATATATATATATATATATATATATATATATATATATTCAGAGGACTTTCTTGCTCGACACGATTGTATGCTATCTAGTTACTCTTTATCTGACATGTTCTCTTGATCATGCTTTTATTCATTTGTATATGTTGATAAAGCCCTCAGGATATTTGCTTGACTACTGTGATTGCGATGCAGATCATACAAGTGGGACATATGTAGTTTATAAGTATATCCTGAAATGTCCCTAGTCGTTGGTGTATCGAGACGGGGCATCGATATTGCAGAGTAGACTAGCGTATATAATACTGGACCCATGAGATGGGCGGTGGATGATCCCACATCCATTGGTGTTTGACACGGAGATTGTATACGGGTGCTCGGTGGAAACTGGGTACACCGGACGGACTCGCCGAGAACTCGTATATGTTATTATATCTATCATCGGATAGCATTTCTCAGGTGACACTGGTACAGGTTAGTCTGTAGACCCGAGATCGTCATAGAGTCTCATGTGTTCTCCCACTATGCTTGATTTCCACCCTACCATGGCTCTACTGAGTCATGAAAATAGGTGGCTTTTGGGTACAGTCCCGAGACATGTGGAGGTAATTAGCAATAGGAGGGGTTTCGTCTCTCCTAGTATTGGGGGTTGATGTTGCGCTGTGCTTGATTGGCTATATCAGCAAGTCCCTGGCCAGGGCTGATGAGATTTACTGATAAGTGTTATCGGTAGTTTCTCGAACTGTTATAGGCCATGCATCAACATAACTTATTGAGTTATTGGGGTCGACGATGCCATCCCTAGACTCGATATGCAGCATATCTGACGGAGAGACCGGATTGTACGGTAAGTGTTACCGGTTGGCTCGACAGGAGTTTTGACAGGTTCGCTTGTTTTTCTTCTGCACGCTCAATACCCGCGTGGCCGTTACGTTTAGCTGACCGCTTGTGGCTTGTGGGTGTTTGATATGATCATCGCCTACTGCCGGTGTATTGACAAGTCTTAGAGTCCTACAAAGGGGTTACCTAGCTCAGGCGAAATGATGTGGGGTGCATACGGTGATATGCGCGGATGCCTAATTAAATGAGTGTATGAGATACCGCATTATAATCTGGCGTTATCTTTTGGTCGGGTCGTATTTGATATGACCGGTATATTAAATCAATTGTTGATTTAATATTAATGACCATTAGTCTTTTCACTTATAATTTTTTCTTTATTGTATGCATGAATGTATGTATGTACATATGTTGATATGAATGCATACATGCATGCATACATGTGTCATGGTGATGATACATTGGAATTGGCTATGCAAGACTCACAAGGTTTGGATATTTATTTATTTTGATTATTGATTAAATAATTAATTAGGATTATATCAAGGTTGCTTTGTTTCTACACACTTCCATTGTTGACTTTGACTTGAACCATGGTTTGATTGCTACACTTAAACCATGGTTTAGTCTCTACACTTAACCATGATTTAATCCCTACACTTATTCTTTAACCAAATAACAAAATATCTAGATATTTTCTAACCTTGGTTATGAGTGAGTGTGACCCTCTCTTATATATTCATTTTTTCATTTTATTATTTGGCATAAGAATTATCTTGAGCTTGCTTAGCCTCTTTCTTCTTCTTCCTCAAACCTTACTACCTCTTCATAAGTGAGTGAAGGAGATAAAAAGAAAAGATTTTTAAGTGATATCCAAACCCACATCACCAATCTACACTAGTTTAGCCTACTAGTTTAGGTTGTTTTGCATCACTTCTACTTGTTCTAGTGAAGCAAGAAGCTTGAGCCAAGGTACTCCGTGGTGGATCATCGTGGACAAAGAAGGACTCAAGCGGACCCGTCCAAACACCGAGTTGAACCAAGGAGTCTAGCAAGGAGGTCTACAAAGGTTGTATTTACTTTCACTTAGTGTTAGACTCTTGTTTTAGTATGAGATACTATTTTTGTTACTCTAAACTTCTAGTTCGATCCTAGATTAAGATTACTTAGCACCCAAATTTATTTAATTGTAGCATGTGTGTTACTAGCAAACCCTACTCAAGGTGCTAAGGAATCCTAACATGGTATTAGAGCTAAGCTAGGATATTAGAGAAACCTAGACGACGTTAAAACACTTCGAACGAACATCGATTTCCCGAAAAAACCATTCTCTAGAAATTATTCAAAATGTTGGAATTTTTCACATTAAAAATATTCAGAAAATCATGCAGATAATTTTATGGACCCTTTAGAAGAACAATACCCTAACTCGATTAAATGACCACGGAACCGCGGCAGAAACCTGGTTTTGGCAGCAGTTCCACGGCGCCGTTTGTGAGGCTTGGGTCGGCCCTTCTACGGTTGGTCCATAGGTACTGTGGCATGCTTCTGGGTAATTTTAATATTGCTCAGGTGTTGAGATTCTCTGTGGATTTTTGGGTCATTGATCGATTGATCAAATGGTTAACATCACCTAGTTTATTTGCATGTATTGACATGAGATGTTATATGTTGCTGTGAAATGAAGTATAGGATCGTTGTGATGAATGGCCGGGGGTTTTATGTGAGATAAGAGTTTTCTTTTCATTCATGTAAAATTTATTTGTATGTAATATTCTTTATTGGGGTACATCCGGGTTGAGGATGATGTTTCCTTCGATGTATATTATTTACTTTTCCGCATTATGATACACCCGTTGGGGAGCACAAGTGACCAGGTTCTAGAGTCCAGTAGGATACCATCTTGAGGAGTCGAGACCGGATCTCCTAACTCTAGAATTGGTAGGGTCGCTTGTCGCTCTCGTAGGGGTCTAGGGTGTAGGATTGGTGTTCACCGCCGAAGATACGGGAAGACAAACGTCTTGCCTGAATTTGGGGGCAGATGCTAATTAGTGCTATCCGTCCACCTCTCCGAAGATGCCAAGTTGATTTATGGCACCATGTATCGAAGGTTTAAATGGATGCGGCCGATGTAGCAGAATTCGTCAAATCCCCCCTCATTTGAGGGTTTTTTGATTGTGGGTACGCTCTTCCCTACAGGCGCAAGCCCCTGCAGTTAATTACGTTACCGCATCGCGGTAACCACTTTCTCCTTCTCCAGATGATCACTTCATGTCGTGGGTGTTTGTTTTGTTTTTGGTTGCTCGTGGATTGTATACGGAGACTAATTTATGTTGTCGCCCGTAGGGCGTGGATTAGTCCAAATCCGTATCTTCTTAGATTTGGGTTTGGGGGTTGGGTTTAAGAATACGTTAGTCTCATTTGAGACTAAGATTAACTTAAACGTTTGTTAAGGATACGTTAGTCCAATTTTTAGACTAAGATCAACTTAACAGGATCGTTAGCAATTGGGCTCTATTGTTTAGTTTAGGGTCATTGCGGTCGATTAGTTTAAGGACATTACGGTCCAAGGTTAAGGACATCATAGTCCGTGAGTTTAAAGACATCACAGTCAAGGTTAAGGACATCATAGTCCGTGAGTGTAAAGTCCTCACAGTCAAGATTAAGGACATCATAGTCCATGGGTTTTAAAAGACCCCACAGTCCGTAGAATGTTTGGTTGTTGGGACCCATCACCTCTGTGAAGACGTTGAAAGATTACAACGATAAATATCAGAGGAGTAAAGAGATGTACTCTCGAACCGACGTGAGTTGGCTGAAAGATCTGTAGTCCAATTTGAGGCTAAGATCTGTTAAAATATTTATTAGCAGATGAGCTCAATTAATATGGGTTGAGGACTTATGGCCAATATTGGGCTAAGTCCAATCAGGTTATAATGTTTAACATTTTATTTTGGGCTGTTGAGCCTTTATTTTGGCTTGACCCTTTTAACAATGTTGAGCATTATATCTTGACATTGTTTTTTGTCTTGTATTGAATGATGAGCATTCATCAGAGCTCTGGCTTATTAGAGAACAATTTATGTTCTATCAACGCGACACGTGGCGCGCTGGGCGCTTTGCGTGAATCAAAAAGCGCAGTGCGCTTCTGCCAAGTAGCGCACATCTAAGGGACACGTGTCGCACTCAGCGCTAGGCGCCAGATGATGAGCGCATGATGCCAGTTTATGAACGCTGAGTGCTAATCCATGAGCACATTGCGATTTCAGTTTAGTGGCGCACACGTGAGTGACACGTGGTGCGCTTGGCACTGAGCGCCAGCACATGAGTGCAGTGCGCTATTTCAGAAGCGCAAAGCACAAGTTGTTAATTGGCGCTTATGTGATTGACACGTGGCGCATTTGGCAATGAGCACCAGTTCAGAAAGCGCAGAAGCACAGTTCAAAAGCGCAAAGCGCAGTTCGAGAGCGCAGAGCGCATCTGATCAATTTTATGATCTAGAAAACGAATTTATGTCCTTTGAAAAGAGACTTTGTCTTAAGATCTAAGAACAATAGTTCTTATTTTTGCAGGAGATATTTCCAATCTCTTATGTTGATGAAAGGCTTTGCCTTTATAGATCCATGATCTGTGAGAAGAATTATGTTCTTCTTTTATTTTATGATGAGATCTTTTGATCTCTCTGTGAAAGTATTTTTGACTTTTTGTCTTGTAGATCTATGATCTGTTTAAAGAAATGAATTCTTCTTTCTTAATCATGAGATGATTTCATCTCTGTGTTCATCACCATCATTTTTATCTTGAAGAAAAATCTTTTTGCAAGAGCTTGCTCTTTATCTTTGAGTTTCTCAAAGTTTATGGGGGGGGGGGGGGGTTTCTCTATTCAAGACTTGAAGTCTTGGGACCTTTATATAGGGCAAGATGATTTGTTGAATCAGTTAAGGAGATCTTTCTCTGATTGATTTGGGTATGTTTCCCCACCATTGGATCTTTGATCATAGGGCTTCTGTTTTACAGAAGGCAATCTTCTTATTTTTAACAAGATTAGAAAATCTTTCCTTACAGAATTTATTCTGTCTTTTGGTAATTTTTATTTACCATTGGATCATTGATCTAACGGTGCTCTGATTTACAGAGCACAATCTTATTATTTAGAAGATTTTGAGGAATTTTTTCCTTAACAGAATATAATTATGATTAATTATTGATTTATCATTATTATTAGATCTTTGATCTAACGGTGGGGAGTTTTTAATTCCAGCGCTAGCGCACCCGTGCTTTGCGCGTGGTCCGCTGCTTAGAGCGCAGCGCACCTAGCGCTAGCGCACCTGTGTCTTACACGTGGTGCGCTGCTCGGAGCGCAGCGCACCCTGCGCTAGCGCACCCATGTTTGACACGTGGTGCGCTGCTCGGAGCGCAGCGCACCCTGCGCTAGCGCACACATGGTGCGCTGCTTAGGGCGTAGCGCACTTGGCGCTGCATCTGAAGCGTTGCTTCAATTTGAAATTTAAATTTCAATCACAGCTTTGCTCTAATTGGGGAAACAAATGCGCCCCCACCGTTGTGCTCACGTGGCCCACATGTGAGTGCAGCGGTGGCAGCATCTGCGCCCTTGGATCAACTCAAAAGTTGAAAAGACATTTCAATGCCTATAAATAAGGCCTTTGGTCTTTTAGATGATTCTGTTCATCTTCTTCCTTTGAGAATTTTTATTCAGAGCACAGCTCTTTTGCTTAAGAACTTTTCAAGAGTCAAAACTCTGCTAAAATCTAGGTAAAGATTAAATCTTTTAGAAGATCATTTTAAGAAATTAGGGTTTCACCCGTTAACAGAGCCTTGCTCTCCATAGATCTTTGATCTAAAGAAAGCCCTTTTAGGGTTTCATTACCAGAGCTTTGCTCTCTTGAACCCATAGATCTAAGGAGATCTTTCCTGAGGTTTCTTAGCCCATGAATGAACAGAGCTTTGCTAATGAAGAACTCTTAGAGTTTGTTCATAGATCTTGAAGATCTCATAATTTTTAATTCATAAAAAATTGATTTTAATTTTTCTGATGGATTCTTTCATCATCATTTTTTTTCAGAGCAAGGCTCTTAGCATTCTCGGGGAATTTCTTTAAAGTTCCCTCATAATTGACTTTGACAGGTGTCACTCCTGTCTGCAGAGCATTGCTCTCGAGGAGTTTAACTCCTTGACCCGAGGGGTCGCTCATTAAATGAGATTCCTTTTTTAGGATTTCTCGCAAATTCGAATTTGTTAGGTGTCGTAATTAGAATTTTTTTTCTCCATGGGGATATCAAGTAGTCGTTTAAATCCCTGTGCCTATTTTTAATAAGAGTTTTCTTAATCAGTCTGTCCGCTAACTCTTTTTGATTTTCTTTTTCAGGAGTTATGGACGCTCATATATATGACCTTGATGAAATTATCTCTTATGGCAACATTCGCGTACTCGGTCTTTCTCAAAACCGAGAATTCACAAACGCCCAGTGTGCCGAAATCATGGGTCGCTATGACGCATACAATGGTCGACTGCTTTCTCGACGTTCCTCTCTCTTGAAGCTTATTGTGGGAGCGATCTGGGGAGCACGTCCTCTATTCTGTGCCGGCATGCAGCTTAAGGCATTGGATGATGCCGAAGACAAGGTGCATTCGGTGTATCTGATGGGCCTAATCTCAAATAAAAGGCGAGACAATCTTGTTGATCTTCTGCATCAGGCTTTTCAACAGGCGGCAATACTCGCTGCCTATTGGAGGGTGGAGGACATCAGTGAGGACCCCGATGCTTGTGATCGCGAGAGGAAGCATACTAGGATGGTTGAAAGGCCTGGAACATTTTAGATGGCCTTACTTTTCAGTTTCTCAATCCATGCCCTAGATTTGATGTCGTGCCTTTGTAAACATTCCAATTATGTTTTTATTTGCTGGTTTCCTCAACGTAGGCATTTTCTGAAGTATGAATAGCAAGCCTTTTTCATTTCTATGTGTTTATTTTATACATCAAACTTTTTCGCATATGGATGAATAGGTATGCCTTGAATGCTTAACGGAATGCGAGTCAAATATTCTCCTAACTGTCGCTTTCTTCTCTTTTTCTTTATTGCTGGTCTGTTACTTTTAGCAAGTGTATCCTGTAGATGATAGAGATCATTCTATCTTGAACTCTTTGAGAGGTAGCGATGGCTTAGAAAGCAGGTTCAGATCTGCTACCTAAAACTTTTCAATTTCATGAGTCGTGAGGGTCTCATAAAGACTTTTCTCCCAACGAGTCGAGAGGATCTCGTAAGTGTATTTTCCCTTTAGGAATCGTGAGGATTCTTAAGTGTGTTTTCTCTTATAAGTCATAAGGATCTTACAAGAGAGTTTTCTTCCTTACGGGTCGAGAAGACCCGTAAGTGATTGATGATGTTGCCATTATCCGCATTTCACGGAGTCAGGAGTTGCTCTGGGCACTTCCTACGGGTCAAGATTGACTTTAGCCGTGTTCTACGGGACCAGGATTTGCTCTAGATGCTTCCTACGGGGTCATAGCCGTGTTCTGCGAGGACCAAGCTCCGCTTTGGACGTTTCACACGGGTCAAGATTGACATAAGCCGCGTTCCATGTGACCAAGAATTTGCTCTGGATGCTTCCCATGGGGTCATAGCCGTGTTCTGCGAGGATCAGGCTCCGCTCTGGATACTTCCCACGGGGTCATAGCCGTGTTCTGCGAGGATCAGGCTCCGCTCTGGATGCTTCCCACGGGGTCATAGCCGTGTTCTGCGAGGACCAGGAGCCGCTCTGGACGTTTCCCACGGGGTCAGGATTGACATAAGCCGCGTTCAACGTGACCAGGAATTTTGCTCTGGATGCTTCCCACGGGGTCATAGCCATGTTATGTGAGGACCAGGCTCCGCTCTGGATGCTTCCCATGGGATCATATCCGTGTTCTGCGAGGACCAGGATCCGCTCTGGACGTTTCCCACGGGGTCAGGAATGACATAAGCCGCTTTCCACGTGACCAGGAATTTTTCTCTGGATGCTTCCCACGGGTCATAGCCGTGTTCTGCGAGGACCAGGCTCCGCTCTGGATGCTTCCCACGGGGTCAGGATTGACATAAGCCGCATTCCACGTGACTAGGAATTTTGCTCTGGACGCTTCCCATGGGGTCATAGCCGTGTTCTGTGAGGACCAGGCTCCACTCTGGACGTTTCCTACGGGGTCAGGATTGACATAATCCGTGTTCCACGTGACCAGGAATTTTGCTCTGGATGCTTCCCACGGGGTCATAGCCGTGTTCTGCGAGGACCAGGCTCCGCTCTGGACGTTTCCTACGGGGTCAAGATTGACATAAGCCGTGTTCCACGTGACTAGGAATTTTACTCTGGATGCTTCCCACGGGGTCATAGCTGTGTTCTGTGAGGACCAGGCTCCGCTCTGGACGTTTCCCACGAGGTCAGGATTGACATAAGCCGCGTTCCACGTGACCAGGAATTTTGCTCTGGATGCTTCCCACGGGGTTATATCCGTGTTCTTTGAGGACCAGGCTCTGCTCTGGACAATTCCCACGGGGTCAGGATTGACATAAGCCGCGTTCTACATGACTAGGAATTTTGCTCTGGATGCTTCCCACGGGGTCATAGCCGTGTTCTGCGAGGACCAGGCTCCGCTCTGGACGTTTCCCACGGGGTCAGGATTGACATAAGCCGCGTTCCACGTAACCAGGAATTTTGCTCTGGATGCTTCCTACAGGGTCATAGCCATGTTCTGCGAGGATCAGGCTCCGCTCTGGACGTTTCCCACGGGGTCAGGATTGACATAAGCTGCGTTCCATGTGACCAGGAATTTTTCTCTGGATGCTTCCCACGGGGTCATAGCCGTGTTCTGCTAGGACCAGGCTCCGTTCTGGATGCTCCCCATGGGGTCATAGCCGTGTTCTGCGAGGACCAGGATCCGCTCTGGACGTTTCCCACGGGGTCAGGATTGATATAAGCCGCGTTCCATGTGACCAGGAATTTTGCTCTGGATGCTTCCCACAGGGTCATAGCCGTGTTCTGGGAGGACCAGGCTCCGCTCTGGACGTTTCCTACGGGGTCAGAATTGACATAAGCCGCGTTCCATATGACCAGGAATTTTGCTCTGGATGCTTCCCACGGGGTCATAGCCGTGTTCTGCGAGGACCAGGCTCCGCTCTGGACGTTTCCCACGGGGTCAGGATTGACATAAGCCGCGTTCCACGTGACCAGGAATTTTGCTCTGGATCCTTCCCACGGGGTCATAGCCGTTTTCTGCGAGGACCAGGCTCCGCTCTGGACGTTTCTCATGGGGTCAGGATTGACATAAGCCGCCTTCCACGTGACCAGGAATTTTGCTCTGGATGCTTCCCACGGGGTCATAGCTATGTTCTGCGAGGACCAGGCTTCGCTCTGGATGCTTCCCTCGTGGTTATAGCCGTGTTCTGTGAGGACCAAGATCCGCTCTGGACGTTTCCCACGGGGTTAGGATTGATATAAGCCGCGTTCCACGTGACCAGGAAGGGTTGACTTTATCCGCATTTCACGGAGTCGGGTTTGATTCTCGGTCATCTGTGCACCGCCGAGTCATGGAACTAGGAATTGCCGTGTTTTCTCTTTTCTTGATGTTGCGTCTGTTGTAATGAGACGCATGTTGAGATGATCTCCAGACTGTCAGTGAACCGTTGAGATTTGGCTTCTTCTTCTGATGGAGCCTGGGGAGGGAAGGTGTGATTCCCTCTTTTTTTATGTCCCTAGATTGTATGCAGGGATCTGTGTGATATCACCTGTAGGGAAAAAATTTCATTCTTCCAAAAATTTTTTATTTCTTTCCGCGATGCTCTATCATTCCATCTTTTATATCGCGAAAATCGTGATTGCCCAATCATTTCGGTTATTTTTCGCGGTGCCCAATTATTTCGGCTATTTGGTTTATTTTTACTCGCTGCTTTTTATTGCGATTTGCCCAATCATTTCGGCTATTTTGCATGCATAATTTTTACTTGCTGCTTTTGTTGCAAGTTGCCCATCATTTCGGCTATTTCGTATGCATGTGTGGCTCTCTAGCTTTTTGCCGCGAGTTTAGAATTAGACACCGATTTCGGCATCAACGCCGCTACAACTGGGATATTGCCAGGAGCGAATCATCATTTGCCTCTGTCGATGTCGAACAAAGGAAGCTTAGCGAACAGGATTAGGATCCTGTCGACTAAGGCTTTTGACTTCATGAGCCGTAAGGGTCTCATAAAGGTATTTCTCCCTGCGAGTCGTGAGGATCTCGTAGGTGCGTTTTCTCCAAAGGAATCATGAGGACTTCTAAGTGTGTGGCTTCTCGTAAGTCGTAAGGATCTTACAAGAGTATTTTCTCCTTCTAAGACGAGAGGACTTACAAGGGCTGTTCACCGTGTAGACATATCCCTAGTCACGGATGGGACTTTGTTAGGGAAATGTTTATTCGCGCCCGTGGATTGTATACAAGGGTCAGTATTGAGCCGCTTGTAAGGCAGCATTGCAGGTTGTGGTGGCCGCTTAAGAACAGGTTTAGATCCCTGTAGCTTAAGACTTTTGAATCTTATGGGCCGTGAGGGTCTCATAAGAGGGTTCTCCTTACGAGTCGTGAGGATCTCGTAAGTGTAATTTCTCCTTAGGAATCATGGGGATCCTTAAGTGTGTTGCTCCCTTGTGAGTCGTAAGGATCTCACGCAGGTGGTTTCTCCTCACAAGGTCGAGAGGACCTTGCAAGTGTCTTTTAACGAGGTTGCGCCCTTTCGGATTTTCACAAAAACTCACCGGTAGCCCTGCTATATTTACTCACGGAGCCCTTTCTGGTTTTCATTCGTGCCCTGCTTATGGACATACCGTTTTCTTTTTCTTTCTCTTTTTTTTATTCTCTTTTTTTGTGTCAGCCTTGGGATGCTGCAGTGTACAGTAGTTTATTGACGTCTCGGTTAGCAGCTAGTTTTAGGACATAGTGGTCCATCGTTAGTTTAAGGACGTTTCGTTCCGACGCCAGTTTTAGGACATAGTGGTCCATTGTTAGTTTAAGAACATTTCGGTCCAACGCCAGCTTTTGGACATAGTGGTCCATAAACCGGCCTACTACTTATAGAGTTTGGGCTTAAGAAGATAGCGAGCGGACATAGGCGTCGTCATCTATCGTTGACCTAGGCCGTGACTCGTTAGGCTTAGTATTTCTTTAGGAAGCGACCGTTTATTGGACTGAAAGGTCTTTCACCATGCATGTCCATGAGTAGATATGCTCCACCCTGGTAAACATTGTCTATGATATACGGGCCTTCATAATTCGGCTCGAATTTCCCTCGCTTGGCGCGATTAGGGATCATAGGTCTTTTGACCACTAGCACTAGTTCGCCTTGGCGGAACATTCTCGGCCCGGTCAATTTTTCATATGAGCGCGTCATCTTTACTTTAGAAGCCTCCAGATTTTGTTGCACTATGAAGCGGGTTTCATCAAGGACATCGAGTTCCTTAAGCCGAAGGTGAGCATTTTCTTCGTCTGTTAGCTCGTAATGAACTGCCACTCGTAGAGAGGGTAACTCTATCTCAAGGGGGAGTACTGCTTCTGTGCCGAATACCAATGCATACGGCGTTGTGGTTGTGGCTGTTTGAACGTAGTTCGATATGCCCAGAGAGTTTCATGTAGTCTCTCGTGCCAGTCCTTCTTATTTCGAGACACCGTCATTTTCACAATCTTTATCAATGTCTTGTTGAAAGCCTCAGCTAGACTGTTAGCTTGGGGATTATAGACCGAAGAGTATCTCCAGTCTATGTTATGCTGTTGTGTGAAGAGGCTGATCTTGTGGCTTCTGTAGGATGGCCCATTATCGGAGATGATCCGTCGCGGAGTTCTAAACCGATAAATAACGTGCGACTTGAAGAAATGGAGGATATTCTCCGTCTTCACTTCCTTCAGCAGTACTGCTTCTGCCCACTTTGAGAAGTAATCAGTTGTCGCTAAAATGAACTGATGTCCTCTGGACGATGCCGGTTCGATGGTGCCGATTATGTCAGTTCCCCACATTTTAAACGGCCAGCTAGCCACTGTTGGATGCAGTGGATTTGGATGCTGATGGATTAGTCTCCATGAATCTGGCATGAGTGACATTACTTTGTGTATTCTATGCAGTCTTGGATCATCGTGGGCCAATAATAACCCATCCATTTGATCTTCAGCTTCATCTTCGGCCCGGCTTGGTGAGAACTGCAGAGTCCGTTATGAGTTTCTTGGACGACTCTCTTTGCTTCTTCAGGTCCCAGGCATCTTAGCCATAGAGAATCAAATGATCTCTTATACAGAGTATCATTGACGAAGGCGAAAGACAGGGCTCGTTTCATAAGCTGATGTCTTGAGAACGCATCTTTAGGTGTTCGACGGGATTTGAAGTAGTCTATAAAGATTTCTCTCCAATCCATAGCCTTTTCATGGTCTTTTATTTGTAGAGTCGGTTGCTCAGTTGCTCCCTTCTCCTCGGACGACTCTGGAGATATTTCTGCCGGTGCAAGAATCCAACGGTTTTGCACAATGATCCTCATGTCATCGAGGCTCTCATCAGCCAGTTCTTTAGCGAGCTTGGCTAACGCATCTGCCTTGCTATTCTCTGTACGCGGTATGCTTTCCAATGTGTAGGAAGGAATTTGAGTTAGCAGTTGCTATACTCTCTCGCCGTACTTCACCAACTCTGGCTTGCACGTTTAATAGTCACCGTTTACTTGACTAACGACCAGTTGGGAGTCTCCGTATATGATGAGGTTTTCAATTCCCATGTTGATAGCGATCTCGAGACCTGCCATCGAAGCTTCATATTCAGCTTCATTGTTCGTCTTCGGCTCTGTTAAAGATAAGGCAAAGCACATTATCCCTTCTTGTGGAGTCATGAAGATTGAGGCCTACCCCAGATTTGATTATGGGGGTGATCTGTTTGCGCTTCTACATGAAAGACGCTCCATCAAAGTAGAGTTCCTATCGGGTATCATTTTCCTTTCTCTCCCCGGCGATCGTGTCAAACGCGTGTCGTCTGGCAATTCACAGTTCAAGGGAGATTCGGCAGGTATTAGATGCTCGGCGAGGAAGTCGGCGATGGCCTGGCCTTTCACTGCCTTAAGAGGCCGATAAGTTATCGAGAATTCCACTAAGAGCAGGGTCCATTTAGCGAGCCGCCCTGTTAATATGGCCTTCGACATCAAGTATTTGAGAGGATCTACCTTTGATACGAGATGGACCTCATGTGCCAATGCATAGTGTCTGAGCTTCGTTATCGCAAAGATCAACGCCAGGCAGTGTTTTTCGATGGGAGAATAATTTCTTTCTTCCCCCAGTAGAACTCGACTCAGATAATAAAGGGCTCTCTCCTTTCCTTGGTCATTCTCTTGTGCCCATAATGCGCAAAGAGAACCTTCGAGGGCTGTTGTGTACAATACGAGAGGTTTTCCTTTAACGGGAGCGGCTAGCACCGGCGGATTCTGTAGGTATTTCTTAATTTCATCCAGTGCGCCTTGGCATTTGTGATCCCAGATGAACGGAGTTCCCTTCTTCATCAAGTGACTGTAAGGGCGGCACTTGCCGGAGAGATTGGCTATAAATCTGCGGATATACGCGAGCTTTCCTTGGAGAGACCACAGTTGCTTGAGATTCCTTGGCGGAGGCATTTCCATGATCGCCTTGATCTTCGACGGGTCTATTTCGATGCCTCAGTGTCGGATGAAGAATCCCAGGAGCTTGCCTGAGGAAACTCCGAAAGCGCATTTAAGAGGGTTCATCTTCAAGTTGTATTTCTGAAGGCGCTAGAAGATGATCTTCAGATGCTTTAGATGTTCCTCGTATGATTTGCTTTTAACTAAGAGGTCGTCGATATAGCATTCGACGATTTCATGTATGAGGTCATCGAAAATCCTCGTCACGGCCCTCTGATAGGTGGCACCGGCGTTCTTTAGACTGAACGGCATCACCTTGTAGCAGAATATACCCAAAGGGGTCCGAAAAGCAGTATGCTTTTGGTCCTCAGGATGCATCTTTATCTGATTGTATCTTGATGAGCCGTCCATGAAGGAGAAGACTTCGTGAGTGGATATGTTATCTATCCCCAGTTCAGTGACTGGTACTGGAAAGTCGTCTTTTGAACAAGCTCTGTTGAGATCCCGAAAATCCACACATATGCGCAACGTCCCATTTTTCTTCATTACCGGAACAATGTTGGCGATCCAGTCGGGGTATTGAACCTCTTGGATGAAGCCGGAGTCGATTAGCTTCTTGACCTCGGCGTTGATGCTCATTTCAAGCTCGAGCCGCATTCTTCTTGGCGCTTGTTTGATCGGTTTGACATCTGGAGAAATCGCCAATTTATGGACAGCAATCTCTGAATAGTTCCATGCGAAGCAGTCTCTATGCTGCATGAGCATGTCCTTAAGCGTAGCCACCCTTTTTTCAGACAACAGCTCACTGACGAATGTCGGCCGCGGGTCACTTGCCGTCCCCAAATCAATTTTCTTGAGGTTATCTGCAGTAGTATGTATTCCATCATCCAGCTCTTTTGGCGCCGGTGGAAACTCTGAGATTACTTCGTAATCATCGTTTTCGAAGCACCAGGGGAGGTCATCCGTATTCTCAGACTCTTCTTCTGACAGCGTTATCACGTGGCAGTTACGAGGTCGTTTCCAAGATCGATGTTGATCTGGTTCTACTCTTGCTATATGCGTCACTTTCGGCTCATGCTTTTGTGGCGGGCTTACCCTCTAGCTGCTGGATAGAGCGAACCTGCCTTATTGATATTGGTCTTCGACCTAGTTCTTGAAGGTGAAGCAGTCTTCGAGAGGATGTCCTATCGCTCGGTGATAGGAGCAATAGTCTGGGTGAGAGACCTCGTTCGCTTGCTCGGGGTGCTTGGACTCCGGGCGTGTCATCATCCGATGCTTTACGACGAGATCGAATATCTTCTTTGTCTTGTCTTGAGGAAAAGAATATTCCCGACCCATCTTCTTTATAAGGGACGGATCCCGGCCATTCGACTCTTGCTCGCGTGGCTTCTTGGGCCCGCTTGGCTGCTGTCGAACGTTTTTTCCGTTCTTCGATTTATTTTTGCCTCTGCGCCGAGTCTTTTGTTTGACGGGCTGGTGACGGGGAGCAATGTCATTCTCTACGGCCTGCTGAAGGAGGCGCTGCGTCCTGGCTTTCTCGTAAATGACCATTTCACGGTTATGGTCATCCCGGACCTTTTGACCCGCTTCCCTTATTAGCTTGTCCATCCGTTCTTCGAATGACGGACTCGGCATTTTGATGGTAGGATCTTGTTTTGGTTCAGGGTCGGCGTCTTCTAACAGGGCGTCTCCTTCTTCATCGAAGTCATGTATGACGTAGCTACCATAGACTCGTTCCCGTTTCTTGGATTGGACATATCCAAGCCCGACTATTTCCATTTTCCCGTTGGGCAACTTTCGCTGAGTTCTGGAAACGTCCCAAATCCTGTTGTAGAATCGAGCTTGTCGAGTAGTCTGTCTGAAGGGTGCCCCTTGGCGCTTCGATAGCCTTTTCAAGCCTTCCGTGTAATATCTAGGCAGACGGATGGGCTAGATCCTGTCAAGTGTAGAATCCGCACCATGCCAAATTTCTTTCTCCGCTTTGGTTTCCGTGGATCGGTAGAATAGGATCGTCTTTTCATCTCTTCGCCTGGGAGGGACGTAGAATGTTTGCAGTTCCCGCACACTATAAGTTTAAAGTGCGTCGATATCTTTGTAATGTTCTTGTGGAACCATGGTAATTTGCAAATTCTGATTATCGCCAGCGAAGGCCTGTATTGACAGCCGAGCGGAAAATATAGCGTTGTCTTCATCTTCCGAGTCGTTGCCGAAGATCAACATAGGGATGGACGGTCCCGGCTTGTTGTATTGGGGCGGCCCTGAATAAGTTATCTCTTCTTCCTCCTCGGTATCACTCCCGAAGACCGGAATAGCAGTGATGGCTTTGTTCTTCGGTCTGTGACATCTTTTTGTGTCCTCAAAATCTGGTAAGAAGTATTTCACATCTTCGTATTTTCGGACTTTGTTCACGGAGAACGGGTTCAGCTCTCCTGTTACGGTATACTCGAGACCATCCTTGAAATACTTCATACACTGATGTTGTGTAGAAGGGATAATGTTGTACTCGTGTAATCAAGGCCTGCCGAGCAAAGTATTGTAGCATGTCTTGGCGTCAATGACATGAAACTTAATGTCCGTGACAAGCAACACAAAGCGTAGTATCAATATTACAGACCCAAGCATTCGTGATGACTGGGAGTTAAATCTGGAGATGGTGATTTTATCGCGAGCGAGGTGCTGAACGCTCATGCAGATTTCCTTCAACACTCTCACGTTGAGGAGATTGACGAAATACCCATTGTCAACCAGGATTTTGCCTATCTTGATATCATGACAGTATCCGGAGACATAAAGGGGATGGTTAAGCTCGCATGTCCCAAGGAGGAGATCTTCATCGCCGAAGGTGATATCCGCTGTGTGCACTTCTTCCAGTTCGTCCTTCATCTTTTCTTCAGCGAGGAAAGCTTGGAACTGTTCAGGTTCTTGTAACGCCTTGATAAAAGAATCTCTTGCTTCTTTTGATAGCAGAAGGGCGTCGAAAATGCTGAGCCGTGAAGGTAGTTTTCTCAAGTGTGCCAGAACGTTGTAGTCCACCTTACTTTTCTTTGGCGGGTCCTTGGCTGTCAGTTCTTCGACGGCTTAGTCATCAAGGATGATATCCTCAGGGGCTTTTTCCTTTCCCTTATCTTTTCTATTCGCGGGCCCGAGATTCTTTTCGGGCAGCGTACGATTGCGCAGCTGAATATTTTCACAGGTCTTCGGTTCTTCCTCTTTTCCCGAGGTGGATTCTTTAAAGAGAGGGCCAAGAGTCATTTCTTCGTCAGAGTCGCTCCCGAAGGTAAGAACTTGCGATCCCCCAGCGTCGACCATGTGACAGTTGCCGGTAGTTCTTTTACGCTCCTCGGTCGTATTTCTTTGCTCCCGACGAGTTTTGCGTTTCATCCGCTTGATATGTTGCCGGTGAGCAACATATCCTTGCCACCATCTTTTAAAAGCGTTGCACTCTTCGGTGGGGTGCGCAATCTTTCGATGATATAAGCAGTAGCTAGAATGTATTTCCGCTTCACCAAGAGTGTTCCCTTCGGAGGGTGGCAGCTTCATTCCCATCGATATGGCTTTGGCGAACCTCTTTCTCGTCTTGAACCTGCTTTTATTTGCGGCGGATGTACTTTGATCTGGCGAGGGTGTTTCAATCCTTTCGTCCAGTTGCCGGCGTTTGGCTTTTTTGAATATAGCCATCTCACGCTCTCGATCGGCTTTGCTTTCAGAAGAGCTTCGTCCACGAATGCATTAATCATTTCTTCTGATGGCCCTAGAAGTTCCGGCTCAGGATCTGCCCCCAGTTTCTTTGTGTAAGGAGCTTCTTCATCGTCTATTGACGAGTGAGAGATCACATGGCAACTTGCCATATAATCGTCAGATTCATCTGACGAGTCTTCTCCATTGTCATCATTTCCGTCCTTAAGGACGTGGCTAAGAAATTCTTGGAGTGTGACTGGAGTCTGTGCTTTTTGATTGTATTCTTGCAACGCGTCAATCTGTTTTTACAGGTCTGTGCGCTTGTCACTAGGCTTCACGGGCTTTTTGGTCTTCTTCTTCTTCTTCTTCGAAGACTTTGACGGCGGGGTGTGACCGCTTTGGCTATCACCACCAATCTTTGGAGTTGGGCGCGGTTTCAGCATTCTCTCGATGATCTCGGGTTCCAAGGGGATTTTTCCACCTGATTGCCGGGCATGTGTGGAGATCCTTCAGCATTCTTTTTGTTTTGGCTGAAAGAGCGACCTCCCATGGTGCTTCTTCTACGAAAGAACATGATGCCCCCGGTGTATCCATCTTCTTAGGAGCGTGTGGCTGCGGCGGGTTCACCTTCCAATTCTCGGACGGGGTAAATCTGCCCTGTTGGTATTGATCTTCAATCTAGCCTTTAAAGACGAAGCAATCTTCAATTGGATGGCTTAACGTTTGATGGTAAGGGCAATAGTTGGGACTATTAGCCTCGCCGGGTTGCAACGGTCGTTTTGGATTCGGCAGATTGATGAGCCTGTTGCGCGCCGCCAGTTCGAACAGTCTCTTCGTTTTGTCCCGGGGGAACGAATAAGGACGCTTAATTTTCTCATTATAGTATCGCCGTCTTTCCTCTAGGCGATCCGTTAGTTTTGGGCCACTGAGCTGCTGTTGAGTATTCGCAACTAATGTTGCCTTCCCTTTACCCTTTTTCGTTCCACGGCTCCGGCTTTGGAGGAGACGGTCTATGACCCATCTGGTCCATTTGGGCCAGTTTGTCAATCAAGGCCTGGAACGTGGTCGGCTTGAAGAACATCATGAATTGGGAAATAGTTGCCTGAGGGTCCAGAGTGCCCACGAACATGCCCACTGCCGGTGCTTCCTCGATGTGCTGCTCACATTTCGACCATAAATTCCGCCATCGTATTGCGTATTGAACCCATGTCTCGCCAGGTTTCACCCTGGCATTGATCAATGCCGTTATTGGGGCGCGTTCACTAGCACTCGCGAAACGCTGGGTGAACAGTTGCTCCATTTCTGCAAAAGTTTTGACAGAGTCGTTTGGGAGTTCAGAGTACCATTCGAACGCTGTCTCCGACAAGCTACCGACGAACTGGCGAAGTAGCAGTTTATCGTCGCCTCCGGTGTTGCCACATAGAGCCCTGAACTGGGAAACATGCTGATGCGGATTTCCCGTCCCTTTATATACATGGAATTTGGGGATCGTGTATCCTGGTGGATACTTGATCTGATCGTACCATCCTGGATATGGTCGCCCAGTTTTAACAATTTGGCTGGCCGCTTCATTCCCCTGGTGAGCTCGTATTTGCTGAGCGATGTAGTTGTCCAAGGCGGCCTTAGAGATTCTCTTCTTTGGCTGCTGAAAGAGCCGGAGGAGGGTTCGATGTCTCCCCTCTGTCGTCTTCAACGATGATCGGGGGGTCTTCAGCTGGAGCTTCCGGCTGTAACATCATCCCAGCCATGTCTTGGAACAAAAGAGCCATTCGTTTTATATTGGCTGCCTGCTCCGCAACCTCTTTTTCTTTCCTCTCGAGCATTCTTCGGAGGAACTCAGTATCAGTTTCTTGTTCCCGACGTTGTCTCAAGGTCTCTGGGTTTTCTTTTGGCCTAGTGAGTGCGGCCATCGCAGTCAGCATCTCCTGAAGTTTCTGCTGCTGTTGTTCCTGAGCCTTCGTTATCGATCAGGTAAGCGGTCGATGACCCGTAGAAGCACGGCTTTCCTCTTTTCTTGAAGCCATATAAACAGTATGCACCATCATGCCCCCAGACTTGGGGCGTTTAGATTCAACATCCTTGTGGCCTGCCCCATTCACGGTGGCTTTCTTTGGCCTCCTTCTCTTGTGAGCAGTTGAAGTGGAGGGAGCCGTTGCAGCGGACACCTAAACGGTTGTCGCCTTTTATGGCTTGACAGGATGGTTTTCTCCTTGTCAAGCTTTAAGCTTCTTTGGCCGGTAAGAGTAGTCCTGGTTAATCACTGATTCCTGGACCTGTCGCCAGACTTTATAAATTTTGGAGGACAGCCGTTGAGGGGCTGCTCCGGCTTCTTTTCTATAGTAATCTCTATAGGTGGAGGAGATCTCTTCAGCACGGCAGTCGGAGAGTTCTTGCGAACCCTCCTAAGCAGTTCAAAGCTGTTCCCGGTCGGAACAGTAGCATTGATTTCCACCATGGGAGCTGGAGGAGTTAGTCCAGAAGAGGAGCTGCCCCCAGCCTTCCTTACTCGGCGCCAGTGACGACGGAGAGCATATCGTGCAGATGGAGTTAGTTCAGCTATGGGGATGGCTTCTTCTTTCCCCCTATCTTGATGGAGGGTTGTCGCCGGTGTCATCCTTTTGAAGACTGACGTTTGCCGAGCAGTAATGTCCAACCTATCAAATACAGACCTCTGGGCAGAGGTGAGTTCGACTGGAGCGGGAGCCGGAGTGGTCAGCCTTGTGAAAACTGACTTTTTGTCAGGAGAAGCCTTTCCAATGATTTCGTTCGCTTGAGCGGGGATGGCTATCCGCTTTGGGATGGCTGCTTCAGGTATTGCAGGCTTGTTGGCGTTCTGGCCCAGTCTGTTGAAAACTGAGGCATTGGATTTGGGCGATCCGTTGACAGGGGCCGCGGCAGTGGTAAGTCGATCAAAGATCGACTTCTTTGGGGCTTCTTGTGGCAGCATCGGGGCGTTGAAGCTCATGGGTGGGATTATAGTCCCAAAGAACAGTCCAGTGATGGCTTGAGTTACTTGGCCCACCGGCATTGTGAACAGGGAGGCCGCCTGGGGCCCGTAAGTTACACTTCCAGATGAGGCAGAAAGGGACTTGCAGCTGCAGCTGGAACATTGTGTGCAGGTAGACGCCATTGATCTTTCGTTTTCTGCACCGAGTAAGACACCAAATCTTAGTACCTCGAACCCAAGGGCAACCATAGAAAACCGCGATTCGTTCGCGAACACGACACACGAAGTGTGGAGTGGAAAGAGGAAAAGGTCCCACCGGGCATGCCAAAATCTGTTCACCGCCGAAGACACGGGAAGACAAACGTCTTGCCTGAATTTGGGGGCAGATGCTAATTGGTGCTATCCGTCCACCTCTCCGAAGATGCCAAGTTGATTTATGGCACCATGTATCGAAGGTTTAAACGGATGCGGTCGATGTAGCAGACTTCGTCAGATTCCCCCTCATTTGAGGGGCTTTTGATTATGGGGACGCTCTTCCCTACAGACGCAAGCCCCTGCAGTTAATTAAGCTACCACATCGCGGTAACCACTTTCTCCTTCTCTAGATGGTCACTTCGTGTTGTAGGTGTTTTTTTTTTGGTTGCCCGAGGATTGTATATGGAGACTAATTTATGTTGTCTCCCGTAGGGCGTGAATTATTCTAAATCCGTATCTTCTTCGATTTGGGTTTGGGGGTTGGGTTTAAGGATACGTTAGTCTCATTTGAGACTAAGATCAACTTAAACGTTTGTTAAGGATACGTTAGTCCAATTTTTAGACTAAGATCAACTTAACAGGATCGTTTTGATCCAACAAGAGAGCAATTGGGCTCTATTGTTTAGTTTAGGAACATTACGGTCGATTAGTTTAAAGACATTACGGTCCAAGGTTAAGGACATCATAGTCCGTGAGTTTAAAGACATCACAGTCAAGGTTAAGGACATCATAGTCCGTGAGTGTAAAGACCTCACAGTTAAGGTTAAGGACATCATAGTCCATGGGTTTTAAAGGAACCCACAGTCCGTAGAATGTTTGGTTGTCGGGACCCGTCACCTCTCTGAAGACGTTGAAGGATTACAACGATAAATATCAGAGGAGTAAAGAGATGTACCCTCGAACCGACGTGAGTTGGTTGAAAGATCTGTAGTCCAATTTGGGGCTAAGATCTGTTAAAATATTTATGAGCAGATGAGTTCAATTAATATGGGTTGAGGACTTATAGCTAATATTGAGCTAAGTCCAATCAGGTTAAAATGTTTAACATTTTATTTTGGGCTGTTGAGCCTTTATTTGGGCTTGACTCTTTTAACAATGTTGAGCATTATATCTTGACAATGTTTATTGTCTTATATTGAATGTTGAGCATTCATCAGAGCTCTGGCTTATTAGAGAACAATTTATGTTCTGTCAGCGCAACACATGGCGCGCTGGGCACTTGGCGCCAATCAAAAAGCACAGTGCGCTTCTGCCAAGTAGCGCACATGTAAGGGACACATGTCGCACTCAGCGCTAAGCGCCAGATGATGAGCGCATGATGCCAGTTTATGAGCGCTGAGCGCTAATCCATGAGCGCATTACGCTTTCAGTTTAGTGACGCACACGTGAGTGACACGTGGTGCGCTTGGCGCCAGCACATGAGTGCAATGCGCTATTTCAGAAGCGTAAAGCGCAAGCTGTTAATTGGCGCATACGTGATTGACCCATGGCGCATTTGGCGCTAAGCGCCAGTTCAGAGAGCGCAGAAGCGCGGTTCAAGAGCGCAAAGCGCAGTTCGAGAGCGCAGAGCGCATCTGATCAATTTTATGATCTGGAAAACAAATTTATGTCCTTTGAAAAGAGACTTTGTCTCATGATCTAAGAACAACAGTTTTTATTTTTGTAGGAGATATTTCCAATCTCTTATGTTGATGAAAGGCTTTGCTTTTATAGATCCATGATCTGTGAGAAGAATTATGTTCTTCTTTTATTTTATGATGAGATCTTTTGATCTCTCTGTGAAAGTATTTTTGACTTTTTGTCTTGTAGATCTATGATCTGTTTAAAGAAATGAATTCTTCTTTCTTAATCATTAGATGATTTCATCTCTGTGTTCATCATCATCATTTTTACCTTGAAGAAAAATCTTCTTGCAAGAGCTTGCTCTTTATCTTTGAGTTTCTCAAAGTTTATGGGGGGGTTCTCTATGCAAGACTTGAAGTCTTGGGACCTTTATATAGGGCAAGCTAATTTGTTGAATCAGTTAAAGAGATCTTTCTCTGATTAAATTGGGGATGTTTCCCCACCATTGGATCTCTGATCCTAGGGCTTCTGTTTTACAGAAGGCAATCTTCTTATTTTTAACAAGATTAGAAAATCTTTCCATACAGAATTTATTTTGTCTTTTGGTAATTTTTATTTACCATTGGATCATTGATCCAACAGTGCTCTGATTTACAGAGCACAATCTTATTATTTAGAAGATTTTGAGGAATCTTTCCTTAACAGAATTTAATTCTGATTAATTAATGATTTATCATTATTATTAGATCTTTGATCTAACGGTGGGGAGTTTTTAATTCCAGCGCTAACGCACCCGTACAATGCGCATGGTGCGCTGCTTAGAGCGCAGCGCACCTAGCGCTAGTGCACCTATGTCTTACACGTGGTGCACTGTTCGGAGCGCTGCGCACCCTGTGCTAGCACACCCGTGTTTGACACGTGATGCGCTGCTTAGAGCGCAGTGCACCTAGCGCTAGTGCACACATGGTGCGCTGCTTAGGGCGCAGCGCACTTGGCGCTGCATCTGAAGCGTTGCTTCAATTTGAAATTTAAATTTCAAACAGATTTTTGCTCTGATTGGGGAAACAATTGGCTATTCATCACAACCGTGGAACCATATTTTCTATCGTTGGCTATATATAAAATACGGAATTCCTAGTATATCCTATATTTTCATATATGTGCTTCTGCTGTTTATATTCTGTGATGTGATTGCTTGATATATTTGAGACAAATGCAATATTATATATGAGATATATAGTAGACGTTGCTTATGTTTTGCACCCGCGCTAGTCCCGTTCCGTTATGCTGTTAGTTAAGTAACCTAACAGTGCATAACGAAACATTGTGGCGAATGCGGATGGCATAACCGTACGTTGTATTTTCGTTTCTTTTCTGTGTTTAGCTTAAGGACTTAAATGATGGGACTACATTAATATAATTAATGTGAGGAAAAATAAACCTAAAAGATGTTTTAGAATCGAATTTGAAACCCACTCGGCTTTTTACGAAAAAGCTACATTTCAAAATTGCGGAGCTTAAGCCACTCTTTTTGAAAAACCATTTGATTCTACAACGATATCAAGTTCAAAGCGTTAAACGTTTTCTTAAAAAACATCCACAACCCTCCGTCATTTTAGGAAGTAGAGAACTTAGTATTCGTGTTACGTATGTTGATTATAGTCAAGGCATAGTGTACGGTGGCTAATTGATGTCTTCCTACAAAGCATATGATGTGATTAATTAGGACATTCATGTGATTATGTTGATTATAGTCAAGGGTCGTGTGGGTGGGTCTAATTAATCAAGAAATGACGGGTAGAGCTTAACTAGTGCATATGATATGTTGATTATAGTCAAGGTCATGAGCGCTAGGGGTAAAAACCATATCAGGAGTTTCAAAAGTTGAAATTTGTAATGAGATTGCATGCCTTCCATATTATGGTTGGATCCCGATCCCACTGTGAGCAAGAGTTGCTCCCAGGAGAGTTTTGCACCTTACAATTAGCTAACCCATTATGTGTCTAGAAAGGTGTTAACGAGGCTACGCTTCTGGGAAAATGAGGTTTACTTTAATTAGGTCCGTGCGAAAGCACGGGGAACTTCCTTCAAGTCCCGCTACTGGCCTGGCTGAACGGTTAGCGAAGTCATAGTCCTTACAATGATTAGCTATAGTAAAAAGCACACGGACCTGGAGACCACGTTGGAGAACAAGTCATATGCTGACTTGATTCTACAGTCCCTACCACCTACTTAAGCCCAGGGGAAGAAAGTTATACTTTCAGTTGAGGGCACCCTGAAGGAAACCAGGAAGTTACCCGCTCTACTTATTGGGAAATCTTCCTCTTCTGGATCTAAGGCGAATGCCAAGGGTGAGAAGAAGAAGACCTCCACAAACCCGATAGGCGCTGTCAGTAAGGTAAAGGAAAGGGTAGGACAAAAGTTTCGGGGTTAACAGTAGGGAAAGAGGGATATTCCTATTGTTACGGGAAAGGGTATTGGCAGAAGGGATGCAAGGCTTGGAAAGCCATAATCCAGGATCCGAAATATGTTGTGGCTTCGACTTCGGGTGTGTTTGTAATTGAAAATAGTCCGTCAATTAACTCTACTTCCCGGGTAGAAGATACCGGATCAGGATCTCATATCTGTAATTCATTACAGGTTTTGAGAAACCGTTGAGTTATTAGAGCAGGTGATATGACTCTCAGGTTTGCTCACGGAATGGGCGTGGACACTGTATCCGTAGGGTATACCACCAAGAATTGACAAGTGGGAAGATATTGATTCTACATAACTGTTGGTGTGTACCTAGTCTAGTTTGTAAGCGATGTGGTTCATATCCACCTAAATCAAAGTTTTATTGGGTCATGTAGAGGACAGTATATACGTATTAAATTAAGCTCAGGTTTTCAACGTCCAAAACACAATTAAAAGAAAGTCTCCAGAATTAAATAAAACTTTCATAAGGCATTGTAGACTGGGTCACATCAATGAAACACGGTTGACAAAGTTACATAGAGAGGAGTATTTGGATCCGTTCGAATATCAGTCTTATGCAACTTTTCAATCTTGTCTCATAGGAAAGATGATAAAGACTCCGTTCACTGGATACGGAGTAAGAGCGAGCGAGCTCTCCGGACTCATACACAGCAAAGTGTGTAGTCCAATATCTACAGATGCACGAAGTGGTTATTCCTATTTCATTACTTTTATGGATAATTTTTCTCTAGGTTAGGACATGTCTTCTTATGAAAGCATAAATCCGAACCTTTTGAAAAATTTCGGGAATATAAGAATGAAGTGGAAAAACAAACAGGTAAAAGTATCAAGATACTGAGATTTGATCGATGGGGTGAATACTTAATTGTCGAGTTCCTGGATTACTTAAAAGAGAATGAAATTCTCTCTCAGATTAGTTCTCCATACACATCACAACACAACGGTGTATAGGAAAGGCGGAACAGAACCCTATTGGATATTGTTCATTCTATGATAAGTAATGCTGAGTTGCCGCGCTCCTTCTGAAGTTATGCACTAGAATCAGCCGCATATCTTTTGAATAAGGTTCCTACCAAGACTGTGCCTACCACACCATATCAGATGTGGAGTGGGAAGAAACCCTATCTTCAGTATCTGAAGATATAGGGATGTCCAGCTTTTGTTGAAAAGAAGTATGCGGACAAGCTCGAAGCACGCTCAGTACTGTATAGGTTTGTGGGATACCCAAAGAACTCTAAGGGGTATCTTTCCCATTACGTAGAGGAACAAAAGGTTTTTGTTCCTCGTTATGTCCACTTTTTAGAAAATCATTTTTTTGTAAAAGGAAATAATGGGAGCGCAATAGACTGGAAGAAATTCCAGAACCACAAACTATTACTGAAAGTATAGTAGAATTAAAGGTTTCAAAAGAACCGGACATCCCTATGCCAATCCGCAGGACTGGTAGGCAGTCACATCAGCCTGAGAGATACTGCGGTTTTCTCATAGACGGGGATCGAGAGGATTGCATCATTGACAATGATGAGCCAACTAGTTTTCAGTAAGCCATTTAGAGGGGTGACTCGGTAAAATGGCTGGATACAAATCGGACCAAAATGGAGTCCATGTACACCAACAAAGTATGCATTTTGAACATTGCTCCAGAAGGGGTAAAACCCGTAGGCTGCAATTATATCTTCAGAAAGAAGATTGGTATAGATGGATAGGTTGAAACCTATAAGGCTAGTGTAAAAGGTTTTTTCGTCAAAGACCTAGTTTGGACTATGATGAAACCTTTTCTCCAGTGGCTATACTCAAATCCATTCGGATCCTTCTTGCCATTGCTGACTTCCAAGATTATGAGATTCGTCTGATGGCCGTAAAGACGGCTTTTCTAAATGGTTATTTGGAAGAGTGCGTCTATATGGATCAGCCAGAGGGTTTCAATCAAAGTGAGAGCAACGGAAAAATGTGCAAGTTGCTTAAGTCCATTAACGCACTAAAACAGGCATCGCGGAGTTGGAACATCTATTTTAATAAGACGGTCAAAGGAATTCGACTTTATCATAAATCCATATGAATCATGCATATATAGTGAGATTGTAGCGAGAACTGTGGGATTTCACGTCAAGTACGTGGAAGACATTCTCTTGAGAGGAAATGGCATTCCTATAGTATAATTAGTCAAACGATTCTTATCACAGAGGTTCTCCATGATTGACCTGGGTGATGCCAACTACATTCTGGGGATCCAAATCTATCATGATAGATCAAAGAGGATAGTGGGAATTTTAAAGTCAAGGTAAATCAACACCATGATTTAGTACAGACGATTCAAAGCGCGGTAGTCTACCGGCTTGTCATGGAATCACCCTCTCCAAAGGGGATGTCTCCCAAGACATATTTGGAAAGGGCTCGCACCACATCTATACTCTACGCTTCTGCGGTAGGCTCTATAATATATGCGATGTTGTGTACCAAACCAAATGTTTCTTACACACTCAGCATGGTAAGCCGGTATTAGTCAAACCTAGGGGAGAAACACAGAATAGCAGTAAAGAACATTCTCAACTACCTGAGAAGGACTAAGGAGATGTTCTTGTTGTATGGCAGAAAAGACCACCAGATCGAGGCCTTTGCTGACTCCAGCTTCCAGACTAATAAGGATCTCCAAGTCTATGTCAGGTTATGTCTTTACCCTCAGTGGAGGGGCGGTCTGTTGGAAGAGCTCCAAGCAGGACACCGTTGCAAACTCGACGATGGAAACGGAGTAATTCGCTGTATGAGACGCCGCAAAAGAGGCATTCTGGATGAGCAAGTTCTTAATTGAACTTCAGGTGGTTCCTTCCATTTGTTGGTCCAATACTTTAGTATTGTGACAACATACAGCGTTATAGCTTTAGGGAAGGAACCCAGGTCCCACCAGAGATCCAGACATATCTTTAGGTGGTACCACCTGATCAGGGAGATCGTTGATCCTAGGAGATCGAGGTGAGGAGAGTAGATACGGAGAACAACACTGCAGATCTACTCACAGAGGCCATCCCTCAGACAGTATTCGAGAGGGAATTCTATATCTTCGGTCTACGATATGCCAGTATATGGCCTTAGTGTAAGTGGGAGGTTGTTAGTGATATATGCCCTAGAGGCCATTATTGTATCATACTGGATTGTATATAACATAATGGGAGCTTGGGATATACATGGATATAGTAGCAGTCTTGCTCGAAATGGCAGTATGCTACTTGGTTTGTTTCTATCTCAATATGTGCATGTGTTTTCTTAGCATATCGCTTATACATATTGGTAGAGCCCTTAGGATCTTTGCTTGATTACCAGCGTTGTGATGGCAGTCACACTAGTGGGGGCTGGGTAGTCTATAAGCACATCCTATACAGGACCCTAGTCGTAGGATTATCGAGAAGGGGCATCGATACTCCACAGTAGACTAGTGTATACGCTTCTCATCCCAGTAGGGTAGATAGTATGTCCCACAGCCATTAGTACGTCGTACTGGAGATAGTATGCAGGTGCTCATTAGGTTATGAGTACACTGGGCAGGACTCATCGGGAACTGTTGGTGGGTATTATACCTGTCGTCGGGTAGCAGTTCCCAGGTGACATGAGTACAGCATAGTCCGTCGACTTGACACTGCTACTCTGCCTCGAGTGTGTTCCCACTATACTTTGATTACTACCCTACCACGGCTCAAAGAAGTCATGCAAACAGGTAGTAGTTGGGTGCAGTCCCGAAGCACTTGGAGGCAGTGGCGGTTAGATAGGATTCGTCTCTCCCGGTATTAGGGGTTGATATCGCGCTGTGTTTGGAAGGCCATTACACAAAGTCCTTGGCCAAGGCAAGCGAGATTTACTGGTAGGTACTCCAGTAGTTTCTCAGGGTGTTTTGGGCTACTCTCCGACACGACTTATTGCGCTATTAGGGGTCTGACGATTATCGCCCCCATAGGCCCGATATGTGATACTCTTAGACGAACAGACTGGACTATACGATGATTGTCACATACAGGCTCAGTAGGAGTTCGGATGAGTTAGCTCATCGGCCTTCTTATCGACACATACCTGAGTAGCCGTTACGCACAGCTAGTACCGCTTGCGGATTGTGGTTAAACTCACTGCTATCATAGTGTCGAGTCTTTAAAGTCCCACATAGAGAGTTTCCCTGCACCGGGCAAAACGTGTAAAGGCCGTATGGTTTTACGGCAGGACTTCGATCACTTACGTGTACTTTTGCACGTATGATGATCGGGCGGATAATACTAGTGGGCTTTGGTTTAAGCCGGATCCTAGTATTATATTGATGGATTATTTTTCGTCTCTTTGTGTTCATATTCTTCGGAATGCGGATGCGGATATGTATACACGGATGAGGGGTGTTCTCATAATTTTGCGGGAAAGCTTCTAGAAGGGACGCCACATTAGGGTTTCTTTTTTCTTTTATGGATTAAAGAAAAATGAGGTGGAGAAATGAGGTGGAGATATTTTCTTTGGATGGCTATGACTCATCACTTGACAAAAAAGATATTTGTGAACCATAGATATTTTTGATGAGATATTATCTCATCAATAATTCATTTGGTTCAACTATTCATCACAAATGAAAAGACATTCTTCATCCAAGCTCTCTTCTCCTCTCTCATTTTCTTCAAGTCTCCTTCTTCTTCTTCATAACCCATAAAGTCTCATGAGTTGAGAAACCATGGGTTCCAAGAGACAAAGCACGCAATCTTCTTTCTCTACACCCTTTAATACTTCTAGTTTAGCGAACTAGAAGCCATAGTTACCACGGATTTGAGGTAGAGCTCAGACTATAGACTCTCGGGTGGATCCTCTTTGACTCGATGAGGCCTTCGAGGTTGCCCGATCCGTTTTTGATCCTTGGAGCTGACGACGAGTTGAGGACAGCGATGAAGACCCAAAAGACATGTATCGTGAGGTATAACTTCGTATCCAAGTAGTTAAACCTCTAGTTGTTTGCTAGCTATGGTTTATGTTCGATCCTTGGTTCTAGTCGGTGTTGCGAAGCTGGTAAAAATCATTTTTTGCAATTTCCGCCTCCCCGCGAACACGTGGGGTGCACGACATCGACTTACAGTATCGTACTGTATGACCTAGGAGAAAGTAATGCATTTGGTTTCTGCTCGGTGATGTCTTCTACTCATGATTCGGCAACTCTCTCCCGTTGTGCCACAGTTTTCTTGCAGGTTTAACCGCATAGGTTCCGTAGCGGCTTTGCTGGCACATCGCTCCCTTCCGGGTGATTGCTTGGTAGGCGGGGTTCACTTGTATCGTGAACACCATTGTACTTTTATATTCATTCTGTTGTATCTAGTTAAAAACTCCATCAACTAGACTTTGTATATTCATAGACTTAGAAACATGTATTATATATTCTTTCGGCCATAGAGTCACGCTCAGGTATTTATTATTATTTCTGGTTTTCTGGATGATGCTTAGTTTCTTTGTTTTACTCCTGTGTTTTATCCTCGCCTTCGGCGTTGTATATTTATATCATTGTGTGGTTGTTTCCGCCAATTGGCGAAGAGCTAGCTCTCTCTTGGGGATGCCTATATTTATTATGTTTGTATTGTTTTCGGGTTAAAAATTACAAAGGTGGTGCTGCCCAAATTTCAAACGACGAAACATATTTTCAAGATTGTTACGAAACATTGTTTTTCATATGATATTACTTATGTTTTAAAGAAAGAACCTAATTTCATTAAACATTTATTTCAAAACCTCACATCCACTATCTTTCCCTAAAAAGGTTTAGATTTCTGGGCTTTTGGATTACTTGAATTAGGTGGGGTCCTATAGACTTCACATGATCCAAGTGTCAGTCATATGCTTTTCCGGGTCGTGACAATGAAATAACTATAGATCCTAAAATGCTAATCTTGGATGCTTAGTGATGTGTGTGTGTACACTAATGATTTTTCTTTTTTTTAGTCCTTTTGAATCTCAACTCATGAGAAGGTAGTGGAATTAGGAGGAGGTGCCATGGAAGAGAGAGAAATAAAAATGGTGGAATGAAAATTCTTTACAAATTCAAGCATGCTTCAAGTATTTTGTAAAAAGAATTTTTCTATTTTAAAACTACAACCATGCTTGAATAGTATTTGCAACTGAATTTATAATTCATTTTCCCATACCCTCCACCATTTCTCTTTTCTATCTCATTTCATATTTTCTTTAAAAGAAAATCCTAAAAATGAGTGTTCCTTCTTCTAGGAGTATTCTTGTATAAATAAAAGAATACATCCCCACAAATAAATACCCGTATTCGTATCAAAATACAAATACCCAAGAGATAAAAAAAATACAATGAAAATAATATTAGAATATACATATCGAAATATATATATATATATATATATATATTATTAAATCAAAACTTGATTTAATAATCTGGTTTAATCCTAAGCCGGCTAGTATTATCATCCGCCCGATTAAAGTCTGTGCGGCTAGCACACATGCCTAATCGGAACCCTGCACATATCAATAAACAGTTACTGCATCATTTTGCCTGAACCGCAAAAACTCTTTTTGTGGGACTCTAAAGACTCATCAATATACTAGCAATGAGTTTAACCACATGCACATCAGCGACACTACTGTATGTAACGACTACCCAGATATTGAGCAAAAGGAAGGCCAACGAGCAAACTCATCCAAACCCCTATTGAGCATGTCTGTGACAATCTCCATACAATGCGGTCTTTTCATCTAAGATAATCGCATACCAGGTCTAGGGGTTGGATAACGTCAGATCCTTACTAACACGATAAGTCATGCCGGTATGAAGCTCATCACCCAATGAGAAACTACTGATATCACATCAGTAAATCGAATCCATCTTGGCCAAGAATTTCTGGGGATGGCTGATCCAACACAGCGTGATATCAACTCTCAATACCGGAAGAGACGAATCCCTCACGATTGTTCGCTCCTTCCATATGGCTCGGGACTGTACCAAACTAAAACATATTTTCACGACTCTTTTGAGCCGTGGTTGAGTAGTAATCTAAGCATAGTGGGAACTCATATGAGATAAATGAAAATCTTAGGTCAAAGGACTAACCTGTACTCATTCCATAAGAGAACTTCCATCAGACGATAGGTACAATACCATCTAGAAGTTCTCGGCGAGTCCGTCTGGTATACTCATCTCTAGTGAGCACCTGTATACTATCTTAGGTGACTCAACACCAATGGCTTATGAGACCGGCCACCGCCCCATTCGGGGTCTCGAAAAGTATACACTAGTTTACTCCGGAGTATCGATGCCCAGTCTCGATACTCTCTCGACTATGGACATTTAAGGATGCACTTATGGACCACCCAGCTCCCACGTATATGATGGCCATCATAATGCTGGTAGTCAAGCAATAATCCTATAGGATTTATTAAAACATATACATATAATGATAAAGACAAATCAGATAGCATACTATCATCTCGAGTAAGACTGCTCTACCTGTATAGGTTCTCGTTCAATTATCATAATCGCCTACCTGCAATTACAATAATTGTCTTGAGGGTACTATATCCAACAATCTTCCACTTGCACTTAAGGCCAATTATTGCGGTATCGCATACTCACAGCTCGTGTGCTACCGAATACCTAATTTCTCTACTAGTCAGTTTCTCAAAACCCGTTTCAAGAAACTTACGTGTTCGAGAAATAGCCTCAGTAAGTGGATCTGTTCCAATGTTTCTATCTTTATCCCTCTATATCTCAACTTCGCGGAGAACAACTATCTCCCGAAATGAGCGATACCTGTCTTACAACTTGTCTAGATATCTTATGGGAGCTTGTTTATAACATGAACACCAAATCCAACAAGCTTTTTTAGACTGTATCCATTGTTGATGTAATCAGCACCCGGCACCATGACCATCTCAGTATCCTTCTTGGAAACATATCCAACATACTGCACCTCAAAAGAGAGAAAACTGTTAACTCTGACAGCCACTCTGTCATCCAGGTCACCTTGGAAGCCTAAACCGATAACCGCCTCCTGCAGGAAGCTGCCATTACCATACACTAAGAACATCCTCTTATGTTCTTTACTACTTCCTAATGTTTCTCCAGGATTGGATTAATATATGTTTATTGCAGCTAGTGCAAAAGCAATATCCCGTGTGGTACTTGACATCTCATGATTGACTCAATTTCCTAAGCAAGTGATATGTCGATGATGCAAATCGCTCTCCTCATCAGACTAGAAGACATCACTTTTGGAGAGGGAGACTCCATCACCTACGGGTAGACTACCATACCGAGAGTCGTCCATTCTAAATTCCTTTAGAATGGTGTCCAAGTACCCCGAATTGGGACACTTCCAAAATATAGATCTAAAACCATAGATCTAGTCACCAAAATCCCTGATATTTTGTCTAGATCTTGTGTGGAAAAATACCTTGTGACAACCACAGTATAACCGATCGTAGTATAAGAACATCATTTTCTATAAAGAGCATTTCATCCAAATACCAGGAAATCGCTCTCTACTACCTTCTTATCAGGTCCATCTGTTGTTCTGATGAAGTCAAACTCCATGACTATTTCATCAAAACAGATGATCCATCTCCACCCTTCTTGCATTAGTCTAGAAATAGACGTAAGCAACTTGCCCACCATGCTTCTGCTGCTCCCACTGACTACAACAACCCTCTGGCAGAGTTATATACATGTGCACTTCTAAATTCAATTTCGAATGATGTTATAGTCATCCACCTTCCAGATCTCATAGTCAAGGACAGCAGTAGTGACAAGCTTGGGTTATCAAAACCTCCCTGTCAACGTCTTTGAGGCAACCAAAGTACCTCTCGGGTGGTTAAGGTTACCCACTAAATCCGCAAAATGGCTAATGGATTGTCGAATCCAATTAAATCTCCATGTTCCACTAAATTTTCAGTATCCGTTTGTGGTTCTGGAATCACTTCCCGTTCTACCATACTCCCACTTGTTTCTTCTGAAAAAAGATTCTGTTTAAAAAATGGCGAGTCAAGAACAAAATAACCTTTGATCTTGCAAATGGTAGAATGTTAAACCCTTGTTAAAAAGCCTGGAATAACCCACAAACTGCCATTATAGAAATGTGCCTTAAGTTTATCCAGATTCAGCTTTTAAACAGAAACCGGATAACTACATATCTTAACATCCTCAAGATATGCAACCATTCTATATCCATATAGAATCTAAGGAACTAATTTAGATGAAAACATATTCAATTGTTATGCGACTGTCTCCAATGCATATCCCATATGGAAAAGGTCCATGCAGCATTACTCATCAAGGAACGCACCCACAGATGAGTAACCTGAGAGAGAAGCAAGTTCTCAAATTTTACTATAATGGAATACCTAGCATAAATATCTACCTCTTCGATCACCTAGAAGTCCTTGATACTTCCAATGCATGGTTCTCTACTTTATTCTTATACATATAACTTCTCAAAATTTAGACCCTGTATTTCAACGAAATGCGTGTTTAAAACCAGAGAAATCATAAGCATACGGAATATAGTAAGAGTACCAACCCTTTGTCCTAATGGACATCAGACAACATACATTACCATGGATAAGTCTCTAGAGTATACTAACTCAAATTTCCTGTGTAGTAAGTTGAAAACTGTATTTTGGTTAAAAATGTCTATGACGTTATTCAATCCACCTTACCTTATCCTTAACTGATAAAGGTAAATATTTAGAACACAATTTTCAAAATTTATATCTCACTTTATTAAATAAAGATACAGATATTCAATTTTAAGAATTGGTTCATAACAACGGTTATTCAAAATTAAATATTTATCGTAAGGCAAAACCTACGTGATTTCATCAAATATCACCAATTACAAAAAAATTCTGATATTGAGCATTTAATCACCTAATTCCTAATATTCTACTCCTACTCAGCATTTGTAATGCCATACAGATGTGAGAATCAAGTCTGGTAAATACATACGCTGGAGTCAGAATCTAATTGGGAAAACAGGTTTAAATTAACAATGCACCGAAAAACTGAAACAAGAAAATGTTTTGAGGGGGTGGTCGAGTATTACTAGTAATGCCTCTTCCACTATCCAGATTCATGACAGTAGTCACAAATTTCCTAGCCCACACTCAAATCCCTTTATAAGTCTTTACTTCTTACCTTCTGTACACCACACTTAGGCTAATTGGTTTTCTTCTTTCCCTACCATTGGACACCAGCCTAAGGTTTAGAAGAAGTCTATCCAATAAACGTAATAGGTGTACTCTCCTAATACTAGGAGCTCTCACAACTTGAGAGAATGTAAAGATAAAAGACAACCAAATAATCTTATTCAATTTTCCAGAACCTGTGGCTATCCTCGAACTGAAACAAGTTTCTTCGAGTTCATATGTAACTATACGAGATGTCCTTTCCAAACAATATAGATCTCCATAGTGATATGGAGTGTTTTGGAGAAAGGACAAAGAGAAAGTAGGAGTAGCAGGAATATATGCGACTTTATCGTGAATCATGACAATCCAAAAGCCAAAGTGTGTAAGAAGGTTCGGTCAACTTGGTTAACGAGTTTTAGTTTAAGACGGGTCATGGTCGCAAACCGGAGAAAGAAAATAAACACTTAGCATGCACTCTAACCTATATTAGATTGGTTAATCACTTTATCTAATCAGGATGGCTCCCACCGTTTCCTTGAATTCTCCTTCAAATCCTAAAAGAAGAATTAGTCAGGATAACCCGAGAAATAACACTTATTCATCAGTGGGAATCGGAACCCAACTATCATCGCATGATAACTTGATGGAAGCCACTCAAGTCACCACACTCTATAAAGAATGCATATGTCTGGCAAGTTTCCTTTATGTTTGAAACTCGCGATATGGTTTTTGTCCAAAACGTCTCATGACCTTGACGAAGGCCAACAAATCATAAGTCACAATTAAGTTCTACCCGTTATTGTCCTGATTAATCTAAACCCACCAGTACTCTCCCTTGATGAAGGCCAACAAGGCTGTACGACTGTCCTAGATTAATGCATCTCTATGCTGCAGAAAAGCAACACATAGCTACCATACACTATGCCTTGACGAAGGCCAACAAACATAGTATGAATAATAGACACTACCCATCTAAAAAGATGAAGAGCTACGGCTGTTTTTGGCAAAAAACCGTTAACGTAATAAACTTGATATCGTTGAAGGAACTCGAGCAGTTTTGAAAAGGAGTAGTTTATGCTCCGCTTTTAAAACTAGTAACATATACTTTTGCTTAAGAGCATACTCCCTGTGAAGAGATCAAGGATCTTTCCTCATCGAATGAGGTGAAGGATATTCCTAACCGAATACCTCTATTTAAAGCAAAAGAATACAACTATGGTTTTGAAGAAAACCGAGTAGTTTTAAAAATTGGTTCCGACAACATCATTTAGGTTTTTTCCCCTTGCATTAATTAGAATTAATGCAGTCCCATCAATTAAACATATCATTCTTGAAAAGAAACGATAATATGCACGCACGTATATGCTATCAGCATTCGCCATAGGGTCCCGGATCTTCACCGAAAGGTTACTTAACTTACGGCAGGGTGGGGACAGGACTAGCGCGGTTGCAAAACATATATAGAGTCTACTAGATATATATAATATATATAGCAACATTCGTCTCACGCATGATATCAACCAACATCACAGAAGTGTCACAGTAGAAACAAACACGGAATGGAAATGTGGATAAACTAGGAAAAGTACATTTCAATAGAGCCAAATATGAAATGCAATTTTCTGGTCGTGTGGATAGCCCTTAGTATCAGGTCCTAGACCCCTACGAGTGCGGCTATCTATAAGTCGATGTCGCACACCCGACGCACTTGTGGGGAGGCGGAATTTACAAAAAACTATTTTTTCATACAATGCAACACAGACTAAACTCCAGGATCTTAACAGAAACCATAACTAACTATTCTACTTGGAGATTTAACTACTCGGTAAGAGTTTTTATACCTCCTTAATTCTAGTCCTTTGGATCTGATTGATCGAGTTTGTTTTATGAGTTGTTAAAATCAAAGAATAGAATATACCGCAATCAAGACGGTGTCGCTTGGTAGCTAGCCGGTTGAGTACGGGTCGGTCCACAGGGAAAACGTGTTCTTTTCTTATTGTTCTAATGAGTCAATTCCTATTTGTGGTAGGTTTTGATTTTTATAAAAAATGAAATTGAATTTGATTTGGATTAAAACCTTGCTAGGATTAGGATTAGGTAAGTTTGGAAAGTTAATTCTACTCACTGCTTCCTTTGTTCTAATTAAGAACTTAGGTGTTAAGGTAATAGTTAACAAAGGGAATTAGCACGGTTAGGAAGAAACATAGTTTCTTCCTTTTGGTCATTGTCCATCCTTTCTTAACTCTTAGCCCTAACTTTTATGTAAATCAACCACAACCGGTCTAACTAGGGAATCACCGCTATCTCGTGGGATAGGGTGCCGTAGTGAGCGGTGTGTGTTTGATCTACATAGAGTCCTAATTTAAAATATTGAACGGGCAAGAAAGGAGTGGGAGATTTCCATCTTTCAAACCTACCCAATCCTAACCCTAGCAAGTGAGGAACTACTCACTCATTAGGGTATTAACAATGGAGTTCATTTTTTTATTTTCCTTTTAATTACCTAATTAACGTGCAGATAATAAAAGACAGATACGAAAATTGCAGAATTTAAATTGCAAATAAGAAAAATTCAAAATAAAAACTTACTTTTATTGATGCACTCTTGACGATTTACAAGGGAATTAAAATTTTAATCTAGAATTAAAAAGAGGCATGCCCCAAAAGAGGCTGTAGGCTTTCCTATTTATAGATAGGAGAAACCCTAGGGTTTACATCTAATCCACATCTGAAATTACAAGACTACCCTAAGAAAACCGGGTCAATACACCGACTCCCACCGACACGCACCGACACGTGCTCTGCACGGCCGCAGTTCCGCGGCCAGAAGCCTTGTTTGGCCGCGGTTCTGCGGCCGTTTGATGGGCTCTTGGGCTCATTTCTTCTGTGATGCTTCAAGTTGCTTTTTCCATCTGTTTTCTTCACTTGGTTCCTCAGAATCTTTTCTACTTTCTTCCAGATTTTCAACAGTGCACCTTTTTGAATGTAGCAGATAACAGTGGAGCTCGTGCAGATTTTGTAGACTTTTACCGTTTGCTTAGCGTTGAGGTCTTGAATCTTGTGCTGCCCTTGTACTTTGTATATTGAACTGTTTGCTGATCTTCGTTTGTTCCTCAAACTGGTATGCAGCATCTTGCAGATTCATCGATTTGTTGGTCGTAGTCTCACATTTGTAGCGTCTTTTCACCATTTTCACTGTATTGTTCTGAGAACGTGTAACCTGCAACTATTTAGCATATATGGATCAAAAGCACATATTTATTTGCAATATGATTAAGAATGGGGAATATAATAATTCAAAAATTCTTATATGAACAGGGTCTTCTTCTCCTCCTCTCCTTGAGCTCTTCTAAGATCCGGATCGTGCTTGATCATCGGTCTCCTCGAGTCAAAAATGATCCACCCGAGAGTCTATACTTCAAGCTCCAATCTCTTAACCGAGGTAAATAAGGTACCTAGTTCTCTAAGCTTGGTAGCTTAGAAAATGTAGAGTATCTAATGGAGTATTTAATCTCACTTGACTCTATAGTTCACAACTCACGTGAGGGATTAGGGTCTTGAGGAAGAAGGAAAGAAAAAATGGAGAGAGAAAGAGAAACTCCAAATGAGCTAGGGTAAAGTCTAGATGAATCCACATCTGAAATTACAAGACTATCCTAAGAAAACTGGGTCAATGCACCGACTCCCACCGACACGCACCAACACGTGTTCTGCACGGCTGCGGATCCGCGGCCAGAAGCCTTGTTTGGCCGCGGTTCCGTGGCCGTTTGATGGGCTCTTGGGCTCATTTCTTCTGTGATGCATCAAGTTTCTTTTTCCATCTGTTTTCTTCACTTGGTTCCTCAGAATCTTTTCTACTTTCTTCCAGATTTTCAACAGTGCAAATTTTGTGGACTTTTACCATTAGCTTAGCATTGAAGTCTTGAATCTTGTGCTGCCCTTATACTTTGTATATTGAAATGTTTGCTGATCTTCGTTTGTTCCTCAAACTGGTAGGCGGCATTTTGCAGATTCATCTATTTGTTGGTCGTAATCTCACATTTGTAGCGTCTTTTCACCATTTTCACTGTATTGTTCTAAGAACCTGTAACCTGCAAATATTTAGCAGACATGGACCAAAAGCATCTATTTATTTGCAATATGATTAAGAATGGGGAATATAATAATGCAAAATTCTGATATGAACAAATACCCCCAAATTTATCTTTTGCTCGTCCTGAGCAAAACTATTTTTATTCTCGAAAAATCCTAACCTCACTTTCGCAGGGAATCGCGATTGCACGTAGCTCGTGCAACAAGCCGTTAAATCTTTAGGTGTCCCTAGTAGGAGGAGTGTTGTCTCCTGAGGGTTTTCAGCGGATACTACCCACAAAATCCGATTAATTTGGCCTATTGACTTTCATTCTTTAATTCGGTGTTCTAGCAAGAAATTCTATTATCTTCAACTTAGAAATCATCAACCCGTATTTTTCACACTCACTTTTCATTTAACTTAAGATTGAATATGTTCTGTAAATTTATTTAGCATTTAGTATCTTTTGAATTTTCCTTCTAAGCTTCCATCTCAACTTAGGAATTTTTATCATCTCTATTGAAGGTATAAGTCCTATCTTTCATTCCTATCTCTCATCCAAACCCCAATCATATGTCCCTACATGTGTGTATGTATCACCCCTACACTTGGAAATTCAATTCAAGCTATCATACTCTTGTCCATCGTCCAAAGTACTTTTAGTTGGTGAATTTTAGATGAAATTGCTTACACGTCTTTCATGCGACCGTTAATAATTCTTGAGGTACTAACGACCGATTATAAAATATGTTTGCGCATTTAGGCGTAATTCCTCATCTTGTAATACCTAAGGGTTTAGCAGTGACTCCCAAACCAGTTGGTCTGAGACACTAGGTGATAAAGCACCCTCGCTATATTTTTTTTATTTTACACAGCCTTAAGTAATTACAAACCAGTGTTCATTTTTTTTTATATCTCTTATTTCACACTTATACTTTTATTTAATTTTTTCTCATACTAAGGATTTTAGACAAGAGCAATTCAAGGTATCCTCTACTATCCCAAGTTTCAAGGTGCGTGTATGTGCGAGTTGTAGGGTATATATTTTCAGAATTTAGACTAAAGGTTCGGAATTATTTTTCAGACTTACACTTCAATAAAAATTTCAATACTCTTCCCTTATTTTGACTTAGCCCAAGAACTGAACTCAAAATTTGCCTATTTCTAAATAAAGTACAAGGACATATATTTTCTAACGTTAAATTTTAAGAAAGGTTATTTTTAGGGTTTTTAATTCACTAAATTTAGGATCTAGTTTTTCTTGGCTAGTTAACCGTCTTGTCAAGCTTAAGTCAAATATGGACAAAGTTGAACTTTTTTTTCTTTTAAATCTTTTCAATTTTTATTTGATTTTTTTTCTTTTATATTTTTTTTATTTTCATTTTTTTAAATTTTATTTGATAATTTTTTTGATAAAGATGTAATGCAGAATTAAACATGCAAAGAAAGAAAAGAAAAAATATGTACAAAAATTTTTTTAAAAAATGCAATGCAATGAAAACTATTTACAAACCACCTCCTCCCCCAAACTTACCAAAAGCAGTGCCCTCACTGCTCAGGCCCTCGGCGTCCCCTTGAACGTGAACAGGAACGCTCTTCTCGCGCTAGCAGCGTAGATACGTCATGTTCAATCTCGGTTACCCGGTGATCCAAGTTGGCCACCATCCCCACCAAATTATCAATCCCCCTAATAGCTCTTCGAAGTAAGCATGCTTGCGCAGTAGGGGTTAGCTCTTCATCGCTCGCGGTCGAGCTGGAGCTGGGTGTCCTGGCGGGTACATGTTCGGCCGGTTCTGTTTGTGACCATACATCCGTCAAGCGGGTATAGGACGTGGATACACCCTCAATGAGAGAACTAATGGGTATACCTCCATGCATGTAGAATTCAAATTCCTCCACAGGGAGGAAATAGCGACACATTTGTCTCACTAACATGGGGCATGGGTAATTTGCGGCCCTTTTGCCAGCACCAATTGAATTAAGCAAAACCGTGCACATGTCAAATCTAGGGTTCCTAGTCATTAGGGTGTGCACGATATGAAGAGACGGGGTGAAAAATGTGGTATTATGTGAACTACCAAAAATGTTGTTTTGTGCCCACCGGCACACAGTTAAAACATTGGCGAAATGGGTCCTAGCCTGTATTCCCTTCCTAGGTTCTCTCGAACAGTCATTACCCATTAAGGGCATGTAGTCTTCAAATTGAAGGGGTTGGTCGTGAA
Source organism: Agapanthus africanus (assembly GCA_030015575.1). Lineage (NCBI taxonomy): Eukaryota > Viridiplantae > Streptophyta > Magnoliopsida > Asparagales > Amaryllidaceae > Agapanthus > Agapanthus africanus. The sequence continues at coordinate 117,361 of JASDDO010000234.1, forward strand.
CAGGTAATCTGGGAATTAAGGTTACTTCATGGATGAAGTCCCTGTCAATGATTATCTCCCTATCGCCCCAAAGTAGTTTAATAAAACCGTATTGTGTAAGGCAGCCTTCCTCCATGCACTCATAAAAACGAGTGACTAGATCTGGAAGAGCGTAAGCATTGGGATGATTATAAATTAAAAAGTTCCACCCCCTCCATGCGATTTCATCAGCAAAATAACTCCTGTAAATTGTGTGTGAAAAGATTTGTGAAAAATCACGTTCTAATTGCATGTTTGGTGCCATTACAGAGAGTGTAGATCTTTTAAAAATATTTAACAAAGAGAACAAAGAGATGCAAACCTCCTCTGAAGTTTTCAGAGGGAGAAGAAGCAGAGGCGCGGCGGAAGCGCGGCGGAAAGAGGGTTTCGGCGGCTAGAGCAGATCTCCTTCTTCTGGCTGCTGCGGCGGTTAGGGTTTGCAGAGAGGTAAATTTTAGGGTTTGTAAAAACTGAGAGGAGTCGGGTTCTATTTATAGGGGGAGTGTGTTGGTTATTTGTAAAAAGCCCCTCTTAAAAAGAGGAAATTATTTGCAAATAAAATTTTTTATTTTTATTTTTATTAAAACTGGAAATTTACGAAAATACCCCAAAAAAATTTATTTTCAAACTTTCATTTTTTATTTTATTTTATTTTGTTTTTATATAATTAAAAATGATACATACCCCCAAACTTGTTTGAAACAGTGTTTTGGCTAGACAATCGAAATTTAGGGGTAGATGGAGGAAGATCAGTCAATATAGATCGGCTCCTCCAAAAACAGGAGCTCCTCCGAAGGGTCCGCAGTGAGAAACGGTTTAAGTCGATGTCCGTTCACTTTAAACAGTGAACCGTCCTCTGGGTTTTCTAGATCGACTGCACCGTGCGGATATACGGTGCATACCAAAAATGGCCCTTTCCATCGAGATTTGAACTTGCCGGGATGGAAATGTAACCGAGTGTCATAAAGTTAAACCTGTTGACCAGGTTTGAAAGTTTTGCGCATAAGGTGTTTATCGTGGAACACTTTCGTTCGGTTTTTAACAACTACCGCGTTCTCGTAGGCTTCATCCCGCAGCTCATCTAATTCGTTCAACTGCAGCTTTCTATTGCTGCCCGCATCTCCCAAAGATAGGTTCAACTCTTTTATTGTCCACAATGCCTTATGCTCTATTTCAACTGGAAGGTGGCAAGCCTTTCCATAAACAAGCCTATATGGAGACATGCCAAGATCGGTCTTATAGGCAGTACGGAATGCCCAAAGGGCATCAATAAGTTTTGACGACCAATCTTTACGGTTTTTAGAAACCGTTTTCTCCAATATCGGTTTAATCTGCCGATTCGAAATCTTGACTTGCCCACAAGTTTGGGGATGATAGGGCGTTGACAGCTTGTGAGTAATGGAGTATTTCCGCATTAAGGACTCGAAAGTTCTATTACAAAAGTGAGATCCATTATCACTGATAATCGAGCGAGGATGCCTAAACCGAGAAAAAATGTTTTCTTTGAGAAATCTAACGACAACCTTGTTGTCATTAGTGCGGCAGGGCACAGCCTCGACCCATTTTGAAACATAGTCAACAGCGAGTAGAATATACATGTTCCCAAAAGAGTTGGGAAATGGTCCCATAAAATCTATCACCTAAATATCAAAAATTTCAACAACCTAAATTGGTTGGAGCGGCATTTCATTTCTCCGAGATATCCGGCCCAAGTGTTGGCACCGGGAGCATGTCTTGCAGTACTCATATGCGTCTTTAAAAAGTCGTGGCCAGTAGAAACCACACTGCAAGATCTTTTCTGCTGTCTTTTTGGGGCCAAAATGCCCGCCACACGCTTGATCGTGGCAGAATGACAGCACGCTCTTAAACTCATTGTCGGGGACACACCGACGAATAATTTGGTCGGGACAGTATTTGAATAGATACGGCTCATCCCAGTAAAAATGTTTTACTTGAGATAGAAATCTGAGTCTGTCTTGTTTCGACCACTCGTTTAGTATCAGTCCGGTGGCCAAATAATTTACGATATCTGTAAACCAAGGTTCGCATGACATAGTTAAGAGCTGCTCATCTGGAAAAACGTCTTTAATAGGAATTTGAAGTGTAGGCGAAGAAGGAAGGCGTGAAAGGTGGTCGGCGACTACGTTTTAGCATTCTTTCTTGTCTCTGATGACAAGGTCAAACTCTTGTAGTAAGAGTATCCAACGTATCAACCGAGATTTAGCATCCTTCTTCGCAAAAAGATGGAGAAGAGCTGAGTGGTCAGTATAAACGATGAATGGAGAGCCGATTAAATAAGGCCTGAATTTTTCTAGTGCAAACACAACAGCTAAGAACTCTTTTTCAATTGTTGTGTAATTCAATTGGGCCTCATTTAAGGTTCGGTTAGCATAATAAATTACATGCGGCATCTTATTTATGTACTGTCCAAGGACAGCACCAATGGCGAAATCAGATGCATCACACATAATTTCAAATGGATGCGTCCAGTCAGGAGATGAAAGAATGGGAGCGGAAATAAGTGAGTTTTTCAACGACTCGAACGCCTTCATGCAGGTTGAGTCGAAATCAAAAGTGGTGTCCTTGGCCAACAAAAGAGTCAACGGTCTAGCTATCTTGCTAAAATCCTTGATGAACTGTCTATAGAAACCGGCATGGCCAAGGAAGGCTCAGATGTCTTTGATGCACTTGGGAGGAGGAAGATTGCAAATGACTTCAATCTTAGCTTTATCAACCTCAATGCCATTTTGCGAGATGATATGTCCTAAGACAATATCTTCTCGTACCATAAAGTGGCATTTCTCCCAATTTAAAGTGAGGTTCTTATCCCTATACCGAGTAAGAACTGCGTCTAAATGTAGCAAACACTCGTCAAAGGAGTCGCCGAAAATGGAGAAGTCATCCATAAAAATCTCCAAGAATTTTTCCACCATGTCAAAAAAAATGCCCATCATACACCACTGGAAAGTAGCGGGTGCATTGCATAACCCAAAGGGCATGCGACGGTAAGCAAACGTACCGAAAGGACAAGTAAATGTGGTTTTGTCTTGGTCTTTTTCGGCGATGGGAACTTGATTATAGCCGGAGTAGCCATCAAAAAATCAGTAAAATTCATGCCCAGCCAATCGTTCTAGCAATTGGTCAATGAAAGATAATGGAAAGTGGTCTTTCTATCTCGCGGTGTTGAGTTTTCTATAATCGATGCATACTCGCGACCCAGTTTGGGTGCGAGTAGGTATTAACTCATTTGCCTCATTAGTTATGACCGTTATGCCCGATTTCTTTGGGACAACGTGAATAGGGATAACCCACTGGCTATCAGAGATAGGGTAAATGATACCACTATCAAGACATTTTACAATCTCCTTTTTAACAGGCACCTTCATTACAGGGTTGAGGCGCCTTTGTGGATCTCTTACTGGCTTGGCATCATCCATCATATGAATACGATGTTCAACTATTAGGGGACTGATCCCCTTGATGTCCTCCATGGTCCAGCCAAAAGCTTGCCGATTATTTTGTAAGACCATTAAAAGGGCATTCTCTTGCTCGGGGGCTAGAGAAGCCGAAATGATAACAGGAAGGGTCTCATTCTCACCCAAGTAGGCGTATTTAAGGTGAGACGGCAACAGCTTGAGTTTGAGTTTTGGAGGTGAAACAATTGAAGGTAAAATTGGTGAAACTGTCTCAAACTCGAAGGATTCCAAAAGAGGTTCAAAGCGAGTGTTAGCAACCGAGTTGGATGGTTCAGCTAACTCATCCGAAAATTCAAAGGACTCAAATTCGAGTGGTGATTCTTCAAAATCGTTCGAAAAAGTGAAACACTCGTAATCGTTATCGGGTGTGAAAACTGTGTCAGATTCAAGGAGGAACGCACTAGTGGCGTCAAAACTGCTGTGATCGAACAGAAATTTTTCGAGCTCACAGTCCTCCTGAGTGATCTTTTGGATCGAGCAAACATCAAGTATATTAGCATTAGGCTCGGAGGGCTGATTCCCCAACTTAAAAATGTTGAGCTCAATTGTTATGTTTCCAAAAGATAGGTTCATCGAACCATTACGACAATTGATCACCGCATTAGAAGTCGCAAGGAAAGGTCGACCGAGTATCACCGGAATTTGACTCCGGGGGTTAGCTACAGGCTGTGTGTCCATAACAATGAAATCAACAGGGAAAATGAAGTCCCCTACTTTAATTAACACATCCTCTAACTCACCCCTACGATGGGTGATGGATCAGTCGGTCATTTGGAGAGTACAATGTATGGGTTAAAGCTCTCCAACGCCTAATTGTTCATATACTGAATAGGGAAGCAAATTAACACTGGCACCAAGATCTAAAAGTGCGCGATTGATGTTCTTATCCCCAATTGTTATTGAAATTGTAGGACAGCCAGGGTCCTTGCGTTTTTGGGGTAAAGGTTGGGTAAGAGCATCACTTACTGCACTAGCCAAGAAAACTTTCTTAGGTACCTATGATTTCCTCTTCATGGTGCATAAGTCCTTTAAGATTTTAGCGTCAGAAGGGACTTGTTGGATTGCATCCAAGAGAGGTAAGTTAATGCTAACCTATTTGAATAACTCCACAATCTTCTCCATTTGTGGAGTAGGTTTATTGGATCTCAACCTGTTTAGAAATGGAATATTTTGAAAATTTGTTGAGTCCAAAGTTTGTGGAGTAGATTGCGGAGTTGGAACGGATCCCAGTGTTGGTGTTTTTGTGGAGTGAGATGTGGATCCGTTCGAATTAGAAGAAGTAGAGCCTTGTGAAGAATGAAGAACAGGCTCTAAAGAAGACGAAGAAGATGAAGAAGAAGAAGAAGAAAAAGCGGCGGCGCGGTGTCATCATTATTGCCAACGTTGTTGTGCAATACCTTTCCAGATCTCAATGTAGCCACAGCACTCACATTATGATTTTGTTGTTCATGAGCAACGTATGTATTTTGTGTGTGACTGGGATTTGGCAGTGGTTGAGATGGAAGTTTTCCCTTTTCTCGCTCGCTTAACGCAGCATTCAGTTGTACAATTTGGGCTGCAATTGTTTTGATGCTCTGATCATGTGAAGCAGTGTGTTGTACCAAAGACTGAATGGAAGATTGGATGCTGGCTGAGGATTGCGTAGATTGTTTAAAAAACGCATCCAGACTTCGTTCTAGCGAGGAAACCTTATCGCTATTTAGCTGAACAAAATTGTTTTGAGGATAAGAGTTGTTTGGTACAAAATTATTCATTTGGTTTTGGTAAGGTTGGGGTTGGAAAGGTTGCTGATATTGAGTTTGTTGAGAGGCTTGTTGTTGTGGAGGAGGCCTCTGAAAATTGTTATTGCCTTGGAATTGTTGTTGATTTTGATTCCAGGCGAAATTTGGGTGGCTCCTCCAACCAGGATTATAAGTTGAAGAGTATGGATCATTTCTTTGTCTTTGCTGAAAGGCAGCATTGAATTGATCTTGTCCTTGAACATACGGGTTGTAAGGACACTTTTCAGTTAGATGGGATGGATCCGAACAACAAGCGCAAATAGTGCATGGGGGTTAAGCTGGGGCAGGAGAAGGCGATGAGAATTTGCTCTCAATTGCTTCTAGTTTTTTCGTGAGTGCAGTCATTTCGGCCTTCATTGCAATCGACATATCAAGTTGATGTATGCCTGCCCTAGACTGACCTGATGAAGTAGATGAAGTGGTTTTAGTGCTTTCCCACTGAAGTGTTTGTTCAGCAAGATCGTCGAGAAATTTCCAAGCTTCCTCGCTCGATTTTGTAAGAAAGTGACCATGACAAATGGTTTCCAACAACTGCTTAGTTGCTGGGTTCAGTTCTTCGTATAAAATTTGGCAAAGTTTCCATTTCTCGATACCGTGGTGAGGGCACTAAACAAGAAGATCCTTAAATCGTTCGAAACACTTCCAAAAAGGTTCGGAAGGAAGCTGGAAAAATTGATTAATTTCATTGCGAATTCTCGCGGTCTTGTGGTGTGGGTAAAACTTTTTAAGAAAAGCCTTAACAAACTCTTCCCAATTTTTTATGGAATGCGATGTTGTGCTATATAACCATTTTTCAGCTAGGTCACATAAAGTGAATGGAATGACACGTAGCCTTATAGCATCATCGAAAAGTTGGATGGTCTTCATCATTGCACAAACATTATGGAATTTGTTAATGAAGATGTAGGCATCTTCGGATTCCAGCTCGTGAAATTTGGGCAACATATTGATGAAGTAGGGTTTAATTTCGAAGTTATCCCCATTAGCCGGTGGAAGTGAAAGACAAGTAGGGAGTGCGGTGCGGGTTGGATAGAAAAGATCCTGGAGGGCGATTCGTTGGGGCGCTTCGACAGGAGGATGTGGTGGGTTATTCGCACCCAAGAGGTGGAATTAGTCCCGTAGTAGGTAAGGGGTTGTTAGGATTGAATCCCGACATCTCCTTAGAAGATGATGAATTTGAAAATGAAGGTAAAGAAGTGGAGGGAGTTTCGACTTCAGAGTCGAACGCATCGTCAGTAGGCACTAACGAGACACGGACTAAATGGGCTAGTGTCCCTAGTCCAACCGGACATACACTAATGAGGTGTAGTGTAGTTAAAAAAAAGTAGAAGGTAGGGGTAAGAAAACGTCAATGAGAGAATGTGGGTGCAAGTGGGGTGCAATGGATTTCTAGCGACAAAATGACAAGTTTTTTTTTTGTTAAAATTTTGTTTTTTTGGTTTTTTTTTATAAGGAGTTTTGCAAAAGAATTTTTTTATAAGGAGCTAGACACACTTTCAAGCAATCACAATATGCACAATCAAGCCTAAAGCTAGGGTATCCTAAGTCAACTAGACTGCTCCTAACTGTTCCAAAGGGCAAGTTGTGAGATATCCTCGAATCGCCTCTTCACCGCCAAATGTGGCCAGGTAAGCACAAGTAAAGAAAGGAGGGATCCGCTCACGAATCACCGTGAGACGGGCCTTTTAAAATTACCTTTCCCACTTGTCTAGCCTAGGCACCACAAACTCAGGTTTAGATAAACGACCGATGCCCACAACCTTCCTTTGTCCTAATGAGCGCGACAGTCCTTATTGGCTGTGTCTAAATATTTTCTAATTAACTCGAGGGTTGATGCAAATGCTTTTTGTGATTTTTTGGGGTCCTAGGAAGGGTATTGAAATCCCCACCCAATCTGGATTGGTGTCATAGCCCCTTAAAAGTCCGTTTTAAAAAAATGCAAAGCAGTAAACACCCAAAAATCCAAAACACTTGCCAAAATTTTTTTATTTGTGGCGTAAAGAATCCTGCACAAAATTGATTTATTGGAGAGGGGGAAGAAGTTTTGCACAAAGAACCCTGCAGGAAAATTTTTCAGTGGACTACAGAGGGTAGAAGAGAGGAAAAGAAATACTCACAGAGGGATTTGAAAGGCTGACGTCAGCAAGCAGCCGCAGTTCCGCGGCAGAATGCCTCCTTTAGCCACAGTTCCGCGGTTTTTCAGTTGGATCAGGCCGTCAAACTTTTCCTGTTTTCTGTTGTGGTTCTCCTCTGTCTTTTCAGATCTGCTATTTCTTGTTTTGTTCGCTGGATTTTTCCAGATCTGAATCTGTTCGTCTTACCGTTCCTACACAATTCGCAAAAAACCCCTTCAAAAAGTAACAAGATGATAATTTTTTTTTGTTTTTATATTTTTCAGTTTTTATGATTTTTTAATTTTTAATTAACCCGAAATTACAAAAAGAAATTAACTACCGTTATCCCCGGCAACGACGCCATTTGATTGATCGAGTTTGTTTTATGCGTTTTTAAAATCAAACAATAGAATATACAGCAATCAAAACGGTGTCGCTTGGTAGCTAGCCGGTTGAGTACGGGTCGGTCCACAGGGAAAACGTGTTCTTTTCTTATTGTTCTAACGAGTCAATTCCTATTTGTGGTAGGTTTTGATTTTTATAAAAACTGAAATTGAATTTGATTTGGATTAAATCCTTGCTAGGATTAGGATTAGGTAAGTTTGGAAAGTTAATTCTATTCACCGCTTCCTTTGCCCTAATTAAGAACTTAGGTGTTAAGGTAATAGTTAACAAAGGGCATTAGCACGGCTAGGAAGAAACATAGTTTCTTCCTTTTGGTCCTTGTCCATCCTTTCTTAACTCTTAGCCCTAATCTCTATGTAAATCAACCACAACCGGTCTAACTAGGGAATCACCGCTATCTCGTGGGATAGGGTGCCGTATTGAGCGGTGTGTGTTTGATCTACATAGAGTCCTAATTTAAAATATTGAACGGGCAAGAAAGGAGTGAGAGATTTCCATCTCTCAAACCTACCCAATCTTAACCCTAGCAAGTGAGGAACTACTCACTCATTAGGGTATTAACAATGGAGTTCATTTTTCTTATTTTCTTTTTAATTACCTAATTAACGTGCAGATAATAAAAGACAGATACGAAAATTGCAGAATTTAAATTGCAAATAAGAAAAATTCAAAATAAAAACTTACTTTTATTGATGCACTCTTGACGATTTACAAGGGAATTAAAATTTTAATCTAGAATTAAAAAGAGGCATGCCCCAAAAGAGGCTGTAGGCTTTCCTATTTATGGATAGGAGAAACCCTAGGGTTTACATCTAATCCACATTTGAAATTACAAGGCTACCCTAAGAAAACCGGTTCAATACACCGACTCCCACCGACACGCACCGACACGTGCTCTGCACGGCCGCGGATCCGCGGCCAGAAGCCTTGTTTGGCCGCGGTTCTGCGGCCGTTTGATGGGCTCTTGGGCTCATTTCTTCTGTGATGCTTCAAGTTGCTTTTTCCATCTGTTTTCTTCACTTGGTTCCTCAGAATCTTTTCTACTTTCTTCCATATTTTCAACAGTGCACCTTTTTGAATGTAGCAGATAACAGTGGAGCTCGTGCAGATTTTGTAGACTTTTACCGTTAGCTTAGCGTTGAAGTCTTGAATCTTGTGCTGCCCTTGTACTTTGTATATTGAACGATTTGCTGATCTTCGTTTGTTCCTCAAACTGGTAGGCGGTATCTTGCAGATTCATCGATTTGTTGGTCGTAGTCTCACATTTGTAGTGTCTTTTCACCATTTTCACTGTATTGTTCCGAGAACGTGTAACCTGCAACTATTTAGCAGACATGGATCAAAAGCACCTATTTATTTGCAATATGATTAAGAATAGGGAATATAATAATGCAAAATTCTTATATGAACAGGGTCTTCTTCTCCTCCTCTCCTTGAGCTCTTCGAAGATCCGGATCGTGCTTGATCATCGGCCTCCTCGAGTCAAAAATGATCCACCCGAGAGTTTATACTTCAAGCTCCAATCTCTGAACCGAGGTAAATAAGGTACCTAGTTCTCTAAGCTAGGTAGCTTAGAAAATGTAAAGTATCTAATGGAGTATTTAATGTCACTTGACTCTATAGTTCACAACTCATGTAAGGGATTAGGGTCTTGAGGAAGAAGGAAAGAAAAAATGGAGAGAGAAAGTGAAACTCTAAATGAGCTAGGGTAAAGGCAAGTGAAGAATGGCTCTTACACTCATCTCACTCAAGTATGCAATATTTTCCAATTGAAAATATCAACCATGCTTGAATAGTGAATCCAAACCGATAAAATAACACAAATGAGCCTTGCTTCACCATGCCACAAATATCTCTATTTTCCACCTCATTAATCTATTTCCAAAAATAGATAAATCAAATATTGAGGCGTCCGCTTCTAAAAGCATCTCTTATGAAATTACAAGAATGCCCTCACCGTATATACAAACCCGTATTCGTATTCCGAAAAATACGAATACAATGAGATAATAATAATCCAATACAACACTAGAATCCGACTTAAAGCAAAGCCCACTAGTATTATCCATCCAAACTACATCCGTGCATCCAGTACACGTATGTGATCGGAACCCTTCAGTAAAACCATACGGCCTTCACATCGTTCCGCCTAAAGTAGAGAAACCCTTTGTATGGGACTCTAAACACTTGACAGTACGCTGGTAGTGGGTTTAACCACAAGTCCATCAACGGTACTAGCTGCACATAACGGCTACCCAGGTATCTGTCGATAAGAAGGTCGATGAGCAAACTCATTCGAACTCCTACTGAGCCTATTTATGACAATCTCCGTACAGTCTGGTCTATTCGTCTAGGATACTCACTTATCGAGCCTAGGGGACGGTAACCGTCAGACCCCTAATAGTGCAATAAGTTATGCCGGGGTAGAGCCCAAAACACCCTGAGATACTACTGGAGTACCAACCAGTAAATCTCGCTTGCCCTAGCCAGAGACTTTGTGTAATGGATTTCCGAACACAGCACGATATCAACCCCAATACTGGGAGAGACGAATCCTATCTAACCGCTACTTCCTCCAAGTGTTTCGGGACCACACCCAACTACTACCTGTTTACACGACTCCTTTGAGCCATAGTAGGGTAGTAATCTAAGTACAGTGGGAACACACTCGAGACGAATAGTGATGTTAAGTCAACGGACTAACCTGTATTCATGCCATCCGGGAACTGCTAGCTGACGATAAGTATAATACCAACCAGCAGTTCCCAATAAGTCCATCCAGTGTAACTCATAACCCAATGAGCACCTGTATATTATCTCCGGTACAACATACCAAAGGCTGTGGGACAGACCATCTCCCCTGCTGGGATGAGAAGCGTATTCACTAGTCTATTCTGTAGTATCGATGTCCCGTCTCGATAATCCTATGACTAGGGACTTGTATATGGATGTGCTTATAGACTACCCAGCCCCCACTAGTGTGACTGCCATCACAATGTTGGTAGTCAAGCAAAGATCCTAAGGGCTCTACCAATATGTATTAGCGATATGCTAAAAGAAACATATACACATATTAAGGTAGAATAAAACTAAGTAGCATACTACCATTATAAGCAAGACTGTTATTATATCTGTGTATATCCCAAGCTTCCAAAATGTAATATACAAACCAGTACTATACAATAATGGCCTCTAGGGCATATATCAGTAACAATCTCCCACTTGCACTAAGGTCATGTATTAGCATATCGCAGACCTATCATCTCAATTAGCCTCTCGAACTGTGTCTGAGAGATGGCCTTTATGAGTGGATCTGCAGTGTTGTTCTCTGTCTCTACTCTCCACACCTCGATCTCCCGGTGATCAACGATCTCCCTGATCAGGTGGTACTACCTCAAGATTGTTAGTTATATGTATGCCCTAGAGGCCATTGCTATACATAGGATGTATATTGCAGTGGATGCTGGGACATATATAGGGAGGACTTTCTTGCTCGACATGATAGTATGCTATCTGGTTGCTCTTTACCTTAACGTGTACACTGATTTTCTCTCTATTACATGTTGGTAAAGCCCTTAGGACGTGTACTTGACTACCTGGACTATGATGAGGATCATACTAGTGGGGACATGGTAGTCCATAAGTACATCCTTCAAGGTCCCTAGTCGTGGGTGTATCGAGACGGGGCATCGATATACCAGAGTAGACTAGCGTATACCTTCTCGACCCATATAGATGGGCGATGGATGATCCCATATCCATTGGTGTTTGAAATCAGAGATGATATACGGGTGCTCAGTAAAGACTGGGTACACTGGACGGACTCGCCGAGAACTCCCAGATGGTATTATACCTTACGTCAGATGGCAGTTCTCTGGTGACACTGGTACAGAGTAGTCTGTTGACCCGAGATCGTCATAGAGTCTTGTGTGGTTCCCACTGTGCTTTGATTTCCACCTTACCACGTCCAAGAGGGCGTGCAAAACGGTGGTTTTTGGGTACAGTCCCGAATCACATGGAGGCAATGAGCGATAGGAGGGGATTCGTCTCTCCTGGTATAGGGGGTTGATGTTGCGCTGTGTTCGATTGGCTATAACAGGAAATCCCTGACCAGGGTTGCTGAGATTTACTGGTAAGTGTTACCAGCAGTTTCTCGAATTGTTATAGACCTCATATCGACACGACTTATCAAGCTATTGGGGTCTGACGTTTACCACCCCTAGGCGAGATATGCGACATATCAGACGATCAGACCGGACTATACGGTAAGTGTTACTGGTTGGATTCACTGGTGTGTGAGCGGGCTTGCTCGTCGATCTTCTGATCGCTCAATACCCGGGTGGCCGTTACGTTTAGCAGACCGCTTGCGGCTTGTGGGTGTTTGATATGATCATCACCTGCTGCCGGCGTATTGACGAGTCTTTAGAGTCCTACACAGAGGTTTCCTGGCTCAAGCGAAACGAAATAGGAGCGCATATGAGATATGTGCGGGACCGAGAATAATGCGTGTATGTGATACCGTATTCCATTCTCGCGATAAATGTATCGAATGGTTGTATGCGATATAACCTAGTTATCGAATCAAGGATTGATTCGATAAATCGATACATTGGATATTAGTCGGTTATATGCGATATGACCGGATCATTAAATCAAGTTTTGATTTAATGATTTAATGCATAATTATATATATTTGATATATTACTTTGCATTAACTAGTATCGGTTCACTTAAGATGGATTTTCTCACTCGGATGTGCACATTGTATATGTGATATATTTTGTGCACTTGATTGTATCATGTTTGATGATGCATGTTAACTTGGTCAAGTGTAAAGATTAAACCATGGTTAGTTAATGGTTAGGGTTTTCATTTATTCTTTCATTTATCTTTTAATTTGGATTAAAAGAAATGAAAAGAGAAAAGAAAAACAAAAGGGTTTCTTTCATGAAGCTCGTTGAAGCTTCATGAAGCTCGTTGAAGCTTCATGAAGCTTTGACCAAAGAAACCCTTTTGTCTTCATCTCATTAACCCTAACCATTCATTTAACTATAGTTAGCTCTCTACACTTTACCATGGTTGCAATTATGATAAGAATTCATTTTTCCTTTCTATTTTAAAATAACTTATGATAATATCATCTTCTTCTTCTTCATCTTCTTAAAAGAAGAAAACATTGGACCATCAATGGTGATTGATGAAAAAGTGTGAGAAATCCAATTCTAAAGTCTACCCACTTCCTATTTCTTCTTCCTCTACTTCTTGCCAAGTAGTAGAGTGTGTTTTCTTCACACGTTTCATGACTTGGTGAAGTGGGAGCTTGATCTTGTGATCCTTCGACGTAGATCATCTTCGGCACGAAACCGACGACCTTGCCCGCCCATTTCTCCGATGAAGCCGACGCTAGAGCCCGGATTTTGATTTGGACAGCGGAGAGGACTTCATCACGGAGCCGTGGAGGTGGAGGACCGGATCTACAAAGGTTGTATTTCCGTACTCTTAGTTAAAGTAGTTAACTAGTTGCTTTGTCGCCTAAACTTCTAGCCAACGATCCGTATTAGGGTTTCTCGGCACCCATAAAATTAGAAATTGGCATGGTTGATGCCTTGTGAGACCTCATTAGAGTGCCTAGGAACCCTACAGTGGTATCAGAGCCTAGCTAGAGCCTTAGGCGAAGTCTAGACAAAGTTAAAAAGTTCCGCGGCGGTTCCGCGGCCAATAAGTGTTATCACTGTTTAATTTTTGCATAGTAATTCTTGTTTTCAGGTATTGAGTTTTCTGGGAATTTTTAATATTTATTCAAGAGTTGAATTTTCTGGGATTGTTTTGGGGATTCGATGAATCGATCGGATATTTTAACTTTGTCTTTTTGGCTTTCCGGATAATTTTTGAATATGTTAAAAAGTTCGACCGGATATAAATACCCAATTTTTCCCCTGTCGGGAAATTTCCAAGTGTTGGATTTTTCCGTGGTTTAAAGACGTTCTAAGTAGTGGAAGTAACTCGATGGACCTCTAGAAGACAACAAACCTTAACTCGATTATGTGACCGTCTTGAACTGCCCTTTGAACCTTCGGGTTTGGGGCAGTACGGCGTGCCACATGTGAGGCGTTGGCTTGACCCTTCTACGGCTGGACCGTTGGTACTGAGGCACGAACTGAATGTTTTTAGACTTGTTTCATGTGTTGATCTGTTTCGGGAAAACTTGGGTATTCGATTGCTCGATCGGAAAGCTTAACATTTTCTATTTATCTGGAATGTGATACAATATTTGGAATTCACAAGTAGTTATGAGATAACTGAATGAATGTTATAAACATAGCAGTTTAGTCTCACTTGATCGGTTGCTACGGAATTTTGATGTGATCAAAAGTCCGTCGCAATCACGTAGCGTACGCGGATACTCGCCGGGTAAACTTAATAGACAGCCTCACTCCATAGCCCCGACCAAGTGACTGTAGGAGAACCCCGTCGCCGAAAGCATCCGTTCGGGTGCTCGCGGCAGCGGTGTTCCGCCTTGATGCACTTCGTCGACGACGTCGGGGGTGCGGCCGTCTACTAAAGTTTGCGACGAGTATTCGATCAGGATGTCGGGAATCTTGTTGAATTGCCCGACTTGATATTGAAAAGAGTTTTCGATTTTGAGACTAAAATGCGGGGTTTATAATTGTTAGGCATGTGATGTCTAAGGAATTCATTTTATTAGGCATGCAATGTCTATGTAGGTTGCGGATTCCAACTGTTGTAGTTTTACACTTTCTTTTCTGTGACCGTAAGTGTAATATGTGATATCGCCGGTTTCGTTGCTATATGTCAACGACAATTGGGATGGACATATTTACTTACGTTGATGACATGTGATGTTATGTGTTGCTGGATATGTTATATTGGATCGTCGTGTTTGAATAGCCGGGGGTTTTTATGTGAGATGAGTGTTTTTCATTTTCATTCATGTAAAAACTTGTATGTAATATTCTTTTATTGGGGCACTTCCAGGTTGCGGAAGATTTCACCATTTGTATATTATTTACTTTTCCGCACTAGGTTAGACCCAAGGAGGGGAACACAAGTAACCGGGTTCTGGAGTCCAGTGGGAGACCAACTCGAGGAGTCGAGTTCGGGTCTCTTAACTCTAGAATTGGTAGGGTTGCTTTCCGCTCTCGTAGAGGTCTAGGGGTGTGGGTTTGGCTATTCATCGCGACCGTGGAATCCGTGTTTTATACTGGCTCGTATTGAAAACACGGACGTCCTAGTATATCCAATATTTCATATGATTCTTCTGCTGCGATATCTGTGATGTGATCATGTGATATGTTCTGTGATGGATACAGTATATAGTATATATGATATATTATATAGACGTTACTTATGTTTTACACCCGCACTAGCCCTGCCCCGCTCTGCCGTTAGTTACCTAACCTAACGGTGCACGAGGGGACATCGAGGCGAATGCGGATGGCATAAGTGTACGTAGTATTTATCTGTGATGTTTAGGAATTTAAATGATAGGACTTCATTAATATGATTAATGAAATAAAAGAAACCTAAGATGTTGTAGAATCGAATTTCAAAAATAAAACAGGTAACTACAGTTCTTGCTTTGCACAGCGGTATATGTGATATATCGTGCACCTTATTCGATGAGGAAAGGACCGAGATCCCTTCACCGGGAGTGACTCCTTTAGCAATAACTGGCAGATGCTACATACTCGGTTTGTCTTTTGATTGCTTTTAAGAGTTTTTGCTTTGCACAGTGATATATATGATATATCCCGCACCTCATTCGACGAGAAAAGGACCGACGATCCCTTCACCGGGAGTGACTCCTTTAGCAAAACTAGAAAAGCCTCAAAAACACTCCATTTCAAAATTCATTCGATCCTACAACGATATCAAGTTCATTACGCAATAGGTTTTCAGAAAAACCTGTCGTAGCCCTCCGTCATTTCAGATAAGTTGTATATAGTATTCGTGCTGCATTTGTTGGCTTTCGTCAAGGTGCAGTGTGCGGTAGCTATATGCTGCTTATCTGTCAGCATACGATGCGATTGGATTAGGGTAGTCGTACGGCTTTGTTGGCTTTCGTCAAGGGTCATGTGGGTAGGTTTAATTCAATCAAGAAATGTACGGGTTGAACTTGACTAGCGGGCTATGGTTTGTTGGCTTTCGTCAAGGTCATAGCACGTTAGGGGCAAAATATTATCGGGAATTTCAAGTGTTGAAATTTGCAATGAGATTGCATACCTTCTATGAGATAGTTGGATCCCGATACCCGCTGCAAGTAAGAGTTACTCCTGGGAGAGTTTTATACATTACAATTAGCCGATCAAGTAGGTGTCTAGAAAGGTGTTAACGGGGTTACGCCTCTGGGAAAACGAGGTTTACATTAATTAGGTTCGTGCGAAAGCACGGGGGACCTCCCTCAAAGTACCGACACTGGCCTGGCTGAAAGATTGGCGAACTTATAGTGTGTAATTAATCCCGGCTAGTCTTTCCTTTTAGGGTTTGAAGGAAGATTTGATGAAAAGCAGTGGGAGCCATCCTGATTAGATAAAATAATAACCAATCTATTCTTGCAAGAGCGCACGCTGAGTGTTTTCTTCTCTCTCTCTCCAGGTAGCGACCATATCACGCCTTAATCAAGATAATAATACGGAATATTGACCGAACCCGCATGTTATACTGAGCTGAGGAACGTTGGTCCCGCTCCAACTTATAATTGTTATAAGACAGAGCAAGAAATTGGGGAATACCAGAATTCCCGTGCCGCCCAAACGAAGAGAGTGCATGCTGATGCATCATCTTCGGGTGTGTTCATTATACAGAACTGTTTCTCAGTATCCTCCGCATCCTTGGTATATGATACCGGATCAGGATCCCAGATATGTAATCTGTTACATAGGGCTACAAAAAGGTAGAAAAACTGAGAACGGATGATAAGTTTCATGAGACAGAAAACGGGGCAAGTGTTGCAGCCAAGTCTGTTGGTCACTGTCACCCTGTATTACCAATACATTGATTTTGAACAAATGCTATTAGATACCGAACCTGATATACAAAATCATATCAGTCTCTTTATTAGTAAAGAAATGATAAAATTCTGTATTGTTGGATAATGTTTTGAACATTTCCTATATCAAAAGTTGATCGGTTTAGGCACGTTGTCTAAAAGCGTTGATGTTCTAAATCAAACTACAGTTCTTAGTATACAGAACACACACAAGAGGATGAGTTCAGAAATGAACGAATTTTTCTTGAGGTATTGTAGACTAGGTCATATCAATGCGACCCGACTAGCTAAGTTACACATAGATGCATATTTAAATATGTTTGAATTTACATCTTGTGAAACTTGCCACTCATGTCACAAAGATACGATGACCATAGCTCTGTTTACTGGAAACAGAGAGAGAGTTAGTAAACTCTTGGGATGATACATGTTGATGTATGTAGGTCCCCTGTCTACACATGCCAAGACCGGTTCTTTGTACTTCATTACATTCTCTGATAATCTCTCGAGATTCAGACCTATGTTCCTGTTAAAACACAAGTCCGAACCTTTTGAGATATTCACAGAATATGATTTAGAAGTAGAAAACCAAAACACGGGTATAAGTATTATGTCCTTTGATGAGATCGAGGAGGAGAATACTTGAGCATGGAAATCCTGGATTATTCTAAAGGAGAATGAGATTCTCTCTCAGCATTACTCCTCCGAATACACCATAGCACGATGGTATATCGGGACAGAGCAGTTGCACCATATTCGATATGGTGCGCTCTATGATGAGTACTACTGAGTTACCTATTTCCTTTTCGGAGTTATGCACTTGAGAAGCTGCATACCTATTGAATAGGGTTCAAATCAAATCAGTTGCCTACCGCTTCATATGTGATATGGAAAGGGAAGAGCCCATATCTTAAGATGGTTAAGATTTGGGGTTGTCTGGCCTATGTCTAAAAGCAAAATCCGGACAAGCTCGAGGCAAGGTCTGTTATGTAGAACTGGAAAGGTTCCAGCTATGCAAACTGCAGCTGATGATTTGAAAGAACCAAAAGATTCAGTAGATTCCAACGAACCTCAGCCTCTCCGCCGATCTAGTAGGGTTCCTCACCCACCTGAGAGATATTTCGGTTTCTCTATGACAGTGGGAGCGAGGATTGCATCATGAGATGATGACCCAACTAGTTTCGAGCTGGCCATCAGAAGTAAGACTCTGTAAGAATGGCTGGATGCTTAGTGATCTGAGATGGAATCCTTATACACTAACAAAGTATGGACTTTGGTTGCTATATCTGAAGGGTTAAATCCCCATCAGGAGCAAGTATATCTTGAGAAGATTACTTGGTGTAGATGGAAAAGTTGAGACTTTCAAAGCTAGACTTGTTAAAGGTTTTCGTCATTGACCAGGCGTGGATAATGATGAAACCTTTTTCCAGTATCTATGCTTAAGTCCATCCAGATTCTACTTGCCACGGCTACATACCATGACTATGATATCTGGTGGTTGGGTGTCATGACAGCTTTTCTAAATGATGTTTTAGAAGAGGGAGTCTATAAGTACACAGCCAGAGGGCCTCGTAGACAGTGGGAGCAGCGGAAACGTGTGCAAGATGTTTTATAGGATAAAGCAGGCATCGCGGAGTTGGAACATCTGTTTTGATGTGGTAGTCAAAGAGTTTGACATCATCAAAATGGTAGATGAACCTTGTATAAACAAAAAGGTAGTAGGGAGTATGGTGACGATCCTCGTAGAGTACGTGGATGACATACTCTTGATAGGGAAGGAATTTCCTATGCTACGCTCGATCAATCTCCGCTTATCACACTGATTCTCCATATAGGATCAAAGTGATACCTCCTAAATCCTGGGTTTTGGATCTATGAGATAGATCTAATTGGATGTTAGGATTCTCACTAGTTGTAGGGAGACGGTATCAATCGATCCTGGGGAGAATCACTGGAAGGGTTCCAGGGTGATAAAGACGACTGAATGTCAGTCGCAGGCATTGTCTTTACCCTCAGTAAAGGGACGGTATGTTGGAAGAGTTCCAAGCTAGATACCGTGGCATACTAGAAGATAAAGGCAGGATACATCGCTACTTAAGATGCTACCAAAGAGAATGTTTGGGTGTATATTGGTTCATGAGATGAACTATGTTCCTTCCATTGTGTGACAATGGAGTTGTGGCTTATGCCAAGGAACGTCCGTCCCATCAGTGATCCAGACATATTCTAAGGCAGTATCACCTGATCATGGAGATGGTTGATCTCCAAGGAGATCGAGGTTAGGAGAGTAGACTCAGAGGACAACACAGCGGATCCACTCACGAAGGCCTATTCCCAGAGAGAGACTTTTATGGGATGGTTGAGTATGAGATACTACAACCACTGCTACAGTTGGCCCTAGTGCAAGTGGGAGATTGTTAGTTATATGTATGCCCTAGAGACCATTGCTATACATAGGATGTATATTGCAGTGGATGCTGGGACATATATAGGGAGGACTTTCTTGCTCGACATGATAGTATGCTATCTGGTTGCTCTTTACCTTAACGTGTACACTGATTGTCTCTCTGTTACATGTTGGTAAAGCCCTTAGGATGTGTACTTGACTACCTGGACTATGATGAGGATCATACTAGTGGGGACATGGTAGTCTATAAGTACAACCTTCAAGGTCCCTAGTCGTGGGTGTATCGAGACGGGGCATCGATATACCAGAGTAGACTAGCGTATACCTTCTCGACCCATATAGATGGGCGATGGATGATCCCATATCCATTGGTGTTTAACATCAGAGATGATATACGGGTGCTCAGTAGAGACTGGGTACACTGGACGGACTCGCCGAGAACTCCCAGATGGTATTATACTTTACGTCAGATGGCAGTTCTCTGGTGACACTGGTACAGAGTAGTCTGTTGACCCGAGATCGTCATAGAGTCTTGTGTGGTTCCCACTGTGCTTTGATTTCCACCTTACCACGTCCAAGAGGGCGTGCAAAACGGTGGTTTTTGGGTACAGTCCCGAATCACATGGAGGCAATGAGCGATAGGAGGGGATTCGTCTCTCCCGGTATAGGGGGTTGATGTTGCGCTGTGTTCGATTGGCTATAACAGGAAATCCCTGGCCAGGGTTGCTGAGATTTACTGGTAAGTGTTACTAGCAGTTTCTCGAATTGTTATAGACCACATATCGACACGACTTATCAAGCTATTGGGGTCTGACGTTTACCACCCGTAGGCGAGATATGCGACATATCAGACGATCAGACCGGACTGTACGGTAAGTGTTACTGGTTGGATTCACTGGAGTGTGAGCGGGCTTGCTCGTCGATCTTCTGATCGCTCAATACCCGGGTGGCCGTTACGTTTAGCAGACCGCTTGCGGCTTGTGGGTGTTTGATATGATCATCACCTGCTGCCGGCGTATTGACGAGTCTTTAGAGTCCTACACAGAGGTTTCCTGGCTCAAGCGAAACGAAATAGGAGCGCATATGAGATATGTGCGGGACCGAGAATAATGCATGTATGTGATACCGTATTCCATTCTTGCGATAAATGTATCGAATGGTTGTATGCGATATAACCTAGTTATCGAATCAAGGATTGATTCGATAAATCGATACATTGGATATTAGTCGGTTATATGCGATATGACCGGATCATTAAATCAAGTGTTGATTTAATGATTTAATGCATAATTATATATATTTGATATATTACTTTGCATTAACTAGTATCGGTTCACTTAAGATGGATTTTCTCACTCGGATGTGCACATTGTATATGTGATATATTTTGTGCACTTGATTGTATCATGTTTGATGATGCATGTTAACTTGGTCAAGTGTAAAGATTAAACCATGGTTAGTTAATGGTTAGGGTTTTCATTTATTCTTTCATTTATCTTTTAATTTGGATTAAAAGAAATGAAAAGAGAAAAGAAAAACAAAAGGGTTTCTTTCATGAAGCTTGTTGAAGCTTCATGAAGCTTTGACCAAAGAAACCCTTTTGTCTTCATCTCATTAACCCTAACCATTCATTTAACTATAGTTAGCTCTCTACACTTTACCATGGTTACAATTATGATAAGAATTCATTTTTCCTTTCTATTTTAAAATAACTTATGATAATATCATCTTCTTCTTCTTCATCTTCTTAAAAGAAGAAAACCTTGGACCATCAATGGTGATTGATGAAAAAGAGTGAGAAATCCAATTCTAAAGTCTACCCACTTCCTATTTCTTCATCCTCTACCTCTTGCCAAGTAGTAGAGTGTGTTTTCTTCACAAGTTTCATGACTTGGTGAAGTGGGAGCTTGATCTTGTGATGCTTCGACGTAGATCATCTTCGGCACGAAACCGACGACCTTGCCCGCCCATTTCTCCGATGAAGCCGACGCTAGAGCCCGGATTTTGATTTGGACAGCGGAGAGGACTTCATCACGGAGCCGTGGAGGTGGAGGACCGGATCTACAAAGGTTGTATTTCCGTACTCTTACTTAAAGTAGTTAACTAGTTGCTTTGTCGCCTAAACTTCTAGCCAACGATCCGTATTAGGGTTTCTCGGCACCCATAAAATTAGAAATTGGCATGGTTGATGCCTTGTGAGACCTCATTAGAGTGCCTAGGAACCCTACAAAGATATGTCCGGACTTCCGATGGGACCTTGGTTCCTTCGCTAAAACTATAGCCCTATTGTTGTCACAATACAGAGGTATTGGATCAACAATGGACGGAACCACCTGAAGTTCTGTAATGAACTTCTTCATCCAGACGCCTTCCTTCACGGCGTCACATGCAGTGATATACTGCGCTTCCATCGTCGATTCAGCAACGGTGTCCTGCTTGGAGCTCTTCCAACAGACCGCCCCTCCATTGAGGGTAAAGAAATAACCCGACATGGAGCTGGAGTCATCTTTGTCACTCTGGAAGCTGGAGTCGGCGAAGGCCTCGATCTGGAGGTTTCACTGCCGTACACCAAGAACATCTCCTTAGTCCTTCTCAGGTACTTGAGAATGTTCTTAACTGTTGTCCAGTGCTTCTCCCCTGGGTTTGACTGATACCTGCTTACAACGCTTAGTGCGTAAGCTAAATCTGATCTAGTACACAACATGACATACATTATAGAGCCTACCGTAGAAGCATATGGGATAATAGTCATGCGATCCCTTTCCAAATCAATCTTGGGAGACTTCTCTTTGGAGAGAGTGATTCCGTAACAAGCCGTTAGATTACCGCGCTTTGAATCTTCCATACTAAATCTTTTCAGTATGGTGTCGATGTACCTTGACTGTGAAAGTCCCAATGTCCTTTTTGATTAATCATGATAGATCAGGATCCCCAGAATGTAGGAGGCATTGTAAGTCGATGCCACGCACCCCGCGAGTTCGCGGGAAGGCGAAATGTGTAAAAAACGATAATAATTTGCTTCGTAACATCGAATAAACACCAAGATCGAAACTAAACCTTAACTAAGGACAAGTCCATGAGGTTTTAACTACATGAAAAGATGTTATACCTCACGAAACCTTGTCCTTCGAGTCTTCCTGTCGCCGTCCTCCTCCTCATCATATGCTCCATGGATCATTTGGATCGGCGTTTCCTCATCGTTCCTCTCATGTCGAAGATGATCCACCCGAGAGTATGTGCATCGAGTTCCTACTTCAAATTCGAAGTAACTAGGGCACCTAGTTCGCTACACCAGATGACCTAGATGATGTAGAGTATATAAATGGATTGGAATGTCTCTTTTTGCCCTAGATTTCTCAACACATGAGATGTTTAGGGTTTGAGGAAGAAGAAGATGGCTTGAGGAAATGCTAGTGAAGACTTAGCATGAAAAAGGAGAGTGAACTCTTGTTGTAAATTGAACCATGACCAATAATCTATGGAATAAACCTAAATGAATAATTAAATAGGTTCAATTTACAACCTAGTGAGTCGTGGCTTGAAAACCCACCATGTGTCACCAAAAACCATGCTCAAATTCATGCATATTCCACCTCATTTTCTCCATGTCATAATGTATTTATCATTTAATCTAAAATGAATAATACAATTATGATATTTCATCTTCTAGAAGCATCTTTGAACAAATTACAAAAAAGCCCCCCGTCCGTATATACATACCCGTATTCGTATTCCGAAAAATACGAATACAAAAGAGACGAAAACAATCCATCAGTATAATACTAGGATCTGGCTTAAACCAAAACCCACTAGTATTTTCTGTCTGAATCATCGTCGGTGTATAAGTACACGTACGTGATCGAACCCTGTCGTAAAACCATACGGTCTCTACATCTTTTGCCCGATGCAGGGAAACCCTCTGTGTGGGACTCTAAAGGCTCAACACTACGCTGGCAGTGGGTTTAACCATAAGCCGCAAGTGGTACTAGATGCACGTAACAGTCCCCAGGTATATGTCGATAAGAAGGCCGATGAGAAAAACTCATCCGAACTCCTACTGAGCCTATCTGTGACAATCTCCGTACAGTCTGGTCAATTTATCTAAGAGTATCACATATCGGGCCTAGGGGCGGTAATCTTCAGACCCCTAAAAGCTCAATAAGTCGTGCCGGGGTGTAGCCCAAAACACCCTGAAAAACTACTGGAATACTTACCAGTAAATCCCACTTGCCCTGGCCAGGTACTTTGTGTAATGGCTCTCCAAACACAGCGCGATATCAACCCCCAATACTAGGAGAGACGAATCCTATCTAACCGCCACTGCCTCTAAGTGCTTCGGAACTGCACCCAACTACTACCTATTTGCACGACTCCTTTGAGCCGTGGTAGGGTAGTAATCATAATACAGTGGGAACACACTCAAGGCAAAGTAGTATTGTCAAGTCGACAGACTAAGCTGTACTCATGTCACCTGGGAATTGCTACCCGATGATAGGTATAATATCCACCAACAGTTCCCAATGAGTCCTATCCAGTATACTCATAACCTAATGAGCACCTGCATACTATCTCCAGTACGATATACTAATGGCTGTGGGATAGACCATCTCCCCTTCTTGGATGAGAAGCGTATACACTAGTCTATTCTGGAGTATCGATACCCCGTCTCAATAATCCTACGACTAGGGACCTGTATAGGATGTGCATATAGACTACCCAGCCCCCTTTAGTGTGACTGCCATCACAATGCTGGTAATCAAGAAAAAATCCTAAGGGCTCTACCAATATGTATAAGCGATATGTTAAAAGAAACATGCACATATTGAGATAGAAACAAACTAGGTAGCATACTATCATCTTGAGCAAGACCGTTACTACAACTGTGAATATCCAAGGCTTCCATTAAGTAATATGCAAACCAGTATGATACAATAATGGCCTCTAGGGCATATATCACTAACAATCTCGCGCTTGCCCTAAGGCCATGTATTGGCATACCGCAGACCTATCATCTCGGATAACCTCTCAAACTATATCTGAGGAATAGCCTTCGTGAGTGGATCTGCTGTGTTATTCTCCATATTCACGACCCGAAAGTACGGAACGTGACTGGCACTTATATTACGAGACGTCTAAAGGCGTAACGTATCCTAAGTCAGCCAAGCCCAGAAAAATCTAAACCAAAATCAAAAGAGAGTGAAGGAAAACCTTTAATGAAAACGATTTTCAAATCAATTAAGTTGCAAGCATCACTTTTTAAAAACATCATAAATTTCTGAAAATTTCGGCAGAGTCTCCCCTGTATTTTCTATCCCCCAAAATAGGTACAACAAGATAATAAACCTGTAATCATAAAAATGGCATCCCCAAGCGGGAGCTAGCTCTTCGCCCAAGGCGGATCACAACCGCATGTAATATAATAGTAATATCAAGAAAAGAGCATAAAGAAACGCAAAATATCAGAAAACACAACGCCGGCTCAAGTGAGCTCGACCCAAAAGAAACCACATATATATACCATCTCTCAGTCTCATCACTAGGTCGCATATACAATATAAAGTGGTAGATGGAGAATACTAGATACAATGATAAAGCAAAAGAAATAAAGTGTGCTCGCAACCCACCTACGGGCGATGTCGCGAGTCTGAGCAAAAGGAGCTGATGATAAGATAGCCGCTGCTACAAGACTGATGAGTCCGACCTGCAAGACACTGTGGCACAACGGGGGTGAGTTGCCAGCTCGTGAGTAAATATAACATCTAATAAGGCAATCGTAAGAATGCACGCAATGCACCACAACATGCATGTCCATATGTGATATAATATCTCTAGTATGCATGCACAGGTATGCAATGTCATTATTAAGTCTTTAAGTGTTTTAAATGCTAAGGGTATTGAATTCTTAACTTTAAAAATGAATATCTGTATAAAAGCTAAGTACCATCAAGAAATCATCTGAAAACCCGTGTCAAGCATCGACACCAAATAGGAATCATATCTGTCTCAATATCGGGCTCCGTCAGTCCGGATCGGCCCATATCATAAATCTCACGACAACGGTCGGTATCCTCCGGATATCCGCCGCGCCAGACATCACCGGTAGGTAGTCTTCCCCTGCCAGGCTCATCGTCTACAACTCGATCTTCTTACCCCGGGGTACCATACCGGGCCCACCATGTACCCGAGACGGTTCATCCACTCCTCGAATCGGGTCTCGAAATCCAACAGAAAACATGAAAACTCATGGTGGACGACACATACATCACGAGAAAGCCGCAACTTTGTTTTGAAAATGATAAATATAAGGTTTTGTTAAATTCTTGCGGTTTTCCCCAAAAATCCAGAAATCGCAGCAATACTGAAATCCTCAAGAAAATCATATTGTCCACATGTTATATATGATAAATGTCTATGATATCAATGCATACGATGTGAATTTTGCTGGAAATCTATATAAATATGATGATGATGCGAGGTATACGTATGCTATGCAATTTCATATATCAAGTATGAATGCAAGTGGCGATATTATGATAAACAGGTTCTATAGTGCACGTGGCATGGCAATTACCAAAGGCGTGTGTGTCACATGAATGGTGCGCGTGCAACAGATGCCAATGGTAATGGTGTTCGTGTCCTACAAAGTGATATCGCATAAGTATAGATGAATGTCCATGCAATCTAATATATTGTTCGCTATAAGGGTATGCAGTGTACATGAATGGATAAGCTAGCTAACAATATGAATCTTGCAAAAAGTAGAGTAATCCTAACTAGGGGGGCACCTCGCGCCATTCAGACGATTCCCCCATAGATGAATACATCTACTCACCTGAAATCCCCGCTAATCCGGTCCGGCCACCGCCTTGCCTTTTCGCGCCTTGTCCGATGTTTTCCCGACCGATCCTATATTGCACAACACCAAGCATAAGATTACAAAACCTAAAATGATGCAAGTCACAATATACAATTATCGACGCTCTCAAATTAAACATAACATGCACTCGGTGCACGGGAAAACGCACGAAATTCGCTAATCTTTAACTAGAATCGTCATTTCGGGGAAATCGACAAATCTACAACCCGACTAGACGAAATCCCGCGTTCACGCACTCTAATAGTCCTATACGAAGCTAATTATATCGCTAACATAACACAATTTGATCGCATTCTAATTTCTATAAAAATCTAGTAAGCAAATTTCTAGCCGATTCGATGCAAACGTCGCAATTTAACGATTTAGCAAGCGTAACCTTACGCAAATAACCACTCTAACCAATTAGGTAACCAAAGCCCTAACTTAATCCATCAACCATGCTTCAAACCCTAGTTCAAAATCAATTCCATTCTTGAATTTTTTTGAACAATTAATTACAACTAAATTAATACTTCAAAATTGAATTTTAGCACACATAAACTACAACTTAACAAACTAGTTTAGGATTTACCTCACAAGTGGAACCCTAGCATGATCAAGTCACCAAGAAAGCTTCCTTTCATCAAGTTTTTGAACTAATTTGGGTGAGGAGAGAGTGGATTAGGGTTTAGCTTTGAATGGAGATGGAAATTTGTGAATTTTCATTGAATTTTGATAGCAAAATGAAGCAAAATGAAGTGAGAAATGAAGGGGGAGCTGCTGAAATTCGACCAGCAGGAAGAGGAGGAGGGTGTGGGGAAATTTGGAGAAGTTTCTAGGTCAATAAACACCATGTTCTCATTTAATGCTTTCATGTCAACAATTTACAAAAAAAACCTCATTTTACACCATTTTTCCATTAAATTTCCAACCCTAAAACCAAAAGTTTGTAAATCATGATATAATTTTATTAACACCATATTTTAGCTTATAAAGACTCCTAATTATGAAATTTACCTAATTAAATTTGTATTTATCACTAATTTAATGTATTTAAAAAGGCTTAAAATAATAAAAAAAATAATTAATTACGATTTTTTTTTATTTAACTAGATAATTATAAGTGACATTTTAGTGACAAAATTATAGTAATATCTTATCTAAATTTTGTATAATTAGATCTACAATGAAAAATACCTATTTTGACTTTTTACGGAAAAAGCCAAAAAATTAGCCGATTACCGAAAAACTGCCTAAACGATTTTCGAAGGGTTACAATCTTCCCCCCTTAAAGAAATTCGGTCCCCGAATTTAAAATTTAACTACGCGTACCTTCAAAATGATGGGGATATCTCTTCCTCATCTCGACCTCGGTCTCCCAAGTGACCTCCTCGCTGTTCGGGCCACGCCAAAGGACCTTGACGGACGGTATGACCTTCGACCTCAATTTCTTCACCTGCCGATCCAAGATAACCACCGGCTGCTCGGTGAAAGAAAGATCACGCTCTAGCTGGATCGTCTGGTGCTGGATCGTCTGGTGCTGAATCGCCTGGGAAGGATCATGAAGGTACTTGCGGAGCATCGAGACATGGAATACGGGGTGAACATCGGGGAAGCTGGGCGGAAGAGCTAACCGATAAGCGAATGGACCAACATGCTCTAGGATCTCGAAAGGACCGACATATCTAGGACTCAGTTTTCCTTTCCGCCCAAATCTCATCACACCTTTCATCGGAGAGACCTTCAGGAAAACATGATCGCCAACAGCGAACTCGAGTCGGCGACGACGCCTGTCAGCATATGATTTCTGCCTGCTCTGTGCCGCTCTCATCCTGTCCCGAATCAGCTGTATCTTCTCGGTCGTCTCCTGTACAATCTGCGGCTCCAAAATACTGCTCTCTCTGAGCTCTGTCCAACATACAGGCGATCGACATCTCCTCCCATATAAAGCCTCAAAAGGTGCCATCTGAATCGTCTCCTGGAAGCTATTATTGTAGGAAAACTCGATCAAAGGCAAATGACGATCCCAGCTACCACCGAAATCTAAAACACAAGCTCTGAGCATGTCCTCAAGAGTCTGAATCATACGCTCCGACTGACCGTCAGTCTGAGGATGAAAGGCTGTGCTAAAACTCAATCGGGTGCCCAAAGCTTCCTGTAGTTTCTGCCACAATCGGCTGGTAAACTGGGTGCCATGGTCGGACACGATGCAAGTCGGAACACCATGCAGTCGCACTATCTCATCAATATAAACCTGGGCGTACTGAGAAAATCCAAAAGTGGTCTTCACTGGCAGGAAGTGAGCCGCTTTCGTCAGTCGATCAACAATCACCCATATAGAGTCATACCCTCGGCTAGTCCTGGGTAGACCGACAATGAAGTCCATGGAGACCTGCTCCCACTTCCACTCAGGGATGGGCAAAGGCTGTAACTCGCCGGCTGGCCTCTGGTGCTCGGCCTTGACTTGCTGACAAGTCAGGCATCTGGACACAAAGTCTGTAACATCCTTTTTCATCCCGTCCCACCAGTAAACCTCTCTCAAATCACGGTACATCTTGGTGGAACCTGGATGCACGCTGTATACTGATCTATGTGCCTCCCCGAGAATATCACTCCTCAGTCCCTCTGAATCTGGTACACACAGTCGAGTCCCAAATCGAAGTATCCCCTGATCATCAATCACGAACTCAGAAACTCTGCCCTGCCGAATCTGCTCAATAATCTCTAAGATACGGGCATCGCCGGACTGTGCCTCGCGGATACGGTCAAGTAACAGCGGGCGTGCCCTGAAATAGGCTAGCTGTCCCCCTGTAGGAGTAAACTCGAACTGCACTCTGCTGTCACATAAAACCTGCCAATCCGCCGTCGACTACATCTGTACTGCGCTCAAACAAGATAAGCTACCTCCGGGCCTCCTACTCAAAGCATCTGCCACCACATTCGCCTTGCCCGGATGGTATAGAATCTCGCAGTCATAATCTTTCACCAACTCCATCCAACGGCGCTGTCTCAGGTTCAGGTCTCACTGCTGGAAGATATACTTCAAACTCTTATGGTCAGTGAATGTCTGGCACGACTCACCGTATAGGTAATGTCTCCAGATCTTAAGTGCAAATACCACTGCCGCCATCTCTAAATCATGGGTGGGGTAGTTCTTCTCGTGTTTCCTCAGCTGCCGAGAAGCATACGCGATAACTCTGTCGTGCTGCATCAATACACATCCCAGCCCCACTCTAGAAGCATCACAATATACCACGAACCCGCCTGATCCTGAAGGCAATGCTAACACTGGTGCAGTAGTCAGACGAGTCTTCAACTGCTGGAAACTATCCTCACATGCCTGGGTCCAATCAAAAGGAACCCCCTTCCGGGTCAACCCGGTCAATGGTGCAGCAATGCGGGAGAAATCCTGGACGAAACGTCGATAATAGCCGGCCAGACCTAGAAAACTGCGAACCTCTGTAACTGATACTGGTCTAGGCCAACGCTGAACTGCCTCGATCTTCTTCGGGTCCACACAAATACCGTCTCTCATCACCACATGACCCAAGAAATCGACACTGTCTAACCAGAATGCGCACTTGGAAAATTTGGCGAACAGCTGATGCTCCCTCAAAGTCTGCAAGGTGATACGTAAGTGCTGCTCATGCTCCTCCCGGCTCCAAGAATAAACCAAGATGTCGTCAATGAACACAATGATGAACTGATCGAGATACGGCCTGAATACGCGGTTCATCAAATCCATAAATGCTGCCAGGGCATTGGTGAGCCCGAACGACATCACCAAGAACTCATAATGACCATATCGAGTACGGAAGGCGGTCTTCGGAATATCCTCCTTCCGAACCCGCAACTGGTGATAACCTGACCGTAAATCAACCTTCGAGAAAAACCCTGCACCCTGGAGCTGATCAAATAAGTCATCAATGCGGGGTAGGGGATACCTGTTCCGCACAGTAACCCGGTTCAGCTGACGATAATCAATGCATAAGCGCATACTTCCGTCCTTCTTCTTAACAAACAAGACGGGAGCACCCCAAGGTGACACACTCGGTCGGATAAGCCCTTTGTCCAGCAAGTCCTGTAACTGATCCTTTAGCTCTCTCAGCTCCGCCGGGGCCATCCGATAAGGTGGTATAGAGATAGGCCCCGTGCCGGGGATCAAGTCAATACAGAACTCAATCTCGCGCTCTGGTGGCAGACCAGGCAGCTCGTCAGGGAATACATCAGGAAACTCTCTCACAACAGGGACCTGGTCCAACGGAACTTCTGTGGAGCTAGCATCACAAACATAGGCTAAGAATCCCTGACACCCTTTCCTTAAGAGCTGACCAGCGCGAAGAGAAGAAATCAAGCTGGGAAGGGTAGCACTACGATCTTCCTGAATAATAAGAACCGGCTCACCAGGAAAACTGAATCTGACTGCTTTTTCACGGCAGTCCACGGATGCATAACAGGTGGCTAGCCAATCCATACCAAGAAGAACGTCAAAGTCTAGCATATCGAGGAAAATCAAATCTACTAAAGAATCTCTCTCCCCGATACGAACGGAACACGATCGGTACACAAAACGGGCAACAAAAGACTCGCATACCGGTGTAATAACGACAAGCGGCTGATCTAACGGAGAAGACTCTCGGCCCAACCTCGGTGCAAAATACGTGGATACAAAGGAATGTGTGGAGCCTGGATCAAATAATACCCGTGCATCAAAAGAACATACTGACAGAGTACCTGTCACGACGGCATTGGATGCCTGGGCATCCTGAGGAGTCAATGCGAACACTCGGGCCTGTCCACCACAAATAGCTGGCTGTCCTCTGCCTCTACCTCGGACTCTGCCTCTGCCTCTGTCGCCTCGTCCTCTCGGAACCGGACCGCCACGCCCACGGCCTCTAGAAGCATCTGGCTGGCGTGAAGCATCATCAGGAGTAGGAAGTAAAGCTCTCTGAGAAGGTGGTGAGGGTGGTAAAGTCATATGCGGGACTGTCGCCGCGCCCGGACGTCCCATGGTACAGTCTTTGACACGGTGGTACTGACTCCTGTTAGTTATATGTATGCCCTAGAGGCCATTACAGTACATTGGATGTATATTGTAGTGGATGCTGGGACATATATAGGGAGGACTTTCTTGCTCGACATGATAGTATGCTATCTGGTTGAACTTTACCTTAACGTGTATACTGATTGTCTCTCTGTTACATGTTGGTAAAGCCCTTAGGATGTGTGCTTGACTACCTGGACTATGATGCGGATCATACTAGTGGGGACATGGTAGTCCATAAGTACATCCTTCAAAGTCCCTAGTCGAGGGTGTATCGAGACGGGGCATCGATATACCAGAGTAGACTAGCGTGTACCTTCTCGACCCATACAGATGGGCGATGGATGATCCCATATCCATTGGTGTTTGACATCAGAGATGATATACGGGTGCTCAGTGGAGACTGGGTACACTGGACGGACTCGCCGAGAACTCCTAGATGGTATTATACCTCACGTCAGATGGCAGTTCTCTGGTGACACTGGTACAGAGTAGTCTGTTGACCCGAGATCGTCATAGAGTCTTGTGTGGTTCCCACTGTGCTTTGATTTCCATCTTACCACGTCCAAGAGGGCGTTCAAAACGGTGGTTTTTGGGTACAGTCCCGAGTCACATGGAGGCAATGAGCGATAGGAGGGGATTCGTCTCTCCCGGTATAGGGAGTTGATGTTGCGTTGTGTTCGATTGGCTATAACAGGAAATCTCTGGCCAGGGTTGCTGAGATTTACTGGTAAGTGTTACCAGTAGTTTCTTGAAGTGTTATAGACCTCATATCGACACGACTTATCGAGCTATTGGGGTCTGACGTTAACCACCCCTAGGCGAGATATGCGACATATCAGACGATCAGACCGGACTGTACGGTAGTGTTACTGGTTGGATTCACTGGAGTGTGAGCGGGCTTGCTCGTCGATCTTCAGATCGCTCAATACCCGGGTGGCCGTTACGTTTAGCAGACCGCTTGCGGCTTGTGGGTGCTTGATATGATCATCACCTGCTGCCGGCGTATTGACGAGTCTTTAGAGTCCTACACAGAGGTTTCCTGGCTCAAGCGAAACGAAATAGGAGCGCATATGAGATATGTGCGGGACCGAGAATGATAATGGTATGTGATACCGTATTTTATTCTCGCGATCAATGTGTCGAATGGTTATATGCGATATAACCTAGTTATCGAATCGAGAGTTGATTCGATAAGTCGATACATTGGATACTAGTCGGTTATATGCGATATGACCGGATCGTTAAATCAAGTGTTGATTTAATGATTTAATGCATAATTATATATTTGATATATTACTTTGCATTAACTAGTATTGGTTCACTTTAAATGGATTTTCTCGCTCGGATGTGCACATTGTATATGTGATATACTTTTTGTGCACTTGATTGTATCATGTTTGATGATACATGCTCACTAGGGTTTGTGTAAAGATCAAACCATGGTTACATGATTATGGTTAGGGTTTTGTTTTATTCACTTATTTATCCATTTCTTTTTGGAAAATAATTTTTATAAAGAGAAAATGGTGGCTTTCTTTGTTTGTATATTGAAGCTTCATGAAGCTTTGACCTTGTGACCATTTTGTCTTGATGCTTAACCCTAACCCTTCATTCTAACCATGGTTTATTCTCTACAACAAACTATGGTTGCTAAATGATAAGTATTCATTTTATTTTTCTTTTTGAAAAAATACTTATGATATTCTATCATCTTCTTCTTCTTCTTCACTTCAAGAAAGAAGCTTGCATCCATCAATGGTGATTGATGAATTAGAGTGAGAAATCCAATTCTAAAGTCTACCCACTTCCTATTTCTTCATCCTCTACCTCTTGCCAAGTAGTAGAGTGTCTTTCCTTCACAAGTTTTCTTGACTTGGTGATGTTGGAGCTTGATCTAGCAATGCCTCGACGTAGATCATCTTCGGCACGTCGTCGATGACCTAGCCCGTCCATTCTCCGATGAAGCCGACGCTAGAGCCCGGAATTCGATTTGGACAGCGAGAAGACATCATCACGGAGCTATGGAGGTGGAGCACCGGATCTACAAAGGTTGTATTTCCGTTTACTTTTAGTTAAGTGTTAACTAGTTTCATTTATCGCCTAGAAATCAAGCCAACGATCCGTATTAGGGTTTCTCGGCACCTATAATTTTTGAAATTGACATGGTTGATACCTTGTGAGACCTCTAGAGAGTGCCTAGGAACCCTACAGTGGTATCAGAGCCTAGCTAGAGCCTTAGGCGAAGTCTAGACGCAATTTGAAGTCCGATCGAACCGAAATTTAGAACACAAAATAGCTCTCTGTCCTTTTTTCAAAAACTGGGATTTTTCCAAATTAAAAATATGCAGAAAACCCAGCAGGGAAATCTAAGAATTACGGCGCAAAAAGTTTTGAATGAACAGTGATAATGGCGGCGGAACCGCGGCATAAGCCTTGCTTATGCGGCGGTTCCGCGGCAGAATCATGACATCAGCCTTAACAGTTTGCACAGTAATTCATTGTTTCAGGTGCTGAGTTCTCTGGGTATTTTTAAAATTTATGAAAGGTTCCTAGGCACTCTAGTGAGGTCTCACAAGGCATCGAACATGCCAATTTAAAAAATATGGTGCCGAGAAACCCTAGACTACGGATCTTAGACTAGATGTTTAGGCGAAAAGAAAATCTAGTTAACTATTTAACTAGAAGTTAGATGCTACAACCTTTGTAGATCCGGATTTCCACTTCCTTAGCTCCACATGGGTGTCCTCTCGCTGTCCATCTCGATTCCCAAACTCGAACGTTGGCTTCATCGGAGAAACGGGCAAGCTAGGTCGTCGGCTTTGTGTCAAAGACGATCTACCTCGAGGCATCGCAAGTTCAAGCTCCGACTTCACAAACTTGTGAAACTTGTGAAGAAAACACCCAAAACCACTTGGCAAGAGGTAGAGGATGAAGAAATAGGAGGTGGGTTCACATTAGATTTGGATTTCTCTCACTAGAACTCAAGTTGCCATTAAAGTAGCAAGCTTTTCTTTTGAAGAAGAAGATGAAGAAGATGATGGAATATGATAAAAAAAACTTAATCAAAATAGAAAAGAAAATGATATTTATCATATCCTAACCATGGTCAAGTGTAGAGAATTGACCATGGTTAGTGGGAGTGGTTAGGTTTAAGTATGAAGACAAAATGGCATCATTAGTAAAAGCTTCATGAAGCTTCACCATTCTTCATGATAAATGAAACCATTTTATTTTCATAAAACCAATTAATAAATAATGAATGGATTAAATAATAAGTGAATAAAACATAAACCCTAACCACTCTCATAACCATGGTTCAATTCTTTTACACAAAGTCAAGTCAACATGCATCATCAAACATGATACAATCATGTACACAAAAGCATATCACATATACAATGTGCATCAAGTGAGAAAAATCCGTTTAAAGTGAACCAATACAAGTTAATGCAAAGTAATATATCAAATATATAATTATACATTAAATCATTAAATCAACACTTGATTCAATGATCCGGTCATGTCGCACATGACCGACTAGTATTCAATGTATCGACTTATCGAATCGATCTTCGATTCGATAACTAGGTTATATCATATACAACCAATCGAAACATTAATCGCGAGAATCAAATACGGTATCACATACACGCATTATTCTCGGTCCCGAACATAACTCATATGCACTCCTATTTCGTTTCGCTTGAGCTAGGAAACCTCTGTGTAGGACTCTAAAGACTCGTCAATACGCCGGTAGCAGATGATGATCATATCAAGCACCCACAAGCCGCAAGCGGTCTGCTAAACGTAACGGCCACCCGGGTATTGAGCGATCAGAAGATCGACGAGCTAGCCCGCTCACACTCCTGCGAATCCGACCAGTAACACTTACCATACAGTCCGGTCTCTTCGTCTGATATGTCGTATATCAAGTCTAGGGGTGGTAAACGTCAGACCCCAATAACCCGATAAGTCGTGCCGATGTGAGGCTCATAACGGGTCGAGAAACTACTGGTAACACTTACCAGCAAATCTCTGATCAGCCCTGGCCAGGGACTTCCCTGGTACGGCCAATCGAGCACTGCGCAACATCAACCCCCAATACCGGGAGAGACGAAACCCCTCCTATCGCTCATTGCCTCCATGTGACTCGGGACTGTGCCCAAAGACCACCGTTTTTCACGCCCTCATGGACGTGGTAAGGTGGAGATCAAAGCACAGTGGGAATCACATAAGACTCTATGACGATCTCGGGTCTACAGACTAACCTGTACAAGTGTCACCTGAGAACTGCCATCTGACGTGAGGTATAATACCATCTGGGAGTTCTCAGCAAGTCCGTCCAGTGTACTCAGTCTCCTCTGAGCACCCGTATACCATCTCTGATGTCAAACACCAATGGATATGGGATCATCCATCGCCCATCACATGGGTCGAGAAGCGTATAAGCTAGTCTACACTGGTATATCGATGCCCCGTCTCGATACACCCACGACTAGGGACCTTGAAGGATGTACTTATGGACTACCATGTCCCCACTAGTATGATCTGCATCATAGTCTAGGTAGTCAAGTATAAATCCTAAGGGCTTTACCAACATGTAACTATAAGACAGTATAAAGAGACTAGTGTACATGTTAAGATAAAGAGCAACCAGATAGCATACTATCATATCGAGCAAGAAATTCATCTCTATATATGTCCAA
Organism: Agapanthus africanus; assembly: GCA_030015575.1. Taxonomy (NCBI): domain Eukaryota; kingdom Viridiplantae; phylum Streptophyta; class Magnoliopsida; order Asparagales; family Amaryllidaceae; genus Agapanthus; species Agapanthus africanus. The sequence goes on from JASDDO010000234.1 coordinate 153,181, forward strand.
GCATCCAATATAATATACATCATCTGTACAATACTGTCCTCTAGGGCATACATACAACTAACAATCTCCCACTTGCACTAGGGCCAGCTACTGTAGTATCGCATACCGAGCATCCCGAAGAGTCTCTCAAACTGTATCTGGGGAATAGCCTTCGTGAGTGGATCCGCGGTGTTGTTCTTCGTGTCAACCCTCCTGACCTCGATCTCCCAGCGATCAACTATCTCCCGGATCAGGTGATACCGCCTCAGAATATGCCTGGATCGCTGATGGGACCTGGGTTCCTTGGCCAAAGCCACCGCTCCATTGTTATCGCAATACAAAGGTATTGGATGCTCAATGGATGGAACCACACCAAGTTCAGTAATGAACTTCTTGATCCAGACAGCTTCTTTAGCAGCATCGTTGGCAGCGATGTATTCAGCCTCCATCATCGAGTCTGCCACGGTTTCCTGCTTGGAACTCTTCCAGCTAACCGTCCCTCCGTAAAGGGTAAAGACAAAACCCGACTGCGACTTAGAGTCGTCCTTATCACTCTGGAAGCTGGAATCGGTAAAGGACTCCACTTGGAGTTCTCCGTTACCATACACCAAGAACATATCTCTAGTCCTTCGTAAGTACTTGAGAATGCTCTTCACAGCTGTCCAGTGACTCTCTCCAGGATCAGCTTGATACCTGCTCACTATACTTAGTGAGTATGCTACATCAGGTCTGGTACATAGCATCGCATACATGATAGAGCCTACTGCCGAAGCATAGGGTATCCCTTGCATGCGAGCTCTCTCCAAATCAGTCTTGGGAGACATTTCTTTGGAGAGAGTGACTCCAGAGATCGTGGGCAAGTTCCCACGCTTGGACTCTTCCATACTAAACGTCTTTAGTATGGTGTCAATGTACCTGGATTGGGACAATCCCAATATCCGTTTGGATCTATCTCTATAGATCCTAATTCCCAATATGCAGGAGGCATCACCAAGATCTTTCATTGAGAATCTTTGTGATAAGAAGAGCTTGACCGATTGCAGCATAGGAATATCATTTCCTATCAAGAGTATGTCGTCCACGCACAATACGAGGAAGACAACCTTACTCTCTGCCACCTTCTTGTAGATACAAGGTTCATCTGGATTTTTGACGAAATCAAACTCTTTGATAACGACGTCAAAGCAGATGTTCCAACTCCGCGATGCTTGCTTTAATCCATAAATGGATTTAAGTAGCTTGCACACCTTCCCACTGCTCCCACTATCTACGAAGCCCTCCGGCTGAGTCATGTACACGCACGCTTCTAAATCACCATTTAGAAAGGCGGTCTTAACATCCATTTGCCAGATTTCATAGTCATGATATGCAGCGATGGCAAGCATGATCCGGATGGATTTAAGCATAGCCACTGGAGAAAAGGTTTCGTCATAGTCCACACCTGGTCTTTGACGAAAACCTTTTGCTACAAGTCTCCACTTTCCCATCTACACCAAGTTTCTTCTTGAAGATCCACTTGCTCCCAATGGGTTTTACCCCTTCAGGAGCAACTTCCAAAGTCCATACTTTGTTGGTGTACATGGATTCCATCTCGGACCGCATTGCATCCATCCATTTCACTGAGTCCCTACTCGTGATGGCCTGCTCGAAGCTAGTTGGATCATCATCCTCCATGATGCAATCCTCGCTCCCACCATCCATGAGAAAACCGTAGTATCTCTCAGGTTGGCGAGGAACCCTACTAGATCGGCGGAGAGGCTGGGGTTCATTGGGAGCTACTGAATCCTCTTGTTCCACTAAATCTTCAGTTTGAGTTTGTGTATCTGGAACCTCTTCCAGCTCTACCACTTTGCCACTAATTTCTTTTTCAAGAAATTCCTTTTCTAAAAAGGTGGCATGTTGAGCAACAAACACTTTTTGTTCCTCACTGTGGTAGAAAAAATACCCATATGAGTTCTTTGGATATCCCACAAACTTGCAAAGAACTGACCGTGCCTCGAGCTTGTCCGGATTTTGTCTTTTGACATAAGCTGGACAACCCCATATTTTAACTCGTTTAAAATATGGTCTCTTCCCACTCCATATCTCATATGGTGTGGTAGGTACAGATTTAGATGGAACTTGATTCAATAGGTATGCTGCTGTCTCCAGCGCATATCCCCAAAAGGAAATAGGTAACTCAGCTGTGCTCATCATAGAGCGTACCATATCTAATAGGGTGCGGTTCCTCCGTTCTGATACACCGTTGTGCTGTGGTGTATATGGAGGAGTCAGCTGAGAGAGAATCCCATTCTCTTTTAGGAAGTCCAGGAATTCTCCGCTTAAGTATTCACCTCCTCGATCAGATCGAAGGATTTTAATACTTTTTCCGGTTTGGTTTTCGACTTCTTGTTTATATTCTCTAAATTTCTCAAAAGCTTCTGATTTGTGTTTCATCAGGAACACATATCCGAATCTAGAGAGATCGTCAGTGAATGTAATGAAGTACGAAGAACCATCCCTGGCATGTGTAGACATAGGACCGCATACATCACTATGTATCAGTCCTAAGAGTTCGGTAACTCTTTCTCCGTGTCCTGTAAACGGAGTTTTGGTCATCTTGCCTTTGAGACATGACTGGCAAGTGTCATAAGATGAAAATTCAAACGGATTTAAATATCCATCTTTATGCAACTTAGCTAGTCGTGTCGCATTGATGTGACCCAGTCTACAATGCCACAAGAAGGATTCGTTGAGTTCAGAACTCTTCCTCTTGTGTGTGTTTGTTATGCTCAGAACTGTTGATTGATTTAGAACATAAATGCCATTGCATAACGTGCCTGATCCAACCAACTTTTGGTTACGGAAAATGTTCATAACATTGTCCTGTAATACAAAATTATATCCTTCTTTGCTTAATAAAGAAACCGATATAATGTTGCATATCAGGTTCGGCATGTAATAGCATTCGTTCAGAACCAATGTATTACCAGTTGGTAATACAAGGTGATATTCCCCGACAGTCTTAGCTGCAACAATTGCACCATTTCCAACTCTAATGTCTTTATCACCTTCTCCAAGTTCTCTACCTTTCCTGAGCCCATGTAACTGATTACATATATGGGATCCTGACCCGGTATCTAATACCCAGGACGTAGAGCAAATAGAGAAACAGTTCTCAGTAACGAACACACCCGAAGAAAATGCATCAACATGTACTTTCTTCAATCGGGTGGCATGGGAATCCTGGTATTCTCCTAAATCCTGTTCATTCCTATAACTCTTATAAGAAAGAACGGAACCAACGTTCCCCAGCACAGTATAACATGCGGGTTCGGTCAATACATCCATATTATTATCTTCATTAGGGCATGAAATGGTCGCTACCTGGAGAGAGAGAGAAGAAAACACTTTAGCGTATGCTCGTGCAAGATCAGATTGGTTATTATCTTATCTAATCAGGATGGCTCCCACTGGTTTTTATCAAATCTTCCTTCAAACCCTAAAAGGAAAGACTAGCCGGGATTAATTACACCCTACAACTTCGTCGATCTTTTAGCCAGGCCAGTGTCGGTACTTTGAGGGAGGTCCCCCGTGCTTTCACACGAACCTAATTAATGTAAACCTCGTTTTCCCAGAGGCGTAACCCCGTTGACACCTTTCTAGACACCTACTTGATCGGCTCATTGTAGTGTGTAAAACTCTCCCAGGAGTAACTCTTACTCGCAGTGGGTATCGGGATCCAACTATCTCATAGAAGGTATGCAATCTCATTGCAAATTTCAACACTTGAAATTCCCGATAATCTTTTGCCCCAAACGATCTATGACCTTGACAAGGTCAACAAACCATACACCGTAAGTCAAGTTCAACCCGTCATTTCTTGATTGAATTAAACCCACCCGCACGACCCTTGACAAGGTCAACAAGGCCGTACGACTACCCTAACTCAATCTGCATCATATGCAAAAGCAGATAAATACTGGTTAGCTACCGCACACTGCGCCTTGACAAGGTCAACAAACGCAGCACGAATACTAAACAGGACTTATCTGAAATGACGGAGGGCTACGACAGGTTTTTCTGAAAACCTATTGCGTAATGAACTTGATATCGTTGTAGAATCAAATGAAGTTTTGAAATGGAGTGATTTTGAGGCTTTTCTAGTTTTGCTAAAGGGGTCACTCCCGGTGAATGGATCGTCGGCCCTTTCCTCGTCGAATGAGGTGCGGGATATATCATATATATCGCTGTGCAAAGAAAAAACTCTTAAAAGCAATCAAAAACCAAACCGAGTGTGTAGCATCTGCCAGTTATTGCTAAAGGAGTCACTCCCGGTGAAGGGATCTCGGTCCTTTCCTCATCAAATAAGGTGCAGGATATATCACATATACCGCTGTGCAAAGCAAGAACTGTAGCTACCTGTTTTATTTAAAATTTGATTCTACAACATCTTAGGTTTCTTTTCTTTCATTAATCACATTAATGAAGTCCCATCATTTAATTACCTAAACATCACAGATAGATATGACGTACACTTATGCCATCCGCATTCGCCTCGATGTCCCTTCGTGCACCGTTAGGTTAGGTAACTAACGACAGAGCAGGGCAGGGCTAGCGCGGGTGCAAAACATAAGTAACGTCTATATAATATATCATATATACTATATACTATATCCATCACAGAGTCACAACACAGATATCGCAGCAGAATAAATATATGAAATATTGGATATACTAGGACGTCCGTGTTTTCAATACGAGCCAGTATAAAACATGGATTCCACGGTCGTGATGAATAGCCAATCCCACACCCCTATACCCCTACGAGAGCGGCAAGCAACCCTGCCAATCTAGGGTTAGGAGACCCGGACTCGACTCCTCGAGTTGGTCTCCCACTGGACCCCAGAACCCGGTTACTTGTGCTCCCCTCCTTGGGTCTATCCTAATGCGGAAAAGTAAATAATATACAAAAGGTGACAACTTCCGCTACCTGGAAGTGCCCCAAATAAAAGAATATTACATACAAGTTTTTACATGAATGAAAATGAAAAACACTCATCTCACATAAAAAACCCCGGCCATTCAAACACGACGATCCAATATAACATATCCAGCAACACATAACATCACATGTCATCAACATAAGTAAGTATGCATACCCCAATTGTCGTTGACGTATAGCAACGAAACCGACGATATGAACACACTACACTTACGGTCACAGAAAAGAAAGTGTAAAACTACAACAATTGGAATCCGCAACTTCTTTAGACATCACATGCCTAATCAAATGAAATACTTAGACATCACATGCCTAACAGTTATAAATCCCGCATTTTAGTCTCATTATCGAAAACACTTTTCAATATAAAGTGAAACTAAACCGCTAGATTTATAACATTTATTCAGTTATCACATAACTGTTTGTGAATTCCAATTATTGTATCACATTCCAGATAAACAGAAAATGTTAAACTTTCCGATCGAACAGTCGAATACCCAAGTTTTCCCGATACAGCTCAACACATGAAATAAGTCTAACAACATTCAGTTCGTGCCTCAGTACCAACGGTCCAGCCGTAGAAGGGTCAAGCCAACGCCTCACATGTGGCACGCCGTACTCCCCCAAACCCGAAGGTTCAAAGGGCAGTTCAAGACGGTCACATAATCGAGTTAAGGTTTGTTGTCTTCTAGAAGGTCCATCGCGTTACTTGCACTACTTAGAACGTCGTTAAACTACGGAAAAATCCAACACATGGAAATTTCCGGACAGGGGAAAAATTGGGTATTTATATCCGGTCGAACTTTTTAACATATTCAAAAAATTATCCGGAAATACACTAAGACGAAATTTGATAATCTGATCGAAACTTTGATTCCCAATAGTACCCCAGAATACTCTCCTGTATAGTCACAACAAAAATATCCCAGAAAACACAGCATTGAATTATATGAGTTACTGTGCAGAAAACATCACACAAAGGAACAGTAAGGCCGCGGAACCGCCGCATCATGCATAGCACATGCCGCGGTTCCGTGGTGGAAAAGTTGATTCAGGCCCTCGTATTTCTCAGTAATTCAAATAACACCCTGCTTGATTTTCTGCATATTTTTAATTGACAAAAATCCGAATTTTTAGAAAAAGTCCAGAGAGCATTTTAGGGTTTTGGGTTTCGGTTCGATCGGGTTTCAAACGTCGTCTAGACTTCGCCTAAGGCTCTAGCTAGGCTCTGATACCAGTGAAAGGTTCCTAGGAACTCTAGTGAGGTCTCACAAGGTATCGAACATGCCAATTTAAAAAATATGGTGCCGAGAAACCCTAGACTACGGATCTTAGACTAGATGTTTAGGCGAAAAGAAAATCTAGTTAACTATTTAACTAGAAGTTAGATGCTACAACCTTTGTAGATCCGGATTTCCACTTCCTTAGCTCCACGTGGGTGTCCTCTCGCTGTCCATCTCGATTCCCAAACTCGAACGTTGGCTTCATCGGAGAAACGGGCAAGCTAGGTCGTCGGCTTTGTGTCAAAGACAATCTACCTCGAGGCATCGCAAGTTCATGCTCCGACTTCACAAACTTGTGAAACTTGTGAAGAAAACACCCAAAACCACTTGGCAAGAGGTAGAGGATGAAGAAATAGGAGGTGGGTTCACATTAGATTTGGATTTCTCTCACTAGAACTCAAGTTGCCATTAAAGTAGCAAGCTTTTCTTTTGAAGAAGAAGATGAAGAAGATGATAGAATATGATAAAAAAACTTAATCAAAATAGAAAAGAAAATGATATTTATCATATCCTAACCATGGTCAAGTGTAGAGAATTGACCATGGTTAGTGGGAGTGGTTAGGTTTAAGTATGAAGACAAAATGGCATCATTAGTAAAAGCTTCATGAAGCTTCACCATTCTTCATGATAAATGAAACCATTTTATTTTCATAAAACCAATTAATAAATAATGAATGGATTAAATAATAAGTGAATAAAACATAAACCCTAACCACTCTCATAACCATGGTTCAATTCTTTTACACAAAGTCAAGTCAACATGCATCATCAAACATGATACAATCATGTGCACAAAAGCATATCACATATACAATGTGCATCAAGTGAGAAAAATCCGTTTAAAGTGAACCAATACTAGTTAATGCAAAGTAATATATCAAATATATAATTATACATTAAATCATTAAATCAACACTTGATTCAATGATCCGGTCATGTCGCACATGACCGACTAGTATTCAATGTATCGACTTATCGAATCGATCTTCGATTCGATAACTAGGTTATATCATATACAACCAATCGAAACATTAATTGCGAGAATCAAATACGGTATCACATACACGCATTATTCTCGGTCCCGCACATAACTCATATGCACTCCTATTTCGTTTCGCTTGAGCTAGGAAACCTCTGTGTAGGACTCTAAAGACTCGTCAATACGCTGGTAGCAGATGATGATGATATCAAGCACCCACAAGCCGCAAGCGGTCTGCTAAACGTAACGGCCACCCGGGTATTGAGCGATCAGAAGATCGACGAGCTAGCCCGCTCACACTCCTGCGAATCCGACCAGTAACACTTACCATACAGTCCGGTCTCTTCGTCTGATATGTCGCATATCAAGTCTAGGGGTGGTAAACGTCAGACCCCAATAACCCGATAAGTCGTGCCGATGTGAGGCTCATAACGGGTCGAGAAACTACTGGTAACACTTACCAGCAAATCTCTGATCAGCCCTGGCCAGGGACTTCCCTGCTACGGCCAATCGAGCACTGCGCAACATCAACCCCCAATACCGGGAGAGACGAAACCCCTCCTATCGCTCATTGCCTCCATGTGACTCGGGACTGTGCCCAAAGACCACCGTTTTGCACGCCCTCATGGACGTGGTAAGGTGGAGATCAAAGCACAGTGGGAATCACATAAGACTCTATGACGATCTCGGGTCTACAGACTAACCTGTACAAGTGTCACCTGAGAACTGCCATCTGACGTGAGGTATAATACCATCTGGGAGTTCTCGGCAAGTCCGTCCAGTGTACTCAGTCTCCACTGAGCACCCGTATACCATCTCTGATGTCAAACACCAATGGATATGGGATCATCCATCGCCCATCACATGGGTCGAGAAGCGTATACGCTAGTCTACACTGGTATATCGATGCCCCGTCTCGATACACCCACGACTAGGGACCTTGAAGGATGTACTTATGGACTACCATGTCCCCACTAGTATGATCTGCATCATAGTCCAGGTAGTCAAGTGTAAATCCTAAGGGCTTTACCAACATGTAACTATAAGACAGTATAAAGAGACTAGTGTACATGTTAAGATAAAGAGCAACCAGATAGCATACTATCATGTCGAGCAAGAAAGTCATCTCTATATATGTCCAAGCATCCAATATAATATACATCATCTGTACAATACTGGCCTCTAGGGCATACATACAACTAACAATTTATTCAAGAGTTGAATTTTCTGGAGTTTTTTTGGGGATTCGGTGTTTTGATCGGAGTATCAAATTTTGTCTATGTGGCTTTCCGGATAAATTTTAGAATATGTTAAAAAGTTCGACCGGATATAAATACCCAATTTTTCCCCTGTCGGGAAATTTCCATGTGTTGGATTTTTCCGTAGTTTAACGACGTTCTAAGTAGTGCAAGTAACGCGATGGTCCCTCTAGAAGACAACAAACCTTAACTCGATTATGTGACCGTCTTGAACTGCCCTTTTAACCTTCGGGTTTGGGGCAGTACGGCGTGCCACATGTGAGGCGTTGGCTTGACCCTTCTACGGCTGGACCGTTGGTACTGAGGCACGAACGGAATGTTGTTAGACTTGTTTCATGTGTTGATCAGTATCGGGAAAACTTGGGTGTTCGATTGTTCGATCGGAAAGTTTAACATTTTCTGTTTATCTGGAATGTGATACAATAATTGGAATTCACAATAAGTTATGAGATAACTGAATGAATGTTATAAACATAGCACTTTAGTCTCACTTGATCGGTTGCCACGGAATTTTGATGTGATCAAAAGTCCGTCGCAATCACGTAGCGTACGCGGATACTCGCCGGGTAAACTTAATGGACAGCCTCACTCCATAACCCCGACCAAGTGACTGTAGGAGAACCCCGTCGCCGAAAGCATCCGTCCGGATGCTCGCGGCAGCGGTGTTCCGCCTTGGTGCACTTCGTCGACAGTATTAGGGGTGCGGCCGTCTACTGAAGTTTGCGACGAGCATTCGATCAAAATGTCGGGAATCCTGTTGAATTGCCCGACTTGGTATTGAAAAGTGTTTTCGATAATGAGATTAAAATGCGGGGTTTATAATTGTTAGGCATGCGATGTCTAAGAAATTCATTTGGTCAGGCATGTGATGTCTGAGGTGGTTGCGGATTCCAACTGTTGTAGTTTTACACTTTCTTTTCTGTGACCGTAAGTGTAATATGTGATATCGCCGGTTTCGTTGCTATATGTCAACGACAATTGGGATGCGCATATTTACTTACGTTGATGACATGTGATGTTATGTGTTGCTGGATATGTTATATTGGATCGTCGTGTTTGAATAGCCGGGGGTTTTTATGTGAGATGAGTGTCTTTCATTTTCATTCATGTAAAAACTTGTATGTAATATTCTTTTATTTGGGGCACTTCCAGGTTGCGGAAGTTGTCACCGTTGATGTATATTATTTACTTTTCCGCACTAGGATAGACCCAAGGAGGAGGGCACAAGTAACCGGGTTCTGGAGTCCAGTGGGAGACCAACTCGAGGAGTCGGGTCCGGGTCTCCTAACTCTAGAATTGGTAGGGTTGCTTGCCGCTCTCGTAGGGGTCTAGGGGTGTGGGTTTGGCTATTCATCACGACCGTGGAATCCGTGTTTTATACTGACTCGTATTTAAAACACGGACGTCCTAGTTATCCAATATTTCATATGATTCTTCTGCTGCGATATCTGTGATGTGATCATGTGATGTTCTGTGATAGATACAATATATAGTATATATGATATATTATATAGGCGTTACTTATGTTTTACACTCGCGCTAGCCCTGCCCCGCTCTGCCGTTAGTTACCTAACCTAACGGTGCACGAGGGGACATCGAGGCGAATGCGGATGGTATAAGTGTATGTCGTATTTATCTGTGATGTTTAGGTACTTAAATGATAGGACTTCATTAATGTGATTAATGAAATAAAAGAAACCTAAGATGTTGTATAATCGAATTTCAAAATAAAACAGGTAGCTACAGTTTTTGCTTTGCATAGCGGTATATATGATATATCATGCACCTTATTCGATGAGGAAAGGACCGAGATCCCTTCAACGGGAGTGACTCCTTTAGCAATAACTGGCAGATGCTACACACTCGGTTTGTTTTTTGATTGCTTTTAAGTGTTTTTGCTTTGCACAGTGATATATGTGATATATCCCGCACCTCATTCGACGAGGAAAGGACCGACGATCCCTTCACCGGGAGTGACTCCTTTAGCAAAACTAGAAAAGCCTCAAAAGCACTCCATTTTTAAAATCATTTGATTCTACAACGATATCAAGTTCATTACGCAATAGGTTTTCAGAAAAACCTGTCGTAGCCCTCCGTCATTTCAGATAAGTCCTATTTAGTATTCGTGCTACGTTTGTTGACCTCCGTCAAGGCGTAGTGTGCGGTAGCTAACTAGTATTTATCTGTTTATGCATATGATGCAGATTGAGTTAGGGTAGTCGTGCGGCCTTGTTGACCTCCGTCAAGGGTCGTGCGGGTGGGTTTAATTCGATCAAGAAATGACGGGTTGAACTTGACTAGTAGCCTATGGTTTGTTGACCCCCGTCAAGGTCATAGGGTGCTAGGGGCAAAATATTATCGGGAATTTCAAGTGTTGAAATTTGCAATGAGATTGCATACCTTCTATGAGATAGTTGGATCTCGATACCCGCTGCGAGTAAGAGTTACTCCTGGGAGAGTTTTATACATTACAATTAGCCGATCAAGTAGGTGTCTAGAAAGGTGTCAACGGGGTTACGCCTCTGGGAAAACGAGGTTTACATTATTTAGGTTCGTGCGAAAGCACGGGGGACCTCCCTCAAAGTACCGACACTGGCCTGGCTGAAAGATTGGCGAACTTGTAGTGTGTAATTAATCCCGGCTAGTCTTTCCTTTTAGGGTTTGAAGGAAGATTTGATAAAAAGCAGTGGGAGCCATCCTGATTAGATAAAATAATAACCAATCTATTCTTGCAAGAGCGCACGCTGAGTGTTTTCTTCTCTCTCTCTCCTGGTAGCGACCATATCACGCCTTAATCAAGATAATAATACGGATTATTGACCGAACCCGCTTGTTATACTGAGCTGGGGAACGTTGGTCCCGCTCCAACTTATAATTGTTATAAGACAGAGCAGGAAATTGGGGATTACCAGAATTCCCGTGCCGCCCAAACGAAGAGAGTGCATGCTGATGCATCATCTTCGGATGTGTTCATTACAAGAATTGTTTCTCAGTATTCTTTACGTCCTGGGTATGTGATACCAGATCAGGATCCCAGATATGTAATCTGTTACATAGGGCTACAGAAAGGTAGAGAACTGAGAACGGGTGATAAGTTTCATGAGACAGAAAACGGGGCAAGTGTTGCAGCCAAGTCTGTTGGTCACTGTCACCCTGTATTAGCAATACATTGATTCTGAACGAATGTTGTTAGATACCGAACCTGATATACAAAATCATATCAATCTCTTTATTAGTAAAGAAATGATAAAATTTTGTATAGTTGGATAATGTTTTGAACATTTCCTATATCAAAAGTTGATCGGTTCAGGCACGTTATCTAAAAGCATTGACGTTCTAAATCAAACTACAGTTCTTTAGTATACAGAACACACACAAGAGGAAGAGTTCAGAAATGAACGAATCCTTCTTGAGGTATTGTAGACTAGGTCATATCAATCCGACCCGACTGGCTGAGTTACATTTAGATGCATATTTAAATCAGTTTGAATTTACATCTTGTGAAACTCGCCAGTCATGTCACAAAGATAAGATGACCATAGCTCCATTTACTGGAAACAGAGAAAGAGTTAGTAAACTCTTGGGATGATACATGTTGATGTATAAAGGTCCCCTGTCTACATATGCCAAGACCGGTTCTTTGTACTTCATTACATTCTCTGATAATCTCTCAAGATTCAGACATATGTTCCTGTTGAAACACAAGTCCGAACCTTTTGAGATATTCACAGAATATGATTTAGAAGTAGAGAACCAAAATACGGGTATAAGTATTATGTACTTTGATGAGATCAAGGAGGAGAATACTTGAGCACGGAAATCCTGGACTATTCTAAAGGAGAATGAGATTCTCTCTCAGCATTACTCCTCTGTATACACCATAGCACGATGGTATATCGGGGTGGAGCAGATACACCCTATTTGATATGGTGTGCTCTATGATGAGTACTACTGAGTTACCTATTTCTTTTTGGGAGTTATGCACTTGAGAAGATGCAGACCTATTGAATAGGGTTCAAGTCAAATCAGTTGCCTACCGCTTCATATGTGATATGGAAAGGGAAGAGCCCATATCTTAAGTTGGTTAAGATTTGGGGTTGTCCGGGCTATGTCTAAAAGCAAAATCCGGACAAGCTCGAGGCAAGGGCTGTTATGTAGAACTGGAAATGTTCCAGCTATACAAACTGCAGCTGATGATTTGAAAGAACCAAAGGATTCAATAGTTACCAACGAACCTCAGCCTCTCCGCCGATCTAGCAGGGTTCCTCACCCACCTGAGAGATACTTCGGTTTCTCTATGACAGTGGGAGCGAGGATTGCATCATGAGATGATGACCCAACTGGTTTCGAGCTGGCCATCAGGAGTAAGACTCTATAATAATGGCTGGATGCTTAGTGATCAGAGATGGAATCCTTATACACCAACAAAGTATGGACTTTGGTTGCCATATCTGAAGGGTTAAATCCCCATCAGGAGCAAGTATATCTTGAGAAGATTACTTGGTGTACATGGAAAAGTTGAGACTTTCAAAGCTAGACTTGTTAAAGGTTTGCATCATTGACCAGGTGTGGATCATGATGAGACTTTTTCTAAGGATCTATGCTTAAGTCCATCCAGATCCTACTTGCCACGGCTACATACCATGACTACGATATCTGGTGGTTGGGTGTCATGAGAGCTTTTCTAAATGATGTTTTAGAAGAGGGAGTCTATAAGTACACAGCCAGAGAGCCTCGTAGACAGTGGGAGCAGCGGAAACGTGTGCAAGATGCTTTATAGGATAAAGCAGGCATCGTGGAGTTGGAACGTCTGTTTTGATGAAGTAGTCAAAGAGTTTGACATCATCAAAATGGTAGATGAACCTTGTATAAACAAAAAGATAGTAGGGAGTATGGTAACGATCCTCGTAGAGTACGTGGATGACATACTCTTGATAGGGAAGGAGTTTCCTATGCTACGCTCGATCAATCTCCGATTATCACAAGAATTCTCCATAATAGGATCAAAGTGATACCTCCTAAATCCTGGATTTTGGATCTATGCGATAGATCTAATTGGATGTTAGGATTCTCACTAGTTATAGTAAGATGGTATCAACCGATCCTGGGGAGAATCACTGGAAGGGTTCCAGGGTGATAAAGACGACTGAATGTCAGTCACAGGCATTGTCTTTACCCTCAGTAAAGGGACGGTATATTGGAAGAGTTCCAAGCTAGATACCGTGGCATACTAGACGATAAAGGAAGGATACATCGCTACTTAAGATGCTACCAAAGAAGAAGTCTGGGTGTATAAAAGTTCATAAGATGAACTTTGTTCCTACCATTGTGTGACAATGGAGTTGTGGCTTATGCCAAGGAACGCAGGTCCCATCAGTGATCCAGACATATTCTATGGCAGTATCACTTGATCATGGAGATGGTTGATCTCCAAGGAGATCGAGGTTAGGAGAGTAGACTCAGAGGACAACACAGCGGATCCACTCACAAACGCCTGTTCCCAGAGAGAGACTTTTATGGGATGGTTGAGTATGAGATACTACAACCACTGCTACAGATGGCCCTAGTGCAAGTGGGAGATTGTTAATTATATGTATGCCCTAGAGGCCATTACTGTACATTGGATGTATATTGTAGTGGATGCTGGGACATATATAGGGAGGACTTTCTTGCTCGACATGATAGTATGCTATCTGGTTGAACTTTACCATAACGTGTATACTGATTGTCTCTCTGTTACATGTTGGTAAAGCCCTTAGGATGTGTGCTTGACTACCTGGACTATGATGCGGATCATACTAGTGGGGACATGGTAGTCCATAAGTACATCCTTCAAAGTCCCTAGTCGAGGGTGTATCGAGACGGGGCATCGATATACCAGAGTAGACTAGCGTGTACCTTCTCGACCCATACAGATGGGCGATGGATGATCCCATATCCATTAGTGTTTGACATCAGAGATGATATACGGGTTCTCAGTGGAGACTGGGTACACTGGACGGACTCGCCGAGAACTCCCAGATGGTATTATACCTCACGTCAGATGGCAGTTCTCTGGTGACACTGGTACAGAGTAGTCTGTTGACCCGAGATCGTCATAGAGTCTTGTGTGGTTCCCACTGTGCTTTGATTTCCATCTTACCACGTCCAAGAGGGCGTGCAAAACGGTGGTTTTTGGGTACAGTCCCGAGTCATATGGAGGCAATGAGCGATAGGAGGGGATTCGTCTCTCCCGGTATAGGGAGTTGATGTTGCGCTGTGTTCGATTGGCTATAACAGGAAATCCCTGGCCAGGGTTGCTGAGATTTACTGGTAAGTGTTACCAGTAGTTTCTCGAAGTGTTATAGACCTCATATCGACACGACTTATCGAGCTATTGGGGTCTGACGTTAACCACCCCTAGGCGAGATATGCGACATATCAGACGATCAGACCGGACTGTACGGTAGTGTTACTGGTTGGATTCACTGGAGTGTGAGCTGGCTTGCTCGTCGATCTTCAGATCGCTCAATACCCGGGTGGCCGTTACGTTTAGCAGACCGCTTGCGGCTTGTGGGTGCTTGATATGATCATCACCTGCTGCCGGCGTATTGACGAGTCTTTAGAGTCCTACACAGAGGTTTCCTGGCTCAAGCGAAACGAAATAGGAGCGCATATGAGATATGTGCGTGACCGAGAATGATAATGGTATGTGATACCGTATTTTATTCTCGCGATCAATGTGTCGAATGGTTATATGCGATATAACCTAGTTATCGAATCGAGAGTTGATTCGATAAGTCGATACATTGGATACTAGTCGGTTATATGCGATATGACCGGATCGTTAAATCAAGTGTTGATTTAATGATTTAATGCATAATTATATATTTGATATATTACTTTGCATTAACTAGTATTGGTTCACTTTAAATGGATTTTCTCGCTCGGATGTGCACATTGTATATGTGATATACTTTTTGTGCACTTGATTGTATCATGTTTGATGATACATGCTCACTAGGGTTTGTATAAAGATCAAACCATGGTTACATGATTATGGTTAGGGTTTTGTTTTATTCACTTATTTATCCATTTCTTTTTGAAAAATAATTTGCATAAAGAGAAAATGGTGGCTTTCTTTGTTTGTACATTGAAGCATCATGAAGCTTTGACCTTGTGACCATTTTGTCTTGATGCTTAACCCTAACCCTTCATTCTAACCATGGTTTATTCTCTACAACAAACTATGGTTGCTAAATGATAAGTATTCATTTTATTTTTCTTTTTGAAAAAATACTTATGATATTCTATCATCTTCTTCTTCTTCTTCACTTCAAGAAAGAAGCTTGCATCCATCAATGGTGATTGATGAATTAGAGTGAGAAATCCAATTCTAAAGTCTACCCACTTCCTATTTCTTCATCCTCTACCTCTTTCCAAGTAGTAGAGTGTGTTTCCTTCACAAGTTTTCTTGACTTGGTGAAGTTGGAGCTTGATCTAGCGATGCCTCGACGTAGATCATCTTCGGCACGTCGTCGATGACCTAGCCCGTCCATTCTCCGATGAAGCCGACGCTAGAGCCCGGAATTCGATTTGGACAGCGAGAAGACATCATCACGGAGCTATGGAGGTGGAGCACCGGATCTACAAAGGTTGTTTTTCCGTTTACTTTTCGTTAAGTGTTAACTAGTTTCATTTATCGCCTAGAAATCTAGCCAACGATCCGTATTAGGGTTTCTCGGCACCTATAATTTTTGAAATTGGCATGGTTGATGCCTTGTGAGACCTCTAGAGAGTGGCTAGGAACCCTACAACTCCCGCACCGAAAACATCCTGGAGACGACTGCTGGGTCTGTGGATATGAACTAAATAACTGACCTCGTCTCAATCCTCTGCCTCCACCATCTCCCGGAAATTATCTATCGCGGTGTCTGCCCATCTGCCGCTGAGCTGGCGTATCAGGACGGATCCTCTTCGGCCCAGAAACGACCGGAGTCTCAGAAATACGCTCCTCCAAAAGTAAGGCTGCATCCATCGCGGCTGCGTATGTATCAAAGTGCTGGGTGCCGATGGCAAGGAATAGCTGTGTATCAAGCCCTCATACAAACCTCTTTATTCTCTTCTCTTCTGTGTCGACTAGGTACGGAGCATATCGAGACAACTGGGTAAACTGTATATCATACTCCGACACTGTCATCCCAGGAGTCTTGCGCAAAGACTCAAAACTACGGGCTCGAGCATCTCGGACACTCTCCGGAAGAAAACGGGAAAGAAATGCAGATGTAATCTCATCCCAGGTCATAGAAGGCAGACCTGCAGCTCGGCCTCTCTCTACTGAATCGTACCATGTCTGGGCAAGACCCTCCAGACGAAAACTCGCAAACTCCACCAATCTATCATCAGAACACCTCAACGAACGGCAAATCCGAGCCATCCTATCAAGAAATGCCTGTGGGTCCTCTGTCGCATCTGTACCGGTAAAAGCTGGAGGTCTCAATCTCATGAACTCCTGTAGTGAAACAGGGATAGTCTCCGTAGTAGCAGCAGGAGTGACCATCTGTGCAGCAGGTACGATCGTGGTCTGTGCGGTGGAAGGAACGTCCTCGGATCTCTGTGCCCGGCTGGACTCAACTAAAGATCCCATCATCTGTCGCAACTCTTGCATGCCGGCCTCTAATCTGGCAATACGATCAGGATAAGGCGGATCAGTATGACCCTGAGGGGTAGGCGTATCCTCCCGCTCGATCCTCGCCTCAGACGGGCCCGCCCGAATCTCATCCCTAGCGGCAGCCCGCTGAGCTTTCGTAGTCTTTGGCGGCATCGAAGCTGGAATAAGAAACAGGGCTGATAAGGACATTGCAATTGAATCAAGGAATGCAAGGAATCAAGAAAGGAAATACAAGCAATTATGTCCTAAGGTCACTTAGGCGGAGTACCGTATCGTAAGTATGCCGCGGATCATACCCACGCTACGCCACTCTGCTTAAGTCACCTACTCCATCTACCAAGGTCGTCCTACACTCATAAAGGTAAAACCTACGCTCTGATACCAACTTTGTCACGACACGAAAGTACAGAACGTGACTGGCACTTAGATTACGAGACGTCTAAAGGCGTAACGTATCCTATGTCAGCCAAGCCCAGAAAAATCTAAACCAAAATCAAAAGAGAGTGAAGGAAAACCTTTAATGAAAACGATTTTCAAATCAATTAAGTTGCAAGAATCCCTTTTTAAAAACATCATAAATTTCTGAAAATTTCGGCAGAGTCTCCCCTGTATTTTCTATCCCCCAAAATGGGTACAACAAGATAATAAACCTGTAATCATAAAAATGGCATCCCCAAGCGGGAGCTAGCTCTTCACCCAAGGCGGATCACAACCACATGCAATATAATAGTAATATCAAGAAAAGAGCATAAAGAAACGCAAAATATCAGAAAACACAACGCCGGCTCAAGTGAGCTCGACCCAAAAGAAACCACATATATATACCATCTCTCAGTCTCATCACTAGGTCGCATATACAATATAAAGTGGTAGATGGAGAATACTAGATACAATGATAAAGCAAAAGAAATAAAGTGTGCTCGCAACCCACCTACGGGCGATGTCGCGAGTCTGAGCAAAAGGAGCTGATGATAAGATAGCCGCTGCTACAAGACTGATGAGTCCGACCTGCAAGACACTATGGCACAACGAGGGTGAGTTGCCAGCTCGTGAGTAAATATAACATCTAATAAGGCAATCGTAAGAATGCACGCAATGCACCACAACATGCATGTCCATATGTGATATAATATCTCTAGTATGCATGCACAGGTATGCAATGTCATTATTAAGTCTTTAAGTGTTTTAAATGCTAAGGGTATTGAATTCTTAACTTTAAAAATGAATATCTGTATAAAATCTAAGTACCATCAAGAAATCATCTGAAAACCCGTGTCAAGCATCGACACCAAATAGGAATCATATCTGTCTCAATATCGGGCTCCGTCATTCCGGATCGGCCCATATCATAAATCTCACGACAACGGTCGGTATCCTCCGGATATCCGCCGCGCCAGACATCACCGGTAGGTAGTCTTCCCCTGCCAGGCTCATCGTCTACAACTCGATTTTCTTGCCCCGGGGTACCATACCGGGCCCACCATGTACCCGAGACGGTTCATCCACTCCTTGAATCGGGTCTCGAAATCCAACAGAAAACATGAAAACTCATGGTGGACGACACATACATCACGAGAAAACCGCAACTTTGTTTTGAAAATGATAAATATAAGGTTTTGTTAAATTCTTGCTGTTTTCCCCAAAAATCCAGAAATCGCAGCAATACTGAAATCCTCAAGAAAATCATAATGTCCACATGGTATATATGATAAATGTCTATGATATCAATGCATACGATGTGAATTTTGCTGGAAATCTATATAAATATGATGATGATGCGAGGTATACGTATGCTATGCAATTTCATATATCAAGTATGAATGCAAGTGGCGATATTATGATAAACAGGTTCTATAGTGCACGTGGCATGGAAATTACCAAAGGCGTGTGTGTCACATGAATGTTGCACGTGCAACAGATGCCAATGGTAATGGTATTCGTGTCCTACAAAGTGATATCGCATAAGTATAGATGAATGTCCATGCAATCTAATATATTGTTCGCTATAAGGGTATGCAGTGTACATGAATGGATAAGCTAACTAACAATATGAATCTTGCAAAAAGTAGAGTAATCCTAACTAGGGGGGCGCCTCGCGCCGTTCAGACGATTCCCCCATAGATGAATACATCTACTCACCTGAAATCCCCGCTAATCCGGTCCGGCCACCGCCTTGCCTTTTCGCGCCGTGTCCGATATTTCCCCGACCGATCCTATATTGCACAACACCAAGCATAAGATTACAAAACCTAAAACGATGCAAGTCACAATATACAATTATCGACGCTCTCAAATTAAACATAACATGCACTCGGTGCGCGGGAAAACGCACGAAATTCGCTAATCTTTAACTAGAATCGTCATTTCGGGGAAATCGACAAAACTACAACCCGACTAGATGAAACCCTGCGTTCGTGCACTCTAATAGTCCTATACGAAGCTAATTATATCGCTAACATAACGCAATTTGATCGCATTCTAATTTCTATAAAAATCTAGTAAGCAAATTTCTAGCCGATTCGATGCAAACGTCGCAATTTAACGATTTAGCAAGCGTAACCTTACGCAAATAACCACTCTAACCAATTAGGTAACCAAAGCCCTAACTTAATCCATCAACCATGCTTCAAACCCTAGTTCAAAATCAATTCCATTCTTGATTTTTTTTGAACAATTAATTACAACTAAATTAATACTTCAAAATTGAATTTTAGCACACATAAACTACAACTTAACAAACTAGTTTAGGATTTACCTCACAAGTGGAACCCTAGCATGATCAAGTCACCAAGAAAGCCTCCTTTCATCAAGTTTTTGAACTAATTTGGGTGAGGAGAGAGTGGATTAGGGTTTAGCTTTGAATGGAGATGGAAATTTGTGAATTTTCATTGAATTTTGATAGCAAAATGAAGTGAGAAATGAAGGGGGAGCTGCTGAAATTCGACCAGCAGGAAGAGGAGGAGGGTGTGGGGAAATTTGGAGAAGTTTCTAGGTCAATAAACACCCCATGTTCTCATTTAATGCTTTCATGTCAACAATTTACAAAAAAACCCTCATTTTACACCATTTTTCCATTAAATTTCCAACCCTAAAACCAAAAGTTTGCAAGTCATGATATAATTTTATTAACAGCATATTTTAGCTTATAAAGACTCCTAATTATGAAATTTACCTAATTAAATTTGTATTTATCACTAATTTAATGTATTTAAAAAGGCGTAAAATAATTTAAAAAATAATTAATTACGAAATTTTTTTTATTTAACTAGATAATTATAAGTGACATTTTAGTGACAAAATTATAGTAATATCTTATCTAAATTTTGTATAATTAGATCTACAATGAAAAATACATATTTTGACTTTTTACGGAAAAAGCCAAAAAATTAGCCGATTACCGTAAAACTGCCTAAACGATTTTCGAAAGGTTACATATACTCTCCTCACCTTGATCTCCCGGCGATCAACGATCTCTCTGATCAGGTGGTACCGCCTCAAGATATGTCTGGACTTCTGATGGGACCTGGGTTCTTTCGCCAAAGCTATAGCGCCGTTGTTGTCGCAATACAGTGGTTTGGACCTACAATGGATGGAACCAACTGAATTTCTGTTAAGAACTTCATCACCCAGACTGCTTCTTTCGCGGCGTCACAAGCAGCTATGTACTCCACTTCCATCATCCAGTCGGCAACGGTGTCCTGCTTGGAGCTCTTCCAACATACCGCCCCTCCATTGAGGGTAAATACATAACCTGACATGAACTAGGAGTCATCCTTGTCACTCTGGAAGCTGGAGTCTGCAAAAGCCTCGATCTGGAGGTCTTTTCTGCCATACACCAAGAACATCTCCTTAATCCTTCTCAGGTACTTACGAATGTTCTTTACAGCTATCCAATGCTTCTCCCCTGGGTTTGAATGATACCGGCTTACCACGCTTAGTGCGTAAGCAACATCTGGTCTGGTATACAACATCGCATACATTATAGAGCCTACCGCAGAAGCGTAGGGTATAGATGTCATGTGAACGCTTTCCAAATCAGTCTTGGGAGACATCTCTTTGGAGAAGGTGATACCGTGACAAGCTGGTAGATTATCGCGCTTTGAATCTTCCATACTAAATCGTTTTAGTATGGTGTCGATGTACCTGGACTGCAAAAGTCCCAACATCCTCTTAGATCTATCACGATAGATCCGGATCCCCAGAATGTAAGAGGCATCACCCAGGTCTTTCATGGAGAACCTCTGTGACAAGAATCCTTTGACTGATTGTTGCATAGGAATGTCATTTCCTATCAAGAGAATGTCATCCACGTACAAGACGAGGAATACCACAATTCTCTCTACAATTTTATTATATATATTCATGGTTCATCTGGATTTTTGATAAAGTCGAATTCTTTGACCGTCTCATCAAAACAGATGTTCCAACTACGATGCCTACTTTAGTCCATAAATGGACTTAAGCAACTTACACACTTTTTCGCTGCTTCCACTCTTAATGAAACCTTCAGGTTGAACCATATAGACGCACTCTTCCAAATGTCTATTTAGAAAAGTCATCTTTACGTCCATCTACCTAATCTCATAATCATGGAAGGCAGTAATGGCAAAAAAGATCCGAATGGATTTGAGCATAGACACTGGAGAAAAGGTTTCATCATAGTCCAAACCAGGTCTTTGACGAAAACCTTTTGCAACAAGTCTAGCCTTATAGGTTTCAACCTGTCCATCTACACCAATCTTCTTTTTAAAGATCCATTTGCACCCTAAGGGTTTTACCCCTTCTGGAGTAAAGTCCAAAGTCCATACTTTGTTGGTGTACATGGACTCCATCTTGGCCCGCATTGCATCCATCCATTTTACCGAGTCGCCGCTCTGAATGGCTTGCTGGAAGCTAGTGGGCTTGTCATTGTCAATGATGCAATCCTCTTTATCCCCGTCTATAAGAAAACCGTAGTATCTCTCGGGCGGATGAGACTGCCTACTACTCCTGCGGAGTGGTGCGGGGATGTCCGGTTCTTCTGAAATTTATGGTTCCACTATGCATTCAGTAATAGTTTGTGATTTTGGAATTTCTACCGGTTTTATTGCGCTCCTACTTATCTAATTTTCTAATAATTCAGTTTCCAAGAAGCGGGCATGACGAGAAACAAAGACCTTTTTCTCCTCTGCATAATAGAAAAAATACCCCTTGGAGTTGTTTGGGTATCCCACAAACTTACACTGTACTGAGCGTGCCTCGAGCTTGTCCACATGCTGCTTTTTGATAAAAGCTGGACATCTCCATATCTTAAAGTGTTTAAGACAGGGTTTCTTCCCACTCCACATCTGATATGGTGTGGTAGGCACCGACTTAGTAGGAACTTAGTTCAAAATATATGCATTCGATTCTAGTGCATAACCCCAGAAGGATCGCGGTAACTCGGCCTTACTCATCATTGAATGAACCATATAAAATAGGGTTCTGTTCAGCCTTTCCGATAAACCGTTGTGTTGAGGTGTGTATGGAGGAATAAGCTGAGAGAGAATACCATTCTCTTTTAGGTAATCCAGGAACTCGGCACTTAAGTATTCACCACCTCGATCAGATCTCGGTGTCTTGATACTTTTGCCTATTTGTTTTTCCATTTCATTCTTATATTCTCGGAATTTCTCCAAGGCCTCGGATTTATGTTTCATCAAGAAGACATGTCCATACCTAGAGAAATCATCCATAAAAGTAATGAAATAAGAATAACCACTTCATGCATGTGTAGACATTGGATCACACACGTCGCTGTGTATGAGTCCCAAGAGCTCGCTCGCTCTTACTCCGTGTCCAATGAATGGAATCTTTGTCATCTTTCCCATGAGACATGATTGAAAAGTTTCATAAGACTGATATTCGAACGGCTCCAAATATCCCTCTCTATGTAACTTCGTTAACCTTGTTTCATTGAATTGACCCAGTCTACAATACCATAAGAAAGCTTTATTTAATTCTGGAAACTTTCTTTTAAGTGTGTTCTGGACACTGAAAACCTGAGCTTGATTTAATACGTATATTCTATTATCTAATGTACATGACCCAATCAGAGATTGATTTAGGTGGAAGTGGACCACATCGCTTACAAATGTAAAATCAAATCCTTCCTTAGAAAGTAAGGATACAGATATGATATTACAAGACAGACTAGGTACATACAAACAGTTACATAGAATCAATATCTGCCCACTTATCAATCCTAGGTGATATTCCCCTATGGATTCATCATCCACGCCCATTCCATTAGTTACCCTGAGAGTCATATCACCTGCCCTGATAACTCTACGGTTTCTCAAAGCCTGTAAAGAATTACAGATATGAGACCCTGATCCGGTATCGAGTACTCAGGAAGTAGAGTTAATTGGCATACAATTTTCAATCACAAACACACCCGAAGTCAAAGCCACAACATGCTCCGGATCCTGGATTCTGGCTTTCCAAGCCCTGCATCCCTTCTGCCAATACCCTTTCCCATGACAATAGGAACAACCCTCCTTCCCTACTGTTTGCCCCGAAACTTTTGCCCTGCCCTTTCTTTCTACCATACTGACACTGCATATCGGCTTTGTGGAGGTTTTCTTTTTCTCACCCTTGGCTTTCGCCTTGGATCCAGAAGAGGAAGATGACCCAATAAGCAGAGCAGGTGTCTCCCTGATTTCCTTCAGAGTGCCCTCAACTGGAAGTATAACTTTCTTCCCCTGGGCGTAGGTATAAGATAAGGACTGTAGAATCAAGTCAGTACTCGACATGTTCTCCAACGCAGTCTCCAGGTCCTTGAGCTAATCAATATAGCTAGTCATCGTAAAGACGTCGTCCCCTACAGATGACCTGATAGCCAATCTCGCTTGAAGCAATTCCTTCGAGGTCTCATATCTTGCGATACGAGATTGCTCTCCATATAAAACTTTGTTATGGATCAAGATAGAAACTAAGTTCATCTTCTCGTGCTGCCTCTGGTTCACACCATCTACTGAGGCCAACACGAAGCACATGGCATTCGCACAGTCTTTTTCCGTTGTCTTACGAATATCAATATCCGTGATGGTGGAAACTGGACCTGGGACGGCGGGGGCTTGAATAGTAATGAGGTGGTCCAGCTTATCATAGGCAATGGACATCTGGATAAACCTTAGCCAGTCAATATAGTCCGGTTCAGTCAATTTATTATCTAGCAGTAACCTATGTCCGGTCACCTGGTCGCTGCAATTAGGAGAGAGAGAAGAAACACTTAGCATGACGCTCTTGCATGTTTAGAATGGTTTTTAGTTTATCTAAACAGGATGGCTCACACGGTTTCTTGAATCCCTCTTCAAACCATAAAAGAAGAATTAGTCAGAATTAATCTCACCCTACAATACTTGCTTAACCTTTCAGCCAGGCTGGTGTTATATCTGTGTATATCCCAAGCTTCCAAAATGTAATATACAAACCAGTACTATACAATAATGGCCTCTAGGGTATATATACTAACAATCTCCCACTTGCACTAAGGCCACGTATTGGCATATCGCAGACCTATCATTTCGATTAGCCTCTCGAACGGTGTCTGAGAGATGGCCATTGTAAGTGGATCTGCAGTGTTGTTCTCTATCTCTACTCTCCACACCTCGATCTCCACACGATCAACGATCTCCCTGATCAAGTAGTACCGCCTCAAGATATTTCCGGACTTTGGATTGGACCTTGGTTCCTTCGCTAAAGCTATAGCCCCGTTGTTGTCACAATACAGAGGTATTAGATCAACAATGGACGGAACCACCTGAAGTTGTGTAATGAAATTCTTCATCCAGACTGCTTCCTTCACGGCGTCACATGCAGCGATATACTACGCTTCCATCGTCGAATCAGCAACGGTGTCCTGCTTGGAGCTCTTCCAACAGACCGCCCCTCTATTGAAGGTAAAGACATAACCCGGCATGGACCTGAAGTCATCTTTGTAACTCTGGAAGCTAGAGTTGACGGAGGCCTCGATCTGGAGGTCTTCACTGCCGTACACTAAGAACATCTCCTTAGTCCTTCTCAGGTACTTGAGAATGTTCTTAACTGCTGTCCAGTGCTTTTCTCCTGGATTTGACTGATACATTCTTACAACGCTTAGTGCGTAAGCTATATCTGGTCTGGTACACAACATCGCATACATTATAGAGCCTACCGCAGAAGCGTAGGGTATAATAGTCATGTGATCCCTTTCCAAATCAATCTTGGGAGACATCTCTTTGGAGAGGGTGATTGCGTGACAAGCCGGTAGATTACCGTGCTTTGAATCTTCCATACTAAATCTTTTCAGTATGGTGTTGATGTACCTTGACTGTGAAAGTCCCAATATCCTTGTAGATCTATCATGATAGATCTAGATCCACAGAATGTAGGAGGCGTTGTAAGTCAATGCCACGCACCCTGCGAGTTCGCGGGGAGGTGGTATGTGTTAAAAACAATAATAATTTACTTCGTAACATTGACTAAACACCAAGATCGAAACTAAATCTTAACTAACAACAAGTCCATGAGGTTTTAACTACATGAAAAGAAGTTATACCTCATGAAACCTTGTCCTTCAGGTCTTCTTGTCGTCGTCCTCCTCCTCGTCATAGGTTCCATGGATCGTTTGGAGCGGCGTTTCCTCATCGGTCCTCTCATGACGAAGATGATCTACCCAAGAGTATGAGCATCGAGCTCCTACTTCAAATCCAAAGTAACTAGGGTACCTAGTTCGCTACATTAGATGACCTAGATGATGTAGATGGATTAGAATGTCTCTTTTTGCCCTAGATTTCTCAACACATTCTATGTTTAAGGTTTGAGGAAGAAGAAGATGGCTTGAGGAAATGCTAGTGAAGACTTAGCATGAAAAAGGAGAGTGAGCTCTTGTTGTGAACTGAACCATAACCAATAATCTATGGAATAAACCTAAATGAAAAATCAAATAGGTTCAATTTACAACCTAGTGAGTCATGGCTTGAAAACCCACCATGTGTCACTAAAAGCCATGCTCAAATTCATGCATATTCCACCTCATTTCCTCCATGTCATAATGTATTTATCATTTAATCTAAAATGAATAATACAATTATGATATGTCATCTTCTAGAAGTATCTTTGAACAAATTAAAAAAATGCCCCCCGTCCGTATATAAATACCCGTATCCATATTATGAAAAATACGAATACAAAAGAGACAAAAACAATCCACCAGTGCCTCCAAGTGCTTCGAGACTGCACCCAACTACTACCTGTTTGCACGTCTCCTTTGAGTCATGGTAGAGTAGTAATCAAAATACAGTGGGAACACACTCGAGGCAAAGTATAAGTGTCAAGTCGATGGACTAAGCTGTACTCATGTCACCTGGGAACTGCTACCCGATGATAGGTATAATACCCACCAACAGTTCTCGATGAGTCGTGTCCAGTGTACTCATAACCTAATGAGCACCTGCATACTATCTTCAGTACGACAAACTAATGGCTGTGGGACAGACCATCTCCCCTGCTGGGATGAGAAGCGTATACACTAGTCTACTCTAGAGTATCGATACCCCGTCTCGATAATCCTACAACTAGGGACCTGTATAAGGATGTGCTTATAGACTACCCAACCCCCACTAGTGTGACTGTCATCACAACGTTGGTAATCAAGCAAAGATCCTAAAGGCTCTACCATTATGTACAAGCGATATGCTAAAAGAAACACATGCACATATTGAGGCAGACACAAACCAGGTAGCATACTACCATTTTGAGCAAGACTGTTACTACAACTGTGAATTTCCCAAGGTTCTATTAAGTAATATAGAAACCAGTATGATATAATAATGGCCTCTAGGGCATATATCACTAACAGGCATCACCCAGGTCCTTCATGGAGAACCTTTGTGACAAGAATCCTTTGATTGATTGTAGCATAGGAATGTCATTTCCTATCTGGAGAATTTCATCCATGTACAGGACGAGGAATACCACAGTTCTCACTACAATCTTACTATAATTACATGGTTCATCTGTATTTTGGATAAAGTCGAATTTCTTGACTGTCTCATCAAAAAAGATGTTCAAACTCCGTGATACCTTCTTTAATCCATAAATGTATTTAAGCAACTTGCACACTCTTCCACTTCTCCCACTCTCTATGAAAACCTCCGGCTGATCCATATAAACACACTCTTCTAAATTTCCATTCAGAAAAGCGGTCTTTATGTCCATCTGCCAAATTTCATAATCGTGGAAAGCAGCAATGGCAAGAAGGATCAGAATGGATTTGAGTATAGCCACTGGAGAAAAGGTTTCATCATAGTCCAAACCAGGTCTTTGACGATAACCTTTTGTAACAAGTCCAGCCTTATAGGCTTCAACCTGTCCATCTACACCAATCTTCATTCCGAAGATCCATTTGCAGCCTACGGGTTTTACCTCTTCTGGAGAAATGTCCAAAGTCCATACATTGTTGGTGTACATGGACTCCATTTCGGTCCACATTGCATCCAGCCATTTTACCGAGTCTCTGCTCCTGATGGTTTGGTGGAAACTAGTTGGCTCATCATCATCGAGGATGCAATCCTCTCTATTCCCATCTATGAGAAAACCATAGTATCTCTCGGGCGGATGAGACTACCTACTAGTCCTGCGGAGTGGCACGGGGATGTCCGGTTCTTTCAAAACATCTGGTCCCACCATGCTTTCAGTAATAACTTGTGGTTCTGGAATTTCTTCTAGTTCTATTGCGCTCCCACTTATTTCTTTTTCAAGAAATTGAGTTTCCAAAAAGTGGGTATGCCGAGAAACAAAGTCTTTTTGTTCCTCCGCGTAATATAAAAGATACTCCTTGGAGTTCTTTGGGTATCCTACAAACTTACACAGTATTGAGCGTGCCTTGAGCATGTCGGCATGCTGTTTTTTTTACAAAAAGCTTGACATCCCCATATCTTTAGATATTTAAGATAGGGTTTTTACCCACTCCACATCTAATATGGTGTGGTAAACACTGACTTAGTAGAAACCTTGTTCAAAAGATTTGCAGCTAATTCTAGTTCATAACCCCAGAAGGATCGCGGTAACTTAGCGTTACTCATCATGGAACGTACCATATCCAAGAAGGTTTGGTTCCTCCTTTCCGATACACCGTTGTGTTGAGGTGTGTATGGAGGAGTAAGTTGAGAGAGAATTCCATTCTCTTTTAAGTAATTCAGGAAATCAACACTTAAGTATTCACCACGTCGATCAGATCTAAGTGTCTTGATACTTTTGCCGGTTTGTTTTTCCACTTCATTCTTATATTCCCGGAATTTCTCAAAGATCTCGGATTTATGTTTCAACAAGAATACATGTACATACCTTGAGAAATCATCCGTAAAATTAATGAAGTAGGAATAACCACTTCTTGCATGTGTAGACATTGGACCACACACGTCGCTGTGTATGAGTCCCAAGAGCTCTCTTTCTCTTACCCTGTGTCCTGTGAATGAAGTCTTTATCATCTTTCCTTTGAGACATGATTGACAAGTTGCATAAGACTAATATTCAAACAGATCCAAATATCCCTCTTTATGTAACTTCATCAACCGTGTTTCATTGATGTGACCTAGTATTCAATACGATAAGAAAGCTTGATTTAATTCCTGAGACTTTCTTTTAAGTGTGTTATGGACATTAAAAACCTGAGCTTGATTTAATATGTATATACCGTTATCTAGTATACCTGACCCAATCAAATCTTGATTAAGGTGGATGTGGACGACATCGCTTACATATGTAAAATCATAACCTTCTTTAGATAGTAAAGATACAGAGATGATATTACATGCCAAACTATGTACACACAGACAGTTACGCAAAATCAAAATCTGCCCACTTGTCAATCCTAGGTAATATTCCCCTACGGATACAACATCCACGCTCATTTCGTTAGCAACCCTAAGAGTCATATCACCTGCCTTGATAACTCAACTATTTCTCAGAGCCTACAATGAATTGCAGATATGAGATCCTGATCTGGTATCTAATAATCAGGAAGTAGAGTTGATTGACAGACAGTTTTCAATCATAAACACACCTGAAGCCGAAGCTACAACATGCTTCGAATCCTTGTTTCTAGATTTCCAATCCCTGCAGACCATCATTCAATGCCCTTTCCCGTGACAATAGAAACATTCATCCTTCTCTACTATCAGCCCCAAAACTTTTGCCCTGCCATTTCCTTCTACCTTACTGACACCGCCTTTCGGCTTGGTGGAAGCCTTCTTTTTCTTCCCCTTGGCTTTCGCCTTGGATCTAGAAGAGGAAAATTTCCTAATAAGCAGAGCGGGTGTCTTCCTGGATTTTGCAGGGTGCCCTCAGTGCTTCTCAACATGTTGAGAAGTTCTGGAAGTGAAACTTCCTTCCCTTGAATGTTGAAATTCAAGATAAACTAGGCATTAGTAGAAGGGAGGGACCGTAGAAACAAGTCAGTATATAACTCGTTCTCCAATGGGATCCCAAGGTCCGCGAGCTCTTCAATATAGCTAATCATCTTAAGGACGTGGTTCCCTACAGATGACCCGACAGTCAACCACGCCTGAAACAATTTCATCGAGATCTCATATTTTGCGATACGAGATTGCTCTCCATATAAATCTTTGGTATGGAAGAAGATGGAAGCTAAGTCCATCTTCTTGTGCCACCTCTGTTGTTTATTATCCATTGAGGCTAACATGAGGCACTTGGCTCTCGCACTGTATATTTCCCATGTTTTACGGATTTCAACATCCGCGACAGTGGAATCTGGACCTGAGACGGCGAGGGCTTTAATAGTAAGGAGGTAGCCATCTTGTCATAGGTAATGGCCATCTGGACATTCTTTAGCCAATCATTATAATTCCAACCAATTTATTATTATCTAGCAGTAACTTAAGCCCAGTCATTTTGGTCGCTGCTGTCAGGAGAGAGAGAAGAAACACTCAGTATGATGCTCTTGCAAATTTAGATTGGTTATTAATTTATCTAAACAAGATGGCTCCCACTGTTCCTCGAATCCTTCTTCAAACCATAAAACAAGAATTAGTCAGGATTAATCTCACCCTACAATTCTTGCTTAACCTTTCGGCCAGGCTAGTGTTGGTACTTCGAGGAAGGTTTTACAACGCTTTCGCGAAGTTACTTAATTATATAGCCTCTTTTCCCTAGAGGCGTAGCCCCGCTAACACCATTCTAGGCACCTACTTGGTTTATAGTATTGATTGTTTGGTGAAAAAATCGCCCGAAGAGTAGCGGATACTCACAGTAGGATCGGGATCCAAATATCATCGTGTAACAACCTTGAAGAAATCATACCAAAATTATCACACTCCAAATGGTATGCAACACTAGCAAGTTTCATTTTCCTTTGAAACTCCCAATGTGGATTTTTGCCTCAGGCGCTTATGACCTTGACGAAGGCCAACATATCATAAGACGCAAGTCAAGTTCTACCCTTCATTGTCCAGGTTAATTTGAACCCATCCATACAAACCCTTGATGAAGGCCAAAATAGTTATACGACTGTCCCAAATCAACGCATCTATCTATGCTACAGATGAATACCCAGCAGCTACCAATCATTATGCCTTGGCGAAGGTCAAATACATAGCTTGAATACTACTGATTACCCATCTGAAATGACGAAGGGCTACGAATGGTTTTAGTGAAACCATGAACGTAATGAACTTGATATAGTAAAAGAATCTATGATAGCTTTTAAAAGGAGTGGTTTAGGCTTCGCATTCAAAAGTTGTTTTCAAGAAAACCGAGTGGTTTTGAAATTGTTCCAACGATTTAAACTTTGGTTTATTTTCCTTGCATTAATCAATATTAATGTGGACCCATCATTTAACCCTATCATTGCAGAAAAGAAACGAAAATAGAACATACGCTTATGCCTTCTGCATTCGCTACGAGGCCACGTCATGCACCTTAGGTTACTTAACTAACTGCAGAGCGAGGGCTGGACTAGCGCGGGTGCAAAATATAAGCAACGTTTATTTTATATATATACATATATATATATCCATTCGTCTCACGCAATAATAGGAATTCCAGATCACAAATCACAGATGAATATATTAGATATACAAGGAATTTCGTGTTTCGTTTTAGCCTAGAACGAAAGACAGTTTCCACGGTCGTGATGAATAGCCAAACACCATCCTAGACCCCTACGGGTGCGGCAAACTACCTGCCAAATTCCCGAACTGAAGCAACCTCCCTCAATAAAATGAGTAGGCCACTAAGCACTTCAAGAACCCGGTAGTTTGTGCATCCCATCTTGGGTCTATCCTAGGTGCAAGAAAAAGTAAATGAAATAATACAATGGTTGGTACAACCTCAACCGGATGTGCCCCGCAAAAATAATATTACATCAATTTACAAATTTACATGAATGAAAGAAAAGAAAACACTCTTCTCACATCCCTCCGGCTATTCATCCACGACGATCCAATACTTCATATACACAAACCATCACAATACAGATATATACAACCCCCACCAATCGACATATAGTAATTAGCAGACGTTTAGCAACACATATATAAACACAGAAACACTGATTAGCTAAGAACATAGAATTTCGATCGATAATACTTATCCGTGTTTACCCCATGCACAAACCAGTACAAAACCAATCTGGGTAAAAACCAAATATACCAAAAATCATAATTCCAAGAACCAAAACCACAGAAAAAATTGGGAGCAACTCGGCCACAACTCGGCGGCGGTTACGCTGCCCAATGATCTATTTTGCGGCGGTTCCGCCGCAAAGTTGATGAGTTAAGTGCTCAAATTTTTTTTTAGGTCTTAGAAATACCTGCTTGTATTTTTAAGGTCACTGAAATAATTTTTTGAACAGTTTTAAAAAATCGACAGCAAGCATATCTCGGAAATTTAATTTCGGGTAAATTTCCGTCGATCGAAGTTCTAATCACTTGCTAATAAGCTAGTTAAGGTTTAGTAGGCTCTGATACCACTATAAGTCAATGTTGCACACCCCACACACTTGTGGGGAGGCAGAATTTATGAAAAATGATTTTTTTCATACTATGCAACACCGACTAAGCTCCAGGATCTTAACAGAAACCTTAACTAGCTATTCTACTTGGAGGTTTAACTACTAGGTAAGAGTTTTTATACCTCCTTGATTCTAGTCCTTTAGGTCTTCTTCTCCTCCTCTACTTGAGCTCTTCGAAGATCTGGATCGCGCTTGATCGTCGGCCTCATCGTGTCGAAGATGATCCACTCGAGAGTCTATATTTCAAGCTCCAACCTATGAACCGAGATAACTAAGGTACCTAGTTCGCTAAGTTAGGTAGTTTAGAAGATGTAGAGTATCCAATGGAGTATTTAATCTCACTTGATCCTATGGTTCACAACTCATATGTGGGATTAGGGTCTAGAGGAAGAAGGAGAGAGAAAATGGAGAGAGAAAGTAAAACTCCAAATGAGCTAGGGTAAAGGCAAATGAAGAATGGCTCCTACACTCATCTCACTCAAGCATGCAATATTTTCCATTTGAAAATATCAACCATGCTTGAATAGTGGGTCCAAACCAATAAAAAAACACAAATGAGCCATGCTTCACCATGCCACAAATATCTTCATTTTCAACCTCATTAATTTATTTCCAAAAATAGATAAACAAAATAATGAGATGTCCCCTTCTAGAAGCATCTCTTGTGAAATTACAAGAATGCCCTCATCGTATATACATACCCATATTCATATTCCAAAAAATACGAATACAATGAGATAATAATAATCCAATACAATACTAGAATCTAGCATAAAACAAAGCCCACTAATACTATCCGTCCGAACTACATCGGTGCAGTCAGTACACGTATGTGATCGGAACCCTGCCGTAAAACCATACGGCCTCTACATCGTTTCGCCCGAAGCAGGGAAACCCTCAATATGGGACTCTAAAGACTCGACAGTACGCTGGCGGTGGGTTTAACCACAAGTCCGTCAGCGGTACTAGCTGCACGTAACGGCTACCCAGGTATCTGTCGATAAGAAGGCCAATGAGCAAACTCATCTGAACTCCTACTGAGTCTATCTGTGACAATATCCGTACAGTCCGGTCTATTCGTCTAAGATACTCGAATATCGAGCCTAGGGGGATGGTAACCGTCAAACCCCTGATAGCGTAATAAGTCATGTCGGGGTAGAGCCCAATATATCCTGAGATACTACTGGAGTACTTATCAGTAAATCTTGCTTGCCCTGGCTAGGGACTTTGTTTAATGGCTTTCCGAACATAGAATGATATCAACCCCCAATACCGGGAGAAACGATTCCTATCTAACCGCTACTGCCTCTAAGTGCTTCGGGACTGTACCCAACTACTACCTATTTGCACGACTCCTTTGATCCGTAGTAGGGTAGTAATCTATGTACAGTGGGAACACACTCGAGAAGAATAGTGATGTCAAGTCAACGGACTAATCTGTACTCATGCTACCCGGGAACTGCTACCTGACGATAGGTATAATACCAACCAGCAGTTCCCGACGAGTCCGTCCGGTGTAACTCATAACACAATGAGCACCTGTATACTATCTCCAGTACAACATACCAATAGCTGTGGGACAGACCATCTTCCCCGCTGGGATGAGAAGCGTATACACTTGTCTACTCTGGAGTATCGATGCCCCATCTCGATAATTTTACAACTAGAGACCTGTATAAGAATGTGCATATAGACTACCCATCCTCCACTAGTTTGGCTGCCATCACAATGCTGGTAATCAAGCAAAGATCCTAAGGGCTCTACCAATGTGTATTAGCGATATGCTAAAAAAAATATATACACATAATGAGGTAAAATCAAACCAAGTAGCATACTACCATTTTGAGCAAAACTGTTATTATATCTGTGCATATCCAAACTTCTAAAATGTAATATACAAATCAGTACTATATAATAATGGCCTCTAGGGCATATATCACTAACACAAGCCACTCGCCTATCCCAGAAGCGAGGCAACCCCAATCAACGATGTGAGTGGGCCACCAAGCACATCCAAAATCCAGTGATTTAGGCACCCCTTCGTAGGTCAATCCTATACCCTCTACGAGTGCGCCGAATAGCCCGTCAATTCTAAAGTAAGGCATCCCGGTCTCAACGCCATGAGATAGAGGCATGTTGCCCTCTAGAACCCATCTACTTGAGCACTCCGCCATAGGGTAATCCTAGTGCATGTAATGGAAAAACTGAATATACAATGGTGACTAAGTCCGCAACCTGAACGCGCCCCAAAAAATAATACAAGCCGCAGTGATGGCAGTCCACATGTTGGACGCTCGCCATGCTATATGAATATACATTATATCACAGAGAATTACATCTTATAATTTATACTTAGGGCTATCCATCGAGACAAATCCAACATAACCATAACCGCTAAGCAATATCCATCACAGAACATGCAAACTTGCGAAAATCAATTCGGTTACCCCGTCTAATTGATACATATAGCATTTAAACATCGTTTTACCAAACATTATGATACATGTAACCATCGTAAAGCTTATGACAATCGAATACCACACACATATAGCCAACACTTCAATTTTCCAAAACACCGAAAATCAAGTGTGCTAAAAACAAAAAAGAAATTGCATGCTAAAACCTACTCCGAGAGTCCGAAATGAGCTCGGATCGAGCCGAAACATCACCGAGGGCCCCAACATAAAATTAACTTCGACCCAGAGGCATATAGGGGGTACCCCATAGGCTACCCTAAAGTGTCCATAAGGGTGGGCATACCCAAAACTGCCTTCTGAGGCAGTTTTGGATTCCCACCCCACCCCACCCAAGGACACCATTTGGGTCATCTCGGGGTGTGGGCCCTCCCTAGGTGCCCCAGGACATCCTCAGGGTCCCCACGCACCTCCCTGCGGCTTCTTGGTCCAAACTGAGAGCCCACGAGGATTCAAAACATCAACGCAACAAGGAATTGCCCACTTGTTTTACGGCGGTTTTTGCAGCGCAAAATCGGCGAGATTCGAAAGTCGTAACTATCAAGTTTAGTGTGTTTGGGTGGCTCTGATACCATTGAAAGTTCTTAGTGCCCTCTCTGCTAACCCATGACCAATGTGGAATCCGAAAACAAAAGTTTTCAAAGCACTAAAAACTTATACCCAAGAATCTAAACCAAACACCTAAACTAGCACTGCAACAAGATAAAAATTACAACCTTTGTAGTTTCTTCATTTGCTCTAATTGGGTTGGACTCTAGCATGATCTTAAGTGCTCCGGATCGCGCTTGCAAGCCGGTCTCCCTTCGCCGATGATGATCCACCCGAGGGAACCAAGTTCAAGCTTCAACTTCATCCATGAAGTAACTAAAGATCCTAGAATGCTAATCTAGGATGCTTAGTAATGTGTGAGTGTTTTGATGATTTTTCTTTCTCTTAATCCTCTTGAATCTCAACTCATCAAAAGGTAGAGGAAGAAAAAAAAAGGAGGAGCCATGGAAAAGAGAGAAACAAAAATGGTGGAATGAAAATCCTCCACCATTTCTCTTTGTAAAAAGAATTTTGTAAAATGAATTTTTCCATTTTAAAACTGCAACTATGCTTGAATAGTATTTGCAAATGAATTTATAATTCATTTGCCCATACCCTCCACCGTTTCTCTTTTCCACCTCATTTCATATTTTCTTTAAAATAAATTCCTAGAAATGAGTTTTCCTTCTTTTAGAAGTATTCTTGTATAAATACAAGAATACGTCCCCGCAAATAAATGCCCGTATTCATATCAAAATACAAATACCCAAGAGATAGAAAAATACAATAAACATAATATTAGATTACATATCAAAATATATATATGTATGTATGTAAATTATTAAATCAAAACTTGATTTAATAATCCGGCTTAATTCTAAACCGGCTAGTATTATCATCCGCCCGATTAAAGTCTGTGTGGCTAGCACACATGCCTAATTGGAACCCTGAACGATTCAATATATGGCCACCACATTATTTTTCCTGAACCGGGAAAACCCTCTGTGTGGGACTCTAAACACTCGTCAATACGCTGGCAGTGGGTTTAACCACAAGCACATCAGCGGCACTAGCTGTACATAACGGCTACCCAGGTATTGAGCGAAAGGAAGGCCAACGAGCAAACTCATTCTTACTCCTACTGAGCCTGTATGTGAAAATTTTGATACAATCCGGTCTCTTCGTGTAAGATAATCGTATACCGAGTCTATGGGTGGATAATGTCAGACCCCTACTAACCCGATAAGTCAAGCCGGTCTGAAGCTCATCACCCACTGAGAAACTACTGATATCACAACAGTAAATCTCATCCACCTTGGCCAAGAATTTATGGTGATGGCTGAACCAACACAGCGCAATATCGACTCTCAATACCGAGAGAAACGAATCCCCGATGATTGTTTACTGCCTCCATGTGGCTAGGGACAGTACCCAACTAAAATCTGTTTGCACGACTCTTTTGAGCCATAGTAGGGTAGTAATCTGAGTATAATGGGAACTTACAGGAGACAAATGAAAATCTCAGGTCAAAGGACTAACCTGTACCCATGCCATAAGATAACTCTCATCCGACGATAGGTATAATACCATCTAGAAGTTCTTGGCAAGTCCGTCCGGTGTACTCACCTCCAGTGAGCACCTGTATACTATCTTAGGTGACTCAACACCAATGGCTTGTGAGACCTACCACCGTCCCTCGTTGGGGTCTTAAAAAGTATACACTAGTCTACTCCGGTGCATCGATGCCTAGTCTCGATACTCTCTCGATTAGGGACATTTAAGGATGCCCTTATGGATCACCCAGCTCCCACGCATATGATCGCCATCATAATGCTGGTAGTCAAGAAATAATCTTACGGGCTTTATCAAAACGTATACACATAATGATAAAAAAAATCATATAGCATACTATCATCTCGAGTAAGACTGTCTACCTGTGTAGGTCCCCGTTTAATTATCATAATCGCCTACCTGCAATTACAATAATTGCCTTTAGGGCACTATATCCAACACTATAAGCACATCCTTAAATGTTCCTAGTCATAAGAATATCGAGACTGGGCATCGATATTCCAGAGTAGACTAGTGTATACGTTTCTTGACCTCGATGAGGAGCGATGGCCGGTCTCACAGCCATTGGTGTTAGTCAGTCACCAAACATTGTATACAGGTGCTCATTGGGTTACGAGTTACACTGGACGGTCTCACCGGGAACATGCTAGATGGTATTATACCTATTGTAAAATAGCAGTTCTCGGGTGACATTAGTACAGTATAGTCTGTCGACCCAAAATCGTCATTTTTCTCGAGTGTGTTCCCACTGTACTTTGATTGCTACCCTACCATGGCTTTAAAGATTCATGCAAAAAGATAGATTTTAGGTGCAGTCTCGAAGCACTTAGAGGCAATGAGTGATTGAGGGGATTCGCCTCTCCTTGTATTGAGAGTTGATGTCACACAGTGTACGGTTGGTCTTCACCATAAGACCTAGGCCTAGGCGAATAGGATTTACTGATTACGTTCAGTAGTTTCTCAATTGGTGATAAGGCTTGACACCGGCACAACTTATCAGGTTATTAGGAGTCTGACCTTATTTACCTCCTAGACTGAATATGCGATACTCTCAGACGAACAAACCGGACTGTATGGTACATGCCGCTGATAGGCTCAGTAGTGTTTCGAACAAGATTGATTGTCGATCTCCTTTTCAACAATACCTGGGTAGCGGTTATGTACTGCTAGTGTCGCTAACGTGCTTGTGGTTAAACACAATGCCAGTGTATTGGCGAATCTTTAGAGTCCCACATAGAGGGTTTCCAGCTTTGGCGAAATATTGTACTTGCGGTACATTGGTACACATTTGGTTTCGAATAAAACTAGTGTATTTTATGCACTGACGGTAATCAGACGGCTGCATTACTAGCATGTCTTTTTAGAATGATGGATATTAAATCAGGTGTCGATTTAATATTTTACACACACACACACACACACACACACACACACACACACACACACACATATATATATATGTCTGTATGTATGTATATGTATATGTGTGTATTATATATGTATTTATTAGTATTATGTCACTATTAATTAATCTCTCTCTTTTATGTATTTTAAATTCCTTGGACAACAATTACAATTATATGTATTTAGTATGTTTTATTATTATTATTATTATTATTATTATTATTATATTGTTTTTGTTTATTCTTTTTTCTTTTATTTTTTTAAGCTTATGTTATTCCTTGGGCAGAGCATATCCTCACCATATTGTAGTACGGTGACATGTGTAATCAAGAGGAGGCGATGGACACTTTTGGATGGTCAGTTTGATCCAAGGGTATTGATTGTTTTGGGAGAAAAATATATTTGTAACCATTTTCTTTAGAAATGGTTAAGGTTTTTTCAAACTCCCCTTTTTCATGAGTGCTCCTATATCCTTCTTCCTCCTCTCTTTACACTTTAGAAGAGAAAAAGGAGAAAGGAAATAAAAAGAGAGAAAATTAGTAGAGAGCTTGAACTATAACTCCAAATTAGTTAGTTTAGCATCCTAACTACTTAGATTATCTCAATTTGATATTAGAGCCAAAATTCATAAGCCTTCAAGGTGGATCATCTTTGATGGAGGAGATGTTCTTGCAAGCTTGATCCATGGAGTTTCAAGGAGCCTACAATGGGGTCCAACATAATTTGAGAGCACTTGAAAATACTACAAAAGTTATAGTCTCAATCTAGTAGCTAGTTTGCTATCTTTTCTTGTAACAAGTTATAATTTTTAGCTTAGATCCTAGTTGTAGGACTAATTGCTCTCTAGGTTTTCTAAACCCCTAAGATATCATCTTTTAAAATTGCTTATTAGAGTGCACTGGTTCCTTCAATTGTAGCATAGAAAGTACTAGGATCCTAAAAGTTGTATCAGAGCCGGCCCTAAAGACATTAACTTGTTTTGGCGAAGTTATAGTTTCGAATTGAGAAGTTTTCCATTTCTTATCTCCATGTTTAAGCCTCTGTCCATTTTCAAAATTGTCACCTGAAATTTTTTTGCATGGTACTATTGGACTGTATTTGCTTTGAAAACTTAATGGAAGAAACATAGAGCAAACTAGTTGTGCCAAGGCCGACGAAAAATTCCTTCTGGCCGTCCAGGTCATCCTGGGTGCAAGTTTTTGGCCCTATGTTTTGTCTGGGGCTTACACAATAGGAAATAGGATTTTTATTATATTTCTTTTTTCCCCAGATTAAGATGTGATCTCGTTGTGTTTGTGAGATATCCGGAAAGTTTTTTTTTTGATCGAAACGGTAACATCGTTCGTGTTCCACATATGTTGATATGCAATGTTTAACGTCGATGAATTGATGAGTGGTCAATTCGAAGGGGTTAAATATAGTGAGTCAGATATGTTGGTGTGTTAGTTTGGTCTGATTGTCGCGAACGAATAGCCCCGCGTGTGAATGTTTGTATTGTTGTATTTTCATTTCATTCTTGTATTGAGCCTATGTATATTCCTTTATTCGGGACGAGCGGTCAACTTGTGGTCATCGTTGCCATTATTTGTATTATTATTTGTCGGGACATGATCAGGATGCGGTCGTAGTTGCCGTTGTATAATACAAGTTATTGGATATGCCCCGCGATAAAGCGCTCGAGCCGCCGGATTCTATAATACAGCGGATGACCATCTCAAGGAGTTGAAACCCGGGTCGGCTCATTCTAGAATGGGAGGATAGTTCACCGCGCTTGTAAGGGGAATAGGATTGCCTTATGGAGGAGTGCACAAGTTGTTGGATCCAAAGAAGCGCTGGGTGGCCCACTCACGGCGTTGAGGTGGGTTTCCTCGTTTCTGGGATTACCAGGTAGCTCGCCGCGCTCGTAGAGATCTAAGGTTGGCTTTGTAAGGGCTATTCACGTGACCATGGAATGTCGTATTTCTTTTGTGGCTCAAACGAAACACAGGATTCCCGGGAAATCTGACTATTCCAGTTCTGTGTTGCTTATCACTTGCTTGTAATGTGATTGCTTGCTTGTGATGTTGTTTTCCAGCATGCCTGTAATGTGATTATATGTGTGTGATGATATATTTATATATGGTGATATATAGTATATATAAATAAATGCTCATATATGTTTTTCATCTGCGCTAGCCCTACTCCCGCCCAGCCGTAAGTTAAGTAACCATACGGTGAAGACCTGAAACCCCGAGGCGAATGCAGATCGCATATATAGCATTTTATTTTATTTTCATGTTTTTTCTGTGATTATATGAAATGATGCTAGATAATGGGATTATCTATATAATGGGATTGCATTTATTCGGATTAATGCAAAGAAAACAAACCTAAAACACGTTGTAGGAACCATTTTTTTCTAAGGATTTTATAGTCAAAGTCTTTTGCTTTGCATAGAGATATTCGGTTAGGAATATCCTGCATCTCATTCAATAAGGTAAGAGCCCTGATCCCTTCACGGGGAATCCGTACTTAAGCAGAAGTCTATGTAACTATAAATTTGCAAAACCACTCGATTCCTTCGATGATATCAAGTTTATTGCATTAAAGATTTTCTTCAAAACCAGCCGCAGCCCTCTGTCATTTTAAAAAGTAGAGTACTTAGTATTTGTGCTGCATTTGTTGACTCCGTTAAGGCGTAGTATACGGTAGCTAAGTGATATCTTCCTGCTTACATGTGATGCAATTATTTAGGACAGTTACACAGCTTTGTTGACATCGTTAAAGGCTTGTGCGGGTGGGTATAAATTAATCATGAAATGACGGGTTGAACTTGAGTAGCGACTTATGATTTGTTGACCTCGTTAAGATCATAAGACGTTATGGGTAAAAAGCATAACGGGAGTTTCAAGCGTTGAAACTTGCAATGTGATTGCATACCTTTTATGGAGTGGGATGACTTGTTGACCTCGTCAAGGTTACTACGCCATGATATTTTGGGTCCCGATTTCCACTGTGAGTAATAGTTACTCCTGGGAGATTTTCACTTCATAACTAGCTAACCCATTAGGTGTTTAGAAAGGTGTTAACGAGGTTATGCCCCTGCAAAAGCAGGGTTATTAAATTGGGTCCGTGCGAAAGTACGGGGGACCTCCCTCGGAGTATCAACTCTGGTATGGATGAACGGTTAGCAAACTTATGGGTGTATATCATCCCGGTTAGTTCTCCTTTTAGGCTTTGAAGGAGGATTTGACAGAACAGTGAGATCCATCCTGATTAGATGAATTAATCAACTAATCTATTCTTGATAGAGTGCACGCTGGGTGTTTCTTTTCTCTCTCTGGCAGCGACCATGGACTAACCTTAAACTAAGATACGTTAACCAAGTTAACCGACCTTTCTACAATCATAGGCTTTGGAATGTCATGATTGCCCTAATTCACGACATAGTCGCATATGTCCTTGCCCCTCCCACTGCCCCTTTTGCTTGCTTCAAAACACTCTGTATCCGATACAGAGATCCATATTGCATGGGAGGCTATTTCTAGTTACATACGAACTCGGAGAAAGTGTTTCGGTTAAGGATAGCCGCCGGTTCTGGAGAAAGTGAATTGCATATGATATAATTCATTTGTCTTTCCTCTCCATCTTATCTCAAGTTTGAGAGCTCCTTAAATAAGAAGAATATACGAGTTACGCTTGTTGGATAGCCTTCTTTCTATCCTAAGGCTGGATATGAATAGAAGGATAAGAAGAAAACCAACTAGTATAAGTTCGGTACATAAAGGGTAAGATAGAAAGACATCAATAGGGGTTGAAGTGATGGAAAGGAAATTGCAACTACTATCATGAGCCTAGAAAATTGGAAGAGGCAATATTGTGAATACCCGACCACCTCCTGAAACATTTTGATGTTTTAGTTTTCCTGTGTATTTGTAATTAAAACTGTTTCTCAGTTAACCCTGCTTCCTGGGTATGCGATACCGGATCAGTATCCCACATCTGTAAGTTGTTAAAGTTATTGAAAAGGAGTAGAGTGTTGGAAAATGGTGATTTAATCCTCAAAATCGAATTCAGAGCAAATGTTGCTATTGAGGAAAATCACCTCATTTTGCCAAGCGGCAAACTTTTGGTTTCAAATAACTATTATTGTGCACCAGCTTTGTTTTTTTAAAATGAGCATCCGCCTTTTTATTTGATAAAGAAAGATATTCAAATTTTTTAAATTATGTCATGGACACTTAACTACATCAATTGTTGATTAGGTAAAGTGCATAGGATAATGGTATAAATATCCTTAACCAAAATACAATTTTCAACTTACAACACACAGAATTTGAGTTAGTGAACTCTTAGGACTTATACATATTGATGTATGTTTTCCGATGTCTATATAGACAAGGGGTTAGTACTAGGTATTCCGTGTGGATAATATGATTCTCCCTCAGATTACTCCTCCGAGGGTGCGTTCCATGATGAGTAATGCTGAATCATCTTTTTCAATTAGGGGATTTGCACTGGAAACAATTGCATATCAATTGATAATGGTTCCATCTAAATTTATGCCTCTGATTTTATATGTGATATAGAATGGGTTCATATCTTATGGTTGTTAAGAGATAGAGTTATCCAGTTTTTGCTTAAAAACATAATCCGGACAAACTCGATGCATGTTTCGGTAACATGAAGTTTGTGGCTTATCCTAAGCTTAAGCAAGAGTATAACTTCTACCATTTTCAGGAACAAAAGTTGTTTTGTTCTTGACTCACCACCTCCTCGCTACAGGAATTTCTTGCAAAAGAAATTAGTGGGAGTATGGTATAACTGAAAATGATTCTAGAACCGCAAAGGGTTACTGAAATTTTAGATAAACCTGAAGATTCAATTGACCCTGACAAACTTAGCCACTCCGTAGATTTTGTAGGTGACCTCGACTACCTAAAAGATACTATGGTATTCTTGTAGACGGTGATAAGAAGGTTTGCGTGATGTGAGATGCCCCTACTAGTTATCAGCAGGCCATAAGAAGTAGTGACTTCCGACTGATTGCCGAATACCAAGTTATCCAAGTTGGACTCCATGCGCCGCAAAGAAGTGTGGACTTCGTTGGGTGCTCCTGAAAGTGGTAAAACATATAAGGACGAAGAAGATCTTTCGAGATCAGTGAAAATGGAAAGTTAATAACCTAATAAGACTAAACTTACAGTAACAGGTTTTTATCAAATACCCGATATGGATTGTGATGAAACTATTACTTCAATGCATGTGCTGAAGTCCATACGGATTTAACTTGTTGCTGCTATTTTTCATGACTATGATATCTGGCAGATAGATGGCTATAACGTCTTTCTAAATGGTGATTTAGAAGTGTACTTGTATATGACTCTGCCAATGGGTTATCATAGTCAGTGGGAGCTGCGGAAGGTGTGGAAGATGCTCAAGTCTATTTATAGACTAAAGAAGGCATAGCGGAGAAGGATCGTCTATTTTGATATCACGGTCAAAGTGTTTGACTTCAACAAAATGATAAATGAACCTGGTATTTGTAAAAAGGATGTAGGGAGTACTGTCATATTCCTCATATGGTATATGGATGACATAGTTCTGATAGGAAGGGATGTTCCTATACTACAATCAGTGAAACTATGGTTGTCACGTGTGTTTTTCTATAAAGGATCTGGATATTAGTCTAATCCAGCATAAACATAAGGAAGGCAGAGAAGTGTTAGGTCCACGTTACCTACCCTGGTTCTTTCGGGGAGGCGGAATAGGTAAAAATCAAATTTTTCCTCACTAGGTAACATGGACCATCCATGAAGGATCTTTGCTAAACAAAAACTAACAAATAAACTACAAATTTTAGCTACTATGTAGAATGGTTATACCTAGGTCTTGAACTCCTTCTCTTCTTTTTGTGGTTCTCCTCCTTGCTTGCACCTTGTAGTGGTTTGAACGGCTCCTCCTCGTCATCTCCTCTTTGCCGAAGATAGATCCATCCGAGGGCCTCAAACTTAAGCTCCTATCTCAACCTAGAGATAACTAAGGTGCTTGGTTTGCTAAACCTAGAACCCTAGAATGAGTAGAGAGGAGTTATGGTGGTTTTGTCTCAAAATTTTATGATTTCTAACTCATGGAACACTTAAACTTTGAGAGAGGAAGAGGGAGAGCTTTCTTTCAAGAGAGAGAAAGAATATGATGGAATGAGCTCTCATCTTGCAACCATGCTCACATATTTGGAATAATGATAATAATAATAATAATTAAGAATTGTGATGGTTAGTTTATGAATGACCATTATCATTTCATTCATTTAATGCATTTTACAAAGAACAAGAAGCATCTTTGAAATGAAATGATGATGGTCAACAAGTCCACAATGGTCAACCGGTCAACAAAGTCAACAAGTCAACAAAAAGTCAAATTTTCAACAACCCTAACCATGGCACAATTATCCTTAATTAATATTATTAACCATATTCCTCATTCTCATTAGGGTTTGGAAAAAGTCAACGGTCAACAACCCTAATGAGAATCCTATGCCTCTCCTTTGTCAACTGTGCATATACACCCGCACCCGTG
This sequence comes from Agapanthus africanus, assembly GCA_030015575.1. Lineage (NCBI taxonomy): Eukaryota > Viridiplantae > Streptophyta > Magnoliopsida > Asparagales > Amaryllidaceae > Agapanthus > Agapanthus africanus. The sequence goes on from JASDDO010000234.1 coordinate 197,885, forward strand.
TTCCGAGGAACACGAATACAATGAGATAAAACCAATCCCAAAACATATACTAGGATCTGGCTTAAACCAAAGCCCGCTAGTAATAACTGCCCGGACACCAAACGTGCACAAGTGCGCAGATGTGAACGAACCCTGTCGCAAAACCATGCGACCTCTACTCTGTTTTTCCCAAAGGCGAATAACCCTCTGTGTGGGACTCTAAAGACTCGACACTACGCTGGCAGTGGGTTTAACCACAGGCCGCAAGCGGTACTAGCTGTACGTAACGGTCCCCAGGTAGATGCCGATAAGAAGACTGATGAGGTGAACCCATCCGAGCTCCTACTGAGCCTGAATGTGACAATCTCCATACAGTCCGGTCTGTTCGTCTAACAGTCCGGTCTGTTCGTCTAAGAGTATCGCATGGCGGGCCTAGAGGGCGGTAAACGTCGGTCCCCTAATAGCGGTACAAGTCGTGTCGGAGTGTAGCCCAAAACACCCTGAGAATCTACTGGAAAACCTACCAGTAATTCTCACTTGCCCTGGCCAGGGACGACAATGTGTAATGGCACTTCTAGACACAGGCGATATCAACTCCCAATACCAGGAGAGACGAATCTTGTCTAACCATCACCGCCTCCAAGTGCTTCGGGACTGCACCCAACTACTACATGTTTGCACAACTCTATAGAGTCGTGGTAGAGTAGTAATTTAAGAACAGTGGGAACACACTCGAGGCGAAGTGACAGTGTCAAGTCAGCGGACTAAGCTGTACTCATGTCACCTGGGAACTGTTAACTGACGATGGGTATAATACCAACCAACAGTTCCTGATGAGTCCTGTCCAGTATACTCGTAACCTAACGAGCACCTGCATACTATCTCCAGTACGACGTACTGATGGCTATGGGACAGACCATCTCCCCTGCTGGGACGAAAAGGGTATGCACCAGTCTACTCTGGAGTATCGATGCCCTGTCTCGATAATCCTACGACCAGGGACCAAAATAAGGATGTGCTTATAGACTACCCAGCCTCCACTAGTGTGATCGCCATCACAATGCCGGTAGTCAAGCAAAGATCCTAAGGGCTCCATCAGTATGTATTAGCAATATGTTAAAAGAAACATATACACATATTAAGATAGAAACAAACCAAGTAGCATACTACTATATCGAGCAAGACTGTCGTAAACCCGTATATATATCCCAAGCCTCCAAAATGTATTATACAAACTTGTACTATACAATAATGGCCTCTAGGGCATACATATCCAACAATCTCCCACTTGCACTAAAAGCCAGTAATTAGTGTACCGCATACCCAACATCTGCACTAAGGCCAGCCGCTGGCGTACCGCATACCCAATAGCTCAAAAAGTCGCTCGAACTGTGTTTGAGGGAGGGCCTTTGTGAATGGATCCGCCGTATTGTCTTTTGTGTCCACTCTCCGTACCTCGATCTCCTGGCGATCAATGATCTCCCTGATCAGGTGATACCGCCTTAAGATGTGTCTGGATTTCTAATGGGACCTTGGTTGCTTCGCTAAAGCTATAGCCCCATTATTATCGCAATACAAAGGTATTGGGTCAACAATGGACGGAACCACCTGAAGTTCACTAATGAACTTCTTCATCCAGACCGCCTCTTTTGTGGCATCGCTTACAGCAATGTATTCAGCCTCCATCGTCGAGTCTGCGACGGTATCCTATTTGGAACTTCTCTAACACACCGCCCCTCCGTTGAGGGTAAACACAAAACCCGAGACAGACTTGCTGTCATCTTTGTCACTCTGGAATCTTGAATCGGTAAAGGACTCGACCCTGAGGTTTCCATTACCGTAAACCAGGAACATCTCCTTAGTCCTTCTCAGGTACTTGAGAATGTTCTTCACTGCCGTCCAGTGGTCGTCACCTGGGTCTGACTGATACCGGCTCACCATGCTCAGCGCGTAAGCTACATCTGGTCTTGTACATAGCATCGCATACATTATAGATCCTACCGCCGAAGCGTAGGGTATAGTGCCCATGCAAACCCTCTCCTCATCATTCTTAGGAGATATCTTCTTGGAGAGGGTGATTCCGTGCAATGCGGGTATGTTACCGCGCTTGGAATCTTGCATACTAAATCTCTTTAGTACGGTCTCTATGTACCTGGACTGCGAAAGTCCCAGTAGTCTCTTGGATCTATCTCTGTAGATATTGATCCCCAGAATATACGAGGCATCACCCAGGTCCTTCATGGAGAACCGTTGTGACAAGAATAGCTTGACCGATTGTAGCATAGGAATATCATTTTCTATCAAAAGAATATCGTCCACATACAAGACTAGGAACACGACAGTTCGTCCTACAATCTTTATATAGACACAAGGTTCATCTTCGTTCTTGATGAAATCAAATTCCTTGATAGCTTCATCAAAATAGATGTTCCAGCTCCGCGATACCTGCTTTAATCCATAAATGGATTTAAGCAACTTGCACACCTTCCCGCTGCTCCCACTGTCTACGAAACCTTCTGGCTGATCCATGTAAACGCACCCTTTCAAACAGCCGTTTAGAAAAGCCGTTTTTACGTCCATCTGCCAGATTTCATAGTCATGGAAGGCAGCAATACCAAGTAGGATCCGAATGGATTTGAGCATAGCCACTGGAGAAAAATTATCATCATAGTCCACACCAGGTCTTTGACGAAAACCTTTTGCAACGAGTCTAGCCTTATAGGTTTCCACCTGCCCATCTACACCAAGTTTCCTTTTGTAGATCCATTTGCATCCAACGGGTTTTACCCCAGGTGGAGCAATATCTAAGGTCCACACTTTATTGGTGTACATGGACTCCATTTCGGATTGCACTGCATCCAGCCACTTATCAGAGTCTCTACTGATAATGGCCTGCCTGAAACTGGTAGGGTCATCTTCTTCCAAGATGCAATCCTCTCGATCCCCGTCTATGAGAAAACCGTAGTATCTCTGGCGGATGAGAAATCCTACCAGATCTGCGGAGTGGCTGAGGTTCGTTGGGTGTAACTGAATCTAGCGGTTCCTCCAAATTTTTAGTTAAAGTTTGTGTTTCTGGAATTTCATCCAGTTCTACCGTGCTGCCACTAATATTTTTAACAAGAAAATTTTTTCCCAAAAATATGGCATTCCTGGAAACAATTATCTTCTGTTCCTCTGCATGGTAGAATAGATACCCACTAGAATCTTTTGGGTATCCCACAAACTTACATAAAACTGCTCGTGCCACAAGTTTGTCTGGGTTCTGCTTTTTGACATAAGCTGGGCAACCCCAAATCTTAATACGTTTAAGATACAAACTCTTACCACTCCATATTTCATACGGAGTCTTAGGCACGGATTTGGATGGAACTTGATTTAATAGATGTGCTGCTGTTTGAAGTGCATATCCCCAGAATGAAAGAGGCAAGTCAGCACTACTCATCATGGAGCGAACCATATCCAATAGGGTATGATTCCTCCGTTCCGATACACCGTTGTGCTGTGGTGTATAAGGAGGAGTAAGCTGAGAGAGAATACCATTCTCTTTTAAGTAATCGAGGAATTCCTTGCTTAAGTACTCCCCTCCCCTATCCGATTGGAGAATCTTGATACTTTTGCCAGTCTGGTTCTCTACTTCATTTCTGAATTCCTTAAATTTCTCAAAAGTTTCAGATTTGTGTTTCATCAGATACACATATCCGAACCTAGAGAGATCGTCAGTGAATGTGATGAAGTACGAGAACCCACCCCTTGCATGTATAGACATTGGACCACATACATCACTATGTATGAGTCCCAAGAGCTCTGCTGCCCTTTCTCCATGTCCGGTGAACGGAGATTTGGTCATCTTTCCTTTGAGACAAGACTGACAAGTTTCATAAGATGAAAACTCGAACGTATCCAAGAGTCCATCTTTAAGCAACTTACTTAGTCTTTTCTCTCCGATATAACCAAGTCTACAATGCCATAAGTAGGATTCGTTCATATCTGAACTCTTCCTCTTGCGTGTGTTTTGTACATTGAGAACTGTATTCTAATTTAGAACGTAGATACCATTACACAGTGTACCTTCTACAACCAGTGTTGGATATAGTGCCCTCAGAGTCAATTATTAGATCACAAGCACGTGATTGCAATGATTGAGAGAGGACCTATACCGTTAGAACAGTCTTACTCAAGATGATAGTATGCTATCTGGTTTATCTTTATCATCGTGTACTGTTGTAGGTGACCTTACAGGTCACTATTGCGCGTTGATAGAGCCCTTAGGATTCTTGCTTAACTGCCAGCAGTATGATGGCGATCATATACGTGGGAGCTGGGGTCTATAAGCGCATCCTTAAATGGTTCCTAGTCGTGGGAGTTTCGAGACAGGGCATCGATACTCCAGAGTAGACTGGTGTATACAGTCGAGACCCCGACGAGGGGCGGTGGCCGGTCTCACAAGCCACTGGTGTCAGTTGGTTCACCTAAGATGTATACAGGTGCTCATTGGGTTATGAGTACACCGGACAGGACTTGCCGGGAACATGCTAGTTGGTATTATACCTGACGTCAGATAGCAGTTCCCTGGTGACATGTGTACAGGTTAGTTCATCGACCTGAGATCGTCATTTGTCTCGTGTGAGTTCCCACTGTGCTTTGATTACTACCCTACCACGGCTCAAAGGAGTCGTGCAAATAGGTTTTAGTTGCGTACAGTCCCGAGCCACATGGAGACAGTGAGTGGATCGGCAGGGGTTTCGTCTCTTCCGGTATTGGGGGTGAGACCGCGCTGTGTCTAGGAGAGCCATTACACAAAGCCCTCGGCCGAGGCAGGAGATTTACTGGTAGGTATTCCAGTAGTATCTCAGGGTGTTCAGGGCTACACTCCGACATGACTTGTACCGCTTTTGGGGGTCTGACTTTTACCAACCCCCTAGGCCCGCCATGCGATACTCATAGACGAACGGACCGGACTGTACGGATATTGTCACTGACAGGCTCAGTAGGGTGTCAGGATGAGTTCGCTCGTCGACCTCCCTTTTGGTCAATACCTGGTAGCTCGTTACGTACGACTAATACCTCTGACGTGCTAGTGGTTAAATCCACAGCCAAGGTATTGACGAGTGTTTAGAGTCCCCCACAGACAGTTTATCAAGTTTCGGGCGAAACGTTGTAGAGGCCGTATGATATATGGCAGGGTCCGATCATATACGTGCAGTATTGCACGGATCATGATCGGACGGATCATACTAGTGGGCTTTGGTTTAAGCCGGGTCCTAGTATTAGATTTGTTGGATTACTTTAGTCTCAACGCATTCGCATTCAGTCGGAATGCGGATGCAGGTATGTATATACAGGTGAGGGGTATCCTCGTGATCCGTCATGAGTTTACTTTAGATGTTGCCGGATTTTCTTTGTTATGGCAAACATTTGGATTAATGTTTGCTTAAGGAAATAATGAGCTAGAAATCATCATGAGAATACATTAATGTGACATGGACTTGTATCATGAGTCATGGTCTCTTTTCTTGCAAAAATGTCACATTAATGAATTGTTTTATGTCTTGATTTGATGAAGAGAGAGAGGGGGGCTGCCATGGGGTTATTGTGAGCTCTTATATTATTTTCCTCACTCTCCCATTCTATCATACTTACAACAAAAGAAAAGAGGATGAAACTCCTTCTTCCTCTTTCTTCTCTAGCTCATTGCTTCCATCAATGGCATCATCCTTAACCTCCATCCAAAGCCATGGATGCAAGAGACAAAGTGATCACAAACATTCTCTACAACACCTTGGACGAGTCGCTAGCACACTTTGCGCCCGAGTTGCTTCGGATGAAGCGGGAGCCCGTAAAAAGACTTCTCGATGTGGTGCCCTTTCCGACGAGGAGGTGATGACCGGAGATTCCGCGGGGAGATCGGGACGGAGGCCGAAGACCGAAATACATGGATCGCTCGATATAGCTCTCTACCCATTCTTTAGTTAGCTAGCATTAGGTTAATGGTTACGATCCGGGTTTTTAGGATGCGGTAGTGTCGGTTTTCAAGTCAAGAAAATTTTTCGTTTCCGCATTTTGGCCTCGGATAGACGGCCGGGGCACTACCGTAGTCCTACATGGTATCAGAGCCACACCATTAACCTAGTCTAGCTTGCTCTAGTATGTTTAAAGCTTCGATCGAACAAAATCCCAAAAAACAGTTTTTTCTAGTGCACAAGTTTCTGTCGATTTTGTTTTGGCTCGAAAAAATTTTCAGTACATTGTAGAAACATGTGCAGGGAATTCTAAGCAATCTGAGAAAATTTGGTCGCGTGGCGTCACCTTTCCACCACGGAACCGCGGCCAAACCCACGCATTGGCCGCGGTTCCGCCGTAGGGTTGACTGTTCATTGCACCAAATTTTCACAGTAGGCTTCTGACTTGAGAATAGGGTTTTTGGAATATTCTGTTTGGGCCCAGATTTTCTTTGAGTGCTACAGTAGTGCTTGGGGCCCACTTCGGTAAATTTGATCGATCGAAAATTTTAAACATATTAGTTCACAGTATTTATATTATATCTGCGACCGTGAATGTCATTTGATCGGTAAATCCTGTCTAACTACTATAGCCCTTTTAGACGGATTTGCGAACGTGACATTCACGTTGATGTTCTGTGTTGTGCTGTGATGTTGCGGATTTGTCGTGGGGGATAGCCTGGATGCAATGTTAGTACAGTTTTGTTTTATATGTACATTTGATATTGCGGGACGAGCGTCTGACATGTGGACTGCCGTCACTGCCTGTTTGTATATTATTCTTTTGGGGCATGACCGGGCTGAGGTCGATGTACCCGTTGTATGTATATTTTACTTTCTGTACTAGGATTACCCCGCGGAGGGTTGCACGGGTAGCCGGGTTCTAGAGGGCAACGGGCCCGCATCTCATGGCGTTGAGACGGAGGGGGCTTTACTCTAGAATTGGCGGGCTATTCGCCGCACTCGTAGGGGGTATAGGTTGACCCAAGGAGGGGTGCCCAAGTTACCGGATTCCGTGAAGTGCTGGGTGGTCCATTCACGTTGCTGAAGGGGGCTGCCTCGCTTCAGGTTTTGGCGGGTAACTTGCCGCGCCCGTAGGGGTCTAGGATTTCATTGCACAGGCTATCCACGCGAATAGGGGAACGTCAGGTTTCAGTAGCGGCTCTATGAAACCCGGGGATCCCAGATATCTGTATTGTTCTGTGATGCTTATTACATTTCTGTGATGTTGCATTTTATCACGCCTTGAGCGAATATTATATATTGTTATATATACTAGTAGATGTTGTATATGTTTTGCATCCGCGTTAGTCCAGTCCCCGCTCTGTCGTTAGTTAAGTAACCTAACAGGTGATGACGGGACCCAGTGGCGAATGCGGATGGCATATACGTACATCATTATTTTCGTTCTTTATTGGTGTGATCAATTGATGGGACTGCGTTGATTCGGATCAATGCAAGCTAAACAAACCTATTCTGATGTTGTTGGAACAATTTTTTCTAAAAAGCTGTTATTGCAAGGACGTTCTCTTTTGTTTTGCATAGTGGTATTCGGTTATGAATATCCAGCACCTCAGTCGACGAGGCAAAGGTCGAGATCCCTTCACCGGGAGTGACCCCTTGGACAGAAGTTTGCGTCAGGACAATAACTTCACTATAGTCGATTACTTTTGCTTTGCATCGTGGTATTCAGATAGAATATCTTGCACCTTATTCTACGGGGAAAGAGCCGAGATCCCTTCACCGGGAGTGACCTCTTTAGCAAAGGTTTTCGCCACTATATTTTTTATAAAAAGTTATCCAGTTCCTTCAACGATATCAAGTTCATTACGGTAAAAGGTTTTTCACCAAAAACCATTCGTAGCCCTCCATCATTTCAGATTAGTATTGCTTAGTATTCGCGCTGCGTTTGTCGTTGCTATTCGCCGAGGCGTAGTATGCGGTAGCTCTGTAATGCTTTCTGTCTCATGGATATGTGGATTGGTTAGGACGGTCGTACGATTTTGTTGATTATTCTTCAAGGGTCGTGCGGGTGGGTCTAACGCAATCAAGATAATGACGGGTTGAACTTGATGAGGACCTTTTGATTTGTTGATTATTCGTCAAGGTCACTTGGGTCCTAGGGGTAAAAACATTTATCGGGAGTTTCTAAAGAAACTGAAACTTGCCAGGCATGCGCATACCTTCTGGAGCGTGATAACGTGAGCGGATTCCGTCACATTATCATGCAATGATAGTTGGATCCCGATTCCCACTGATGAGTTGGTTTACTCCTCGGGTGATCCCGACTAATTCTTCTTTTAGATTTGGAGGAGAATTTGACGGTACAGTGGGAGGTTTCCTGATTAGATAAATTGGTAACCATTCTGATCTAGGTTAGAGTACACGCAGAGTGTTTCTTTTCTCTCTCTCTCTTTGGCAGCGACCATGACCCGACCCTTGACTATGACTCAGTGACCAAAGTTGACCGAACCTTCTTAAACACTGGCTTTTGGATTGTCAGAGTTGCATACCTCATTGCCACTCCTACTTTTGCCCTTTTCTCCAGAACACCCCGTATTACTACGAACGTCCACTTCCATTGAACAAAACAATCGTATGGTTATATACGAACTCGAAGGAATTTATTCGAGGATGGTTTCCGGTTCTGGAGAAAACGAATAGGACTATTCAGTTGTCTTTTCCTTTTACCTTCTCTTAGGTTGCGAGTGCTCCTTGGATTAGGACAGTACATCTATTACGCTAATTGGATAGTCTTCTTCCAAACCATAGGCTGGTGCCGAACGGTAGGGAATGAAGAAAACCATTTAGCCTAAACGGTGTACAGAAGGTATTAAGTAAAGACAAATAAAGGGATTAGTAAGAGGGCAAAGTAAACCGCGACTGCTATTCACGACCAAAACCAAGCATTTCATCGCCACTCCTACATCACCTTTGTATTTCTCCAGAACACTCCGTATCACTACGAAGATCTACAGTTATTTGGATACTCCATCGTATGGTTATATACGAACTCGAAAGGAACTTGTTCCAGTTCGGAGATGGATTCTGGTTCAGGAGAAATAGGAATAAGGTTTTATTCAGTTGCCTTTTATCTTTACCTTCTCTCATGTTGCGAGTGCTCCTAGGATTAGGACAGTACACCCATTATGCTTATTGGATAGTCTTCTTCCAAACCATAGGCTGGTGCCGAACGGTAGGGAAGGAAGAAAACCATTTAGCCTAAGAGGGTGTACAGAAGGTAATGACTAAAGACATATAAAAGGATTTGGAGAGATGGCAAAGAAATATACGGTTACAGTTGTGAATCTAATAATGGAAGAGGCATTACTAGGAATACCAGAATACCCCTACGAAACATTTCAATGTTTCAGTTTCACTGTGTACTGTTAAAAGAAAACTGATTTCCCAATTAGACACTTGCTCCAGAGTATGTATTTACCAGGTATGATCCTCACATCTGTATGGTTTTGCAGATGATGAGTGGGAGTAAGTTATTGGGAATTGGGTGAATATCCTCATTATATCGGGATTCGTTGTAATTGGTGATATTTGAGGAAATCGCCTGGGCAGTTTGCCGGACGACAGATATTTGGTTTTGAATATCCGTTGTTATGAACCAATTTCAAATTGATATATCTGTACGTCTATTTTTATAGAGTGAGATATAACTTTTTGAAATTATGTCTATGATATTTACCTATATCAATGGATGGTTAGGTAAGGAGCATTGAACAGCGGTGTAATTCTTCTTAACCATAAGTATAGTTTTCAACCTACGACGCACAGGGTATGAGTTATTAGACTCAGGGGACTTATACAGAGTATTGTATGTTGTCCAGTGTCCATGAGGACAGAGGGGTTGGTACTCGTACTATATTCTGTTTACTTATGACTTCTCTAGTTCTTAGACATGTGTTTCGTAGAAATGCAAGGTCCAAGTTTTGAGAAATTATAGGTATAAGAATAAAGTAGAGAACCAGGTATTGCAAGTGTCAGGATTCTTCAAGGTGATCGAGGATGTAGATACTTGTGTATGGTATTCAGTTAATAGTAATGATTAAGAGAACTTGCTTCTCTTTCAGGTTACTCATAATTAGAAGTACTCCTAAGTTGAGTAATGCTGATCGGCCTCCTTCCATTTAGTTGACATGCACTGGAGACAGCTGCATGATTTGAATCTGGTTCCAATTAAATCAGTGCCTCTGTTTCTATATTGGATATAGAACGGTTCATATCTTAACGATGTTAATGTTAGTGTATATGCCCTAGAGGCCATTATTGTATCATACTAGATTGTATATTACTTAATGGAAGCTTGGGATATTCACAGTTATATATACAGTCTTGCTAAAAATGGTAGTATGCTACTTGGTTTGTGTCTACTTTAATATGTGCATATGTCTCTTGTAACGTATCACTTATACATATTAGTAGAGCCCATAGGATCTTTGCTTGATTACCAGCGTCGTGATGGCAGTCACACTAGTGGGGCTGGGTAGTCTGTAAGCAACATCCTATACAGGTCCCTGGTCGTTGGATTGTCGAGATAGGGCATCGATATTCCGGAGTAGACTAAGTGTATACGCTTCTCATCCCAGTTGGGGAAATGGTCTGTCCCACAGCCATCAGTACGCCGTACTGGAGATAGTATACAGGTGCTCGTTAGGTTACGGGTACACCGGACAGGACTCGCCGAGGAACTGATTGGTTGGTATTATACCCATCGTCAGTTGTCAGTTTCCAGGTGACATGAGTACAGCATAGTCCGCAGACTTGACACTGCTGCTTCGCCTCGAGTGTGTCCCACTGTTCTTAGATTGCTACCCTACCACGGCTCAAAGGAGTCGTGCAAACAGGTAGCAGTTGGGTGCAGTCCCGAGCACTTGGAGGCAGTGGCGGTTAGATAGGATTCGTCTCTCCCGGTATTGGTAGATGATATCGCACTGTGTCAGAGAGCCATTACGCAAAGTCCCTGGCCAGGGCAAGCGAGATATACTGGTAGGTTCCAGTAGCTTCTCAGGGCGTAATGAGCTTCGCTCCGACACGACTTATACAGCTATTAGGGGACTGACGCTTGCCGCCCCCTAGGCTTGATATGCGATAGTCTTAGGCGAACAGACCGGACTGTACGGAGATTGTCACATCAGGCTCAGTGGGAGTTCGGATGATTTACCTCATCGGCCTTCTTATCGACATCTACCTGGGGACCGTTACGTACAGCTAGTGCCGCTTGCGGTCTGTGGTTAAACCCACTGCCAGCGTAGTGTCGAGTCTTTAGAGTCCCACACAGAGAGTTTCCCTGCTCCAGGCGAAACGATATAAAGGTCGTATGGTTTTACGACGAGCGTTCGGATGTATACGTGTGTTTTCGCACGTACGACTTTTCGGACAGTTTATACTAGCCGGCTTTGGTTTAAGCCAGATTCTAGTATAAGGTTATTGGATTTATACAGTCTAAAGTTTTTCCGTGTTTTCACGGATTGGAGGGGCGTTCTCGTAATTTGTCGAGAAGGTTCTAGAAGAGTGGTGACATGAGGGGTTGAGGTGGCTTTTTCATGATTACTTTGTGTGACTCATTTATATGATTCATCATATCATTAATGCTTCATTAATGATCTAATGACTCATATGATGAATCACTCTCCTTGATTAAATGAAACATGGTGAATAACCAATTAATTGATATTATTTGATAATTCATTATGTATCATATATTCAAGTGAGAAGGATTTTTGTTCTCACTCTCATCTTCTCCTTCTCTCTCCTCAAGCTCACTCTCTCTTGAAACCCTAACCCTAACCTCTCATGTGTTGAGATCAAGGGTTAGATAGACTAAAACATTCATAACCTCACTCTATATCCTCTAGGTAGCTTAGATTAGCACTTTAAGCAACCTAGTTATCTCAAGTTTGAGATTAAGCTTGGCGTAGAAGCTTTCGGGTGGATCGTCTTTGATTCGAGGAGGCCGTGAAGTTGCCGATGTTCCAAGGAGCCTACGAGGAGTGGAGGACAGCGATGAAGACCCGAAGGACATGTAACGTGAGGTATAACTCCGGTACCGAGTAGTTAAACCTCTAGTATATCGTTAGCAATGGTTTAGATTACGATTCATGCGCTCAAGTCCGTGTTACGAAGCTTTGATAATCGTTTTTCATATATTCCGCCTCCCCGCGAGTTAGTGGGGTGCGTGACATGGACTTACAGTTAAAGTACGGGGAGTTGTCCGGCTTATGTTTAAAACCAGACTCTGGATAACTCAAGGCACGTTTCTGTAATGGCTGTTTGTGGGTTGACCCGGGCTATGACAAGGGTTAACATTCTACCATCTGGAAGATCAATAGCGATATTGTTCTTGACTCGCCAAAATTTTAATAAAAATGGATTTTTTCAGAAAACAGTAGTGGGAGTATGGTAAAACTAGAAGTGATTCCAGAACCGCAAACGATTACTGAAAATTTAATAAGAACCTATAGATTCAGTTTGGTTTGACATTCCATTGGCCACTCCGCAGACAAGGTGGGTAACCTCAGACACCCGAGAGGTACTCTGGTAGCCTCAAGGACGGTGACAGGGAGGTTCTTGTTTACCCAGACTTTCCATTGCTGTTGTTCTAGACTGTGAGACCCGGCAGGAGGATGAATATAGCGTCGTTCTGAACTGGCTTTAGAAGTGTACGTGTATATGTCTCAGCCAGAGGGTTGTCGTAGTCAGTGGGAGCAGCGGAAGCATTGGTGGACAAGTAGCTTATATCTATTTATGGACTAAAGCAGATATAGCGGAGATAGATCATCTGTTTCTGATGTGACAGTCATAGGTTTGATTTCATCAGAATAGGGAATGGATCTGTTACGAAGGTAGTAGGGTGTAATGTCCTGGTATTAAGATGACATACACAGAGTAGGAAGTGAAATTCCTATACTACGATCGGTTATACTTTGGTTGTCACCCAGTGGTTTCTCCACATAGGATATAGATGTTGTTTTTGCACTAGATGCAATAAGGTGATATTGACCCAATCCTGAAGAAACGTTCGGAAGCAGTTTTAGAACATAAGTTGATGTTCTAGGGATATGATAACGACAGCCTCATTCGGTTGACAGTTATCATTCCAGGCTTCCAAGGTGACCTGGATGACAGAGTGGCTGTCAGAGTTATAGTTTTCCCTCTGACGAGGGGCAGTATTTTGGACAGGTGGTCCAGGCGGATACTAAGGGAGGCATGGCGCAGGATACTGATTAAGTTCAGTTGACGATACAGTCTAAGAAGTTTGGATTTGGAGTTCATTTATGAACTAGGTCCCATCAGATATCCAGACATATTCTAAGACAGGTATTACTCATTTCGGGAGATGGCTTTCTCCGCGAACTTGAGATAAAGAGAGACATAGAAAGAAACATCAGGGCGGATCCACTCACTGAGGCTATTCCTCGAACGCAATAGTTTCGCAAACGGGCTTTGTGAGACTGATTAGTAGAGGAGTTGGGTGTTCGGTATCACACGGGCTGTGAGTATGCGACATCGCAATAATTAGCCTTGAGTGAAAGTGGCAGATTGTTGGATATAGTGCCCTCAGAGTCAATTATTGGATCACAGGAACGTGATTGCAATGATTGAGAGAGGACCTATACCGTTAGAACAGTCTTACTCAAGATGATAGTATACTATCTGGTTTATCTTTATCATCGTGTACTGTTTTAGGTGACCTTACAGGTCACTATTGCGCGTTGATAGAGCCCTTAGGATTCTTTCTTGACTGCCAGCAGTATGATGGCGATCATATACGTGGGTGCTGGGGTCTATAAGCGCATCCTTAAATGGTCCCTAGTCATGGGAGTTTCGAGACAGGGCATTGATACTCCAGAGTAGACTAGTGTATACAGTCGAGACCCCGACGAGGGGCGGTGGCCGGTCTTACAAGCCACTAGTGTCAGTTGGTTCACCTAAGATGTATACAGGTGCTCATTGGGTTATGAGTACACCGGACAGGACTCGCCGGGAACATGCTAGTTAGTATTATACCTGACGTCAGATAGCAGTTCCCTGGTGACATGTGTACAGGTTAGTTCATCGACCTGAGATCATCATTTGTCTCGTGTGAGTTCCCATTGTGCTTTGATTACTACCCTACCACGGCTCAAAGGAGTCGTGCAAACAGGTTTTAGTTGGGTACAGTTCCGAGCCACATGGAGGCAGTGAGTTGATCGGCAGGGGTTTCGTCTCTCCCGGTATTGGGGGTGAGACCGCGCTGTGTCTAGGAGAGCCATTACACAAAGCCCTCGGCCGAGGCAGGAAATTTTCTGGTAGATATTCCAGTAGTATCTCAGGGTGTTCTTGGCTACACTCCGACACAACTTGTACCGCTTTTGGGGATCTGACTTTTACCAACCCCCTTGGCCCGCCATGCGATACTCATAGGCAAATAGACCGGACTGTACGGATATTGTCACTGACAGGCTCAGTAGGGTGTCAGGATGAGTTCGCTCATCGACCTCCCTTTTGGTCAATACCTGGTAGCTCGTTACGTACGGCTAATACCTCTGACGTGCTAGTGGTTAAATCCACAGCCAAGCTATTGACGAGTCTTTATAGTCCCCCACAGACAGTTTCTCAAGTTTCGGGCGAAACGTTGTAGAGGCCGTATGATATATGGCAGGGTCCGATCATATACGTGCGGTATTGCACGGATCATGATCGGACGGATCATACTAGTGGGCTTTGGTTTAAGTCGGATCCTAGTATTATATTTGTTGGATTACTTTAGTCTCATCGCATTTGCATTCAGTCGGAATGCGGATGCAGGTATGTATATACAGGTGAGGGGTATCCTCGTGATCCGTCACGAGTTTACTTTAGATGTTGTCGGATTTTCTTTGTTATGGAAAACATTTGGATTAATGTTTGCTTAAGAAAATAATGAGCTAGAAATCATCATGACAATGCATTAATGTGACATGGACTTGTATCATTAGTCATGGTCTCTTTTCTTGCAAAAATGTCACATTAATGAATTGTTTTATGTCTTGATTTGATGAAGAGAGAGAGAGGGGCTACCATGGGGTTATTGTGAGCTCTCATATTATTTTCCTCACTCTCTCATTCTATCATACTTACAACAAAAGAAAAGAGGATGAAACTCCTTCTTCTTCCTCTTTCTTCTCTAGCTCATTGCTTCCATCAATGGCATCATCCTTAACCACCATCCAAAGCCATGGATGCAAGAGACAAAGTGATCACAAATATTCTCTACAACACCTTGGACGCGCCGGCTAGCACACTTCGCGCCCGAGTTGCTTCGGATGAAGCGGGAGCCCGTAAAAAGACTTCTCGATGTAGTGCCCTTTCCGACGAGGAGGTGATGACCGGAGATTCCGCGAGGAGATCGGGACGGAGGCCGAAGACCGAAGGACACGGATCGCTCGGTATAGCTCTCTACCCATTCTCTAGTTAGCTAGCATTAGGTTAATGGTTACGATCCTGGTTTTTAGGATGCGGTGGTGCCGGTTTTCAAATCAAGAAAATTTTTCGTTTCCGCATTTTGGCCTCGGATAGACGGCTGGGGCGCTACCGTAGTCCTACAACCAGTACCTTATGAAGGTAAATGTTCATGATATTTCTATCAAGAACAAAGTTATATCCATCTTTATTGAGTAAAGAAACTGATATGATGTTGCAAACCATGGAAGGTACATAGTAGCAATCGTTCAAAATCATAGTCTTGCCATTTGGCAACACTAGGTGATATTCACCGATGGCTGCAGCATTAACTTATGCTCCGTTCGCTACCCCGAGCGACATATCACCAGGTACAACTTTCCTACTTTTTCTCAGTCCCTGCAATAGATTACAGATATGAGATCCTGATCCGGTATCAAGTACCCAGGAGGTAGGGCTGACCGTAAAGCAGTTCTCAATTACAAGAACACCTGAAGTAGATGCAAAACTATGCTTCTTCTTCAACTGGGTATCCTTGGAATCCATACAATCCTCTTTCCCTTGCTCATACTCATGACTGTTGTCGTAAGTTAGACCCAAACCAACGTTCCCCAGCCCCGAATAAAAATTCGGATCGGTTAAGCGATACATTTTATTATCTTGATTAGGGCGTGAAATGGTTGCTATCTGGAGAGAGAGAGAAAAGAAACACTCAGCGTGCACTCTTGCAAGATTAGATTGATTTATTGATTTATCTAACCAGGATGGCTCCTACTATTTCCTCAAATTCTTCTTCAAACCCTAAAAGAAGAACTAGTCAGGATTAATCGCACGTCATAATACTTGCTTAACCATTCAGCCAGGCTAGTGTTGGTACTTCGAGGGAGGTTTTCCAACGCTTTCGCAAAGTTCCTTAATTAAATAACCTCTTTTCCCTGGAGGCGTAGCCCCGCTAAGACCGTTCTAGACACCTACTTGGTTTATAGCATTGATTGTTAAGTGAAATAATCTCCCGAGAGTAATCCAACTCATCAGTGGGATCGGGATCTAACTATCATTGTGCGATGACCTAGATGGAATCCACTCTAGTCACCACACTCCAGAAGGTATGCTAAATCTGCAAGTTTCAGTTTCTTTAGAAACTCCCGGTGTGGATTTTTGCCCCTAGGACTCAAGTGACCTTGATACGATCAACAAATCAAAGAGTCCTATTCAAGTTCAACCCGTCATTATCTTGATTGCATTAAACCCACCCGCATAACCCTTGACACAGTCAATGAGGTTACACGACTGTCCTAACCAATCACATTGTATCCAGCAGATAAGAAATACTTAGCTACCGTTCACTGCGCCTTGACACAGTCAACAAACGCAGCACGAATACTAAGTATAACTTATAAGAAATGATGGAGGGCTACGGCTGGGTTTTTGGCAAAAAACCCGTTAACGTAATGAACTTGATATCGTTGAAGGAACCTGATAACCTTTTTGAAAATATAGTGGCGAAAACTTTTGCTAAAGAGGTCACTCCTTGTGAAGGGATCTCAGCTCTTTCCTCGTCGAATGAGGTGCAGGATATTCCAAACTGAATACCTCGATGCAAAACAAGAATAATCGAATTTAGTGAAGTTATTACCCTAACGCAAACTTTTGTCTAAGGGGTCACTCCCGATGAAGAGATCTCGGCCCTTGCCTCCTCGAATGAGGTGCTGGGCATTCATAACCGAATACCTCTGTGCAAAACAAAAGAGAACGTCCTTGCAATAACAGCTTTTTGAAAATTGTTCCAACAACTTCTTTTAGGTTTGTTTTTTCTTTGCATTAATATAACGCGTCCCATCAATTAATCCTACTATTGCAGAAAACAACGAAAATATGACGTACGCTTATGCCATCCGCATTCGCCACGGGGTCCCGTCATCACCCGTTAGGTTACTTAACTAACGACAGAGCGGGGGCTGGACTAGTGCGGATGCAAAACATAAGCAACGCCTACTAGATATCATATATAGATATATACATTCGTCAGATGTAATGATAGCCATTCCAGATCACAGATGAACACACTGGATATGCTAGGAATCCGCGTTTCATTCGAGCCTGCAACGAAAGACGGATTACACGGTCGCGATGAATAGCCAAACCCCATCCTAGACCCCTACGGGTGCGGCAAACTACCCGCCAAATACCCGAATTGAAGCAGCCTCCCTTAACAACGTGAGTAGGCCACTCAGCACTTCAACGTACCCGGTAGTTCGTGCACCCCACCTTGGGTCTATCCTAGGAGCAAAAACAGTAAAAGAAATAATATACAATGGCGGCTACAACCTCATCCCGGATGTGCGGCCATAAAAATAATATTACATCAATTTACATATTACATCAAATGAAAGATAAAGAAACCCTCATCTCACAAAACCCCGGCTATTCATCCGCGACAATCCAACAAGTTCATATACACAAACCAACAACGTTACAGATCACAGATATGCACAACCCCCACTAATCGACGTATAGCGATTAGTCGACGTTCAGTGCATATATCACATTACAGATATAACCAAATAGCTAAAGTTTATAGAACTTTGATCAAAATACCAATTTGTAACTACCCCAAACATAACATTGTTCTCTGGAAAATCTGGGCAGAAACAAAACATCTTAAAATCCCAAAATACCAAACAGAGAAAACTGCAATAAATCGGAGTCGCAGCCGAGTCAACTCGACCGCGGATCCGCGGAGAAACGCATGGTTTCGCCGCGGTTCCGCGACGAGTTGGCCGAGTCGTGGGCTCAAATTTCTTGCCTGTTCCTATAAAACCCTGCATCGATTTTTAAGGCATGTGGAATAATTTTTAGAGCAGTTTTAAAAATCGGCAGAAAGTATGGTTTTTGACATGTTTTCGGGATTTTTTTTCGGATCGAAGTTCTAAACACTTTGCTAACAGTTAGTTGTTGTTTAGCTAGGCTCTGATACCACTGTTAGGTCTACGTTACCCACCCCGGTTCTTTCGGGGAGGCAGAATAGGTAAAAATCAAATTTTTCCTCACTAGGTAACATGGACCATCCATGAAGGATCTTTGCTAAACAAAAACTAACAAATAAACTACAAGTTTTAGCTACTATGTAGAATGGTTATACCTAGGTCTTGAACTCCTTCTCTTCTTTTTGTGGTTCTCCTCCTTGCTTGCTCCTTGTAGTGGTTTGAACGGCTCCTTCTCGTCGTCTCCTCTTTGCCGAAGATAGATCCACCCGAGGGCCTCGAACTTGAGCTCCTATCTCAACCTAGAGATAACTAAGGTGCTTGGTTTGCTAAACCTAGAACCCTAGAATGAGTAGAGAGGAGTTATGGTGGTTTTGTCTCAAAATTTTATGATTTCCAACTCATGGAACACTTAAACTTTGAGAGAGGGAGAGGGAGAGATTTCTTTCAAGAGAGACGAATCCTGTCTAACCGTCACTGCCTCCAAGTGCTTCGGGACTGCACCCAACTACTACCTGTTTGCACGACTCAGTAGAGCCATGGTAGGGTAGTAATCTAAGAACAGTGGGAACACACTCGAGGCGAAGTGACAGTGTCAAGTCAGCGGATTAAGCTCTACTCATGTCACCTGGGAACTGTTAACTGGCGATGGGTATAATACCAACCAACAGTTCCCGACGAGTCGTGTCCAGTGTTCTCGTAACCTAACGAGCATCTGCATACTATCTCCAGTACGACGTACTGATGGCTGTGGGACAGACCATCTCCCCTGCTGGGACGAGAAGCGTATGCACCAGTCTACTCTGGAGTATCGATGCCCTCTCTCGATAATCCTATGACCAGGGACCAAAATAAGGATGTGCTTATAGACTACCCAGCCCCCACTAGTTTGATCGCCATCACAACGCAGGTAGTCAAGCAAAGATCCTAAGGGCTCCATCAATATGTATTAGCGATATGTTAAAAGAAACATATACACATATTAAGATAGAAACAAACCAAGTAGCATGCTACTATATCGAGCAAGACTGTCATAAACCCGTATATATATCCCAAGCCTCCAAAATATATTATACAAACTAGTACTATACAATAATGGCCTCTAGGGCATACATATCCAACAAGAAGAACATATGAGGACGTTCTTAGTATATGGTGATGGAAGTCTCCTACAGGAGACGATTACCGATTACAGCTTCCAAGATCACATGGATGACAGAGCATCTGTCGCGAGTTAAGAGTTATAAGTTTACCCTCTTCGGAGGAGCAGTATATTGGAAAGAGTTCCAAGAAGGATATTGAGGTAGTCATGGTACTGAATGCTGATTATGATTCAGCAGGGGATACAACCTAAGAAATTGTTGGATAAAATTGTTTATTTATGAACCTGGTCCCATCGTCTATCCAGAAAAATTCTAAGGCAGGTATCGCTCAATGCGAAGGATAGTTGAGCTCAGTGAGATTGAACAGAGAGATAAAGTTAGAAACATTATGGCGGATCCACTTACTGAAGCTGTTTCTCGAACACAGTTTATAAAACTGTCAGTAGAGAAGTTGGGTATGCGATAGCACACGAGATGTGGGTATACGATACCGCAATAATTGGCCTTAAGTGCAAGAGGGAGATTGTTGGATATAGGTACCCTCAAGAAAAATATTGTAATTGCAAGATTGCAATTACTTATTGAAGGAGGATCTATACAGAGAACAGTCTTGTTTGAGATGATAGTATGCTATCTGGTTTGTCTTTATCTTTCATATGTATACGTTTTACTCGTTATCATGTATCGATAGTACATGAGATAAAGCCCATATGATCTTTGCTTGACTACCAGGAATAATGATAGGGATCATACTAGTAGGGTCTGCGTAGCCCATAAGCATATCCTTAAATGTCCATAGTCGTAGAATTATCGAAACTGGGTATCGATATTCCAGTTTACACTAGTGAATAGTTTCCTGACCCGGTTGGAGGGCGATAGCTGATCCTACAATTATTGGTGTTTGACACCGAGGATTGTATGCAGGTGCTCATTGGATTATGAGTTACACTGGACGGACTCACCGAGAACTCCTAGATGGTATTATACCAATTGTCAGATAGCAGTTCTCTGGTGACGATAGTACAGGGTAGTCGCTTGACCTGAGATCGCCATAGTGTCTTATGTGTCTTCCAACTGTACTTTGATTACTACTCTACCATGGCTTTAAAGAGTCATGCAAACAGGTTTTAGTTGGGTACAGTCCTAAAGCACATAGAAGCAGTGAACGGTCGAGGAGATTCGTCTCTCCCAGTATACAGAGTCGATATCGTGCAGTGCAGGACATGACTATAACCATAAGTCTGTGGCCACAGCAAGTAAGATAAAATGATAAGTGTTATTAGTTGTATCTCTGTTGGTTATGAGTTTGATGTCAGCAAGACTTATCAGGTTATTCGAGGTTTGACAGTTTCACCCCCAGACCCGATATGCGATACTCTTTGACGAAGAGACCAGACTATAGGGTATTCATCGCTTATAGTCTTTGTCGGGTCCAGATGAGTTTGCTTATTGATCTGTCTTTATCTTAATCATACCTGGGTAGCAGTTATGAGCAGCTAGTACCGCTGACGTGCTAGTAGGTTAACCCGTGAGGGGATTGAATTTGAAATTGTTTCAGATTCGATCGGATATGATTCTATAAAACCTGCTGCCAGCATATTGACAGATCTTTAGATTCCCACAATGAAAGTGCCTACCCAGGAGAAATGATGATGTGGCGTGCATGTGGGGATACGTGTAAGGGTTCGATTAAATACGTATATGTGATACACGTGATTTAATCAGATGGTTGATATACTAGCTGGTTTAATTATAAACCGGAATATTAATTCAAGTGTTGACTTAATAACCGTATATGTGATATGATTTCTAGTATATGTGCATATAATACACACACACTCTCTCTCTCTCTCTCGCTCTTTCATTAGTATAAGATACTGATGAATTTGTTTATGTATATGATATATATTCTTCTCTTTATGATTATATATGTGTATGTATATGTGTATATATATACACACTCTCATTTATATGTATTTGATACATATAATACATGTTATGTATTTAATATATTGTGTATTTGTATTTTTGATACAAATACATTCTCTTTGTTATTGAAAAATAAACAAAGAATGCATGTAGAGCCCACTCTCTCTCTCTCTTTGGATGACATAAGAGGAGAGAGAGAGGATAGATTTTGAAACTATATATATATATATATATATATATATTAAAGAGAAAAGATTAGAAGAGATAGAGTAAAGGAAAAGAAAAGAAGAAAAAGAGGTTTCATATTTATTCTCTCTCCTTTATCTTTAACTTCGTTTTCTTCTCAATTTTTTGTGGCTTGGCTTCTTCTTCTGACTCCTCTCTTGATTTTTTTTGAGATGGTAAAGATGAAAAGAAAAGAGAGAAAGAGAGTTCATTTCTTACGCATCACCACTTTCTCTAAACCTAGCAAGTCCTTAGAGAGAGTTTCTCTACTTGAAGATGGAGATTGAGTTTCGAGTGGCCTCTTTTCACCGCGGATCATCTACGACGAGGTGGTCGGCGTCCACACTCAATTAGTAGCTCACTGGTCTAGCGAGAGTCTTCCGATAGGCGATCATACATGCTACAAAGGTAGTAGCTCCCCAAAACCCATCTAGTTTATTTGTATGCTCCTTTTTGTTTTCAAGTTGATATCTTTTGGGTTGATTTCTTGGTTTGGTTGCTATTGCTCTATAAAATTTTTGATTTTTCATTTCTGCCTTGGCTACCATTGTAGCGTAGAGAGCACTAGGATCCTAACAGAAATGTATTCCCCGTCCGTAAAAAATCCAATCAATTTAGGATGAACTAGGTTCTTGCAGTGTTTAGGGAATAATGTCATGCAAATGTTGTACAAAACGTAAGCTTTTATACATCGAACACTTTTCTCGTATGCGGTATCAATCCCGAGAGTCCAAAAAGTATCATACGCCCACTTCGCAAGTGTAGCATCGTCTTTCCTCTTCTCCTTCGTGGGTTTAACACCTAATACAGCGCCAAAATGTAAGAAATAAGTCATGCATCCTTCACAAACAGTTGAAGAACCTGTCACCGGGAGATCGAGAATCCATGAAACATTTTCAAGAGTGATCAACACCTCTCCAATGGGTAATGAAAACTGTTCGTCTCGGGTCGCCATCTCTCAACTAATGCAGATATC
Source organism: Agapanthus africanus (assembly GCA_030015575.1). NCBI lineage: Eukaryota > Viridiplantae > Streptophyta > Magnoliopsida > Asparagales > Amaryllidaceae > Agapanthus > Agapanthus africanus. The sequence goes on from JASDDO010000234.1 coordinate 220,515, forward strand.
AACTGTAGGTGTGTTGTTGGTGGCCAACTTTACGATACACATCAAAACCTCAATCTTCCAATATTTCAATTTATTGCTCATTCAGAGCCTATTGCCTAAATATGCTCGTAGATTCGAGCATTGTAAGAGGTCCCATATCTTTACCACTCCAAATAGCTTCGAAGATATGATTTTCTTAATTATACAAGACAACATTGTTCACGGGGCCAAGGTTGTATTGAATTGATGATGTCTGGGATATATGGGATGTTGATGACTGTGTAGGATTGAGTATATTCTCCTATGACTGGATTTTCCTCCTTTTGCTACGTTTTTCGAAAAGTTCTTTACGAATATTTTTTGGCGAAGGAGGAGGAATAATCGGTTTAGCCCTCTTATGTGTAGGTTTCTTCGTTGTAGGTCTCTTGGGTATACATTTACATTTACTGGCAAATATCGCATAAATATTAACAAATCCTATACTAATTAAAGTAAATTAATTACCCGATGAGATCGATACACCAATGAAGAGAATTCTAGCAAGATCGGAGTTGAAATCACAGCAAAAATCGTCTTTGATTTGGATCCCTAATTCTTTAACCGCTGAAACAGTATTGAATCTATTTGAGCAGTACTTCCTTTTATTTAGAGGTAACCGCTAGTTAAAGTAGCAGTTTAATCTGATCCATTCAATTTTAACCGCTAGTTAAAGTAACGGTTCGAATTAACGGCTCAGATTTGTTGGATAAGTCGATTTCATCCAACATTGGATATTGTTCCGCACCGTAATACCATATCACCATAATTCTATTTTTTTTAATTGTTTCATCTAACAAACAAACAAAAATGGTAAAATTTATGAAAATCTAATATCTACAGATCACAAAATATAATGGGTTTTTTGTATAGGCCCAATACAACATAGCTAATTTGAAAAATGTCCTCTAAAACTTCATTTTTTTTAAATACACCTCCTAAAACTCTTAATTAAAATAAATTGGACCTTACGCTTAATTGTCATCTTTAACACCTTTAGATATCTCTGTTAAGAAGCTAAAATGAAAACTTAAAGATGAGAGTTTAGAAAAGTAACACTAATGGGTTTTGCACAAAAATGATAAGAGATGAGAGTTTGATGTTGCATAAGACTTTTTATCTCACAATTCATCATTTTAGCTATAATTCAATTATTAATCCAAATTAATTCAGGTAAAGGGGAAATATGAAGTTTTAGGTGGTGTTTTTCAAAATACCAATATTTTAGGGGGCCTATACAAAGAAACCCAAATATAAATTTGGGAAAACTGTTTCCTGGCACAGTTTAAAGAGATGAGTTATTTTTAAACCCATGAGTTTCCAAAATTGTGAGAAAACACCAAAGTTTTGACAGTATTTTAAACCCAACCCCTGGTTTGTATACGTATTTATGTATTCATTGCATATACTACCCTTTAACATTTCTTAAGATATTAAAAATGGGATTTCTTGGATTTCACATGATATTAAAACATGATATTTTTTTTATGTATCTATTGCTTTCCTTGGCTTCTTTATTATCATCCCTTTAACATTACTTGTCTTACTTTCTTCTCTAAACCCATCATCTTTATTATTATTTGCCCTAGTTTTCAACTTCTTTATTATCCTCTATTTATTAGTGATTGCCCTAGTTTCAACCATTATAGGAGTGGAGATATCGGAAACTGGAGAGGATGTTGGGAGGATCGGGAATGGAGATAAATCAAAGGAATTGGATCAGATATTAGGGATTTAAAAGAGGAGATGCAAAAATTGAAAACGGAGATAGAAAAATCAGAGGAATTGGATTGAAGGTGGAGGATTCAAAAATAGAGATGCAGCATTAGGAGATGAGATTTTGGAGAATAAATAAGCAATATAAAGAGAGGCGCCGAGAAAGATAGAGCGAACTATGGTTGTCGTGATAGGAATCATATGAATAATTATTTTTTAGGGAATAATCATATGTGTGTTTGATTTAAAAAAATATTAATAAACCTGGAAATTTTGCCAAAATATCCAAACTATAATAATACACACAACCTATTATCTTCTTGAAACATCTATATTTTGCAAGTAATAGGTTTTTTCATAATTTTGAAAATACGTGAGTTTAAAAATAAATCATCTCTTCGGAAACTTGATCTCTTCAAACTGGGACTGAAAACAAATTTCCCTATAAATTAAGATACTGAAGCATTCTTTCCTTCATTTTCCATTTTATGCATTTTCTTGCATCATTTTTGTTAGGATATTCATAAATCTTTCATATATCTTAATCTCTTTGTATATAGATTTAATATTATCTTTTAGTCTTTATCTCTTAGTATTAGGATTTAATCTTGTAGGTTATATAAAGAGGGGCATATTGTATATTTTTTTTTTTATCAATCATCAATAATATTTTTCCTCTTCCCAGTCTACTATTTCTAACACGGTACCAGAGCCCTAACCCTTACCATTGATTGATCCCGATCATCACCGTACAAGTTTTTGAGACCTCACCCTTCGTCATTGCAGATCGAACCCTCGATGTCTCCCTCATCGTCACCCTCGCCTCTTCATCATCTCTGCTAATGCCACCATTAGAACCACTTGACGTCCCCACGTGCACAGCTCCTCCTACCCTCAATCGAAACCCTAGAGTCGGTCTTCTCCGCCTCCACGATCCTCACCGGGATCGTCGCCATCCACAAGTCTGGTAACTTCCTCACCGCCGCCCTCCAGGGTAACCACATCAGCAATTTCGCAATCGGATTCGGCCCCGTCCTCGCCCGCTTCGTCTCCGGCAATGTCGAGTATTCACTACGCGCCTTCCTTCTTGGCGGCTTCGTCGGATTCCCCGACGACGACCCCGGCTCCACGCCTTCCTTCTTGGCGGCTTCGTCTGATTCCCCGACGACGACCCCGACTCCGGCATCCCCGCTGACAATTGATTGAGATACTTTGCTGAGTTTGCAATTTTATTGACCACTGCGTGTGATCACTGTTCAGTCGAAAATATTGCACATTTGATGGAATATTTTCCTTACTTTTGTTAAGTATTTAAAGGTGTTTATTGTAATTATGGAACATATGTGAGTTTATCTGCAAAATACTCTTTATCATATGTTTATATATTATAATTAATATTATGAAGGAAAATATATGCATATGTTATTTATATAATATTTTAGTAATTAAAATATGCATATCATATCAAATAATCCTAATCAATATTCTTAAAATATCATATCATACTAATGGTTAGGATAATATCTCAAAAAAATAACAAATATTACCAATACTATGAATTGAGATATTGTGCAGATATGAGCTCAGGTCTGGAGATCGAGGTATCCGAGATATCGGAAATAAAATCTGCCGATAAAGTTGAATCTAATCGTAAAATCAATAATGGTAGAGACTCAGAGGAAGATTTAAAGAATCCTGACATCACAACAATCTCTACATGTCAACACCTAGAAGCCCTAGAATTTTCAAACCCTGATCTCACCAGGATGCCGCCCAACCGTATCCAATAGCACGTATTTGCAGCGGATCCGAGGCCATATTATGGCCGTTAGATTTGGATTTTTTCAGCATGATCTCAACAGTAAATCATCAATCATAAAATCTAGGGTTTCTTCTTCTAAGGCTATTTAAAAGACCGAGAGTTTCATATGAGAAATCATCTCGAAATAGATCACTAAAATCATCACCTTTTACATCACCGAAATCACTGACAAGATCAAGAGATCTAAGACAGGTCCACGAATCGACGTGATAAATTGACGTGATCAATCGACTGAACATCTACTTCCTACGAGATAAAGATCGAGAGAAATAAGAGAGTTTTTTGTATTCTAATTTCAAAGGATTTGTACATATTAAAGTTGATTAATAAAAGTAGATCTTTAGGTTAGTTCTTTGGATTTTACTTTCTTCATTTATTTTCTGCATTACTTTCTGCGTTTACATTATGATCTCCTTCTTTATCCTTTCTTCTTCTTCTCAAAACATGCGTGAGTAATTCTACGCTTGCTAGGGTTCGTAGAATTAGGGTAGATCAATAGATGATAAAATCTCTTAACTTCTTTTAAATCTTTTAAAGTTTATAAACTTTAGCAAAATAATTGTTAACAACCTTATCGGGCGCGCTACCAATTTATTGATAGTCTCAACCGCGATTTGAGATTAGATTAACACTTGTTTGGTAAAGAGTAGACATGAATAGAGGACAATGAAAAGATAAGGGTTAAAAGTGGGAACCATATTCCCTCCAAAAACCCTAATCTTCATTCACCACTATCGACCTAGTTTTAAATCTATTAAAAGATAAAAGGAGTCATCTTTAATTAATTATCCATTACTACCAATTCTACGAACCCTACAAACATCTTCTTCATAAAATCTACATCCGTGTTAACTTAGAATCTACAACCATTCTCCCTATTTTCGATCAATTCGTCTAAAGCAAGTAAATGGTTCGACGTTTCCCTGATAACGACACGTACTCATCTCGGCTAGCTACGAGCGACAACGTTATTGATTGTGGTTACTTTACAAAAACACTCTTCCAAATACAGATCAATCAAATAGCGCCGTTGCCGGGAAGACGGTCGTAATTTTTTTCTTGTTATGCGGGTTTAATTCTTATTAAATCCATTCCATAAAAGAGAACCAAAACTGCATCTTGTGTATTTAACGATTATTGTGCGAGTTTTGCAAAGGAATCTAGAGTAATTGGAGCAAAGGAAAAGAGATTCAGAGACTTTCATCGTATCCCAAAGGAGCATAGGAGGTCGCTGGAGAAAAATAAGAAAACGAGCACTCCATAGTGCGGCGGAACCGCGACGAGAACAAGGAATTTGTGGCGGAACCACGGCACTCTGGTGGAGTTGGGCCCGTAAAATCCTCAGGTAATTTCTTCATATCTTTTTCTCTCCTCTAAAATCCAATAATCTGATTTTTCTGCAGGATTCTTTGCAAAATATCGCCGCTCAAAAATATTTTTGCATGTTTTGACATCGGTTTGTTTGTGCATATCTTAACTGGACATTAAAGGGCAATAACCCAAATCCAGATTAGGTGGGGATTTCATCATCCTTCTTAGGCCCCACAAATCACAAAATGAGTATACTTTCACCCTGCATTAATTAAAAATATCTAGACCATGCCTCTAAGAACCGTCGTGCTCAATTAGGACAGAGGAGGGTCGTGGGTAATATATCGCTTATCCGCATTTCTCTTATGGTGTCTAGGAAAGTGTGACTAAGGAAAGTCGCTAATTAATTAGGCCCGCTATTTTCCGTGATTCGTATAACGGATACCTCCCACTTACCTGACACTTACCTGACCACAAGAGTGATAAATATGTGGTAGAGGATTGACCCTGTGACTTGTCCTTTGGAAGTTTAGGAGCGGTCTAGTAACTTGACCTAGGTGACCCTAGTTCAAGGGTTTGAATGCGCATTTTTGTGATTTGTTGAGTCAAGCCTCACGTCCGACATTTTTTTTTTCAAAACAAACCTTCTTAAAGAGTTCTACACATATGCTGCCACTTGCGCTAAACCCGCTTAGTGCATGATTGGCTGGACACGGGATTCTAGTGTCCGTCTTGTAAGACTACGGTAGCGCCCCGGCCGTCTGTCCGAGACCAAAATGCGGAAACGAAAACTTTTTCAAACTAGAAACCGGCGCTATCGTATGCTTAAAATCCGTATCGAACCTTTAACCTACAACTAGCTATCTAGAGAAGGGATAGAAAGCTATACCGATCGATCCGTGTCCTTCGGTCTTTGACCACCATCCCAAGCTTCCTGCGGCAACTCCGGTCTTGATCTCCTCGTCGGAAAGGGCACCACATCTACGAGTCTTTTTACGGGCTCCCGCTTCATCCGAAGCAACTCGGGCATGAAATGTGCTGGTCCACGTGTCCAAGGTGTTGTAGAGAATGTTTGTGATCACTTTGTCTCTTGCATCCATAGTGTGGATGGAGGTTAGAGATGAAGCCATTGATGGAGATTATGAGCTAGAGGAAAAAGAAGAAGGAGGAGAAGCTTTTTCTTCTTTTCTTTTCTTATGTTAGAATGATCAAATAAGAGAGAGTGAGTTTCAAAAATACAAAACCAAACTCTAGATCATCGCAGCCCCCCCCCCCTCTCTCTCTCTCTTCTCATCATATTAACACAAATCAATCTCATAATGTGACATTTACACACTAAAAGAGACCATGAGTCACCATATATGTCCATGTCACATTTAATGCATCACATGATGAAAATTTCTAGCTCACAATTTCCATTTACAAACATTAATCCAAATGTTTGCAATAATAAAAAGATACGGCAACATCTAAACTAAACTCGTGACGGATCACAAGGATACCTCTCACCTGTATATACATACCTGCATCCGCATTCCGACTGAATGCGAATGCAATGAGACTAAAATAATCCAACAAATCTAATACTAGGATCCGGCTTAAACCAAAACCCACTAGCATGATCCTCCCGATCATGATCCGTGCACTACTGCACGTATATGATCGGACCCTGCCATATATCATACGGCCTCTACAACGTTTCTCCCGAAACTTGAGAAACTGTCTGTAGGGGACTCTAAAGACTCATCAATACTTTGGCTGTGGATTTAACCACTAGCACGTCAGAGGTATTAGCCGTACGTAACGGGCTACCAAGTATTGACCAAAAAAGAGGTCGATGAGCGAATTCATCCTGACACCCTACTGAGCCTGTCAGTGACAATATCCGTACAGTCCGGTCCGTTCGTCTATGAGCATCGCATGGCGGGCCTAGGGGGTTGGTAAAAGTCAGACCCCCAAAAGCGGTACAAGTCGTGTCGGAGTGTAGCCCAGAACACCCTGAGATACTACTAGAATACCTACCAGTAAATCTCCTGTCTTGGCCAAGGACTTCATGTAATGGCTCTCCTAGACACAGCGCGATCTCACCCCCAATACCGGGAGAGACGAAACCCCTGCCGATCCACTCACTGCCTCTATGTGGGTCGGGACTGTACCCAACTAAAACCTGTTTGCACGACTCCTTTGAGCCGTGGTAGGGTAGTAATCAAAGCACAGTGGGAAGTCACACGAGACAAATGACGATCTCAGGTCGATGAACTAACCTGTACATATGTCTCCAGGGAACTGCTATCTGACGTCATGTATAATACCAACTAGCATGTTCCCGGCGAGTCCTGTCCGGTGTACACATAACCCAATGAGCACCTGTATACATCTTTGGAGAACCAACTGACACCAATGGCTTATGAGACCGGCCACCGCCCCTCGTCGGGGTCTCGACTGTATACACTAGTCTACTAATGGAGTATCGAAGCCCAGTCTCAAAACACCCACGACGAGGGACCATTTAAGGATGTGCTTATAGACCCCAACTCCCACGTATATGATCGCCATCATACTGCTGGCCGTCAAGCAAGAATCCTAAGGGCTCTATCAACGTGTAATAGTGACCTATAAGGTCACCTAAAGCAGCATACGATGATAAAGATAAACCAGTTAGCATACTATCGACTTGAGTGAGACTGTCCTACCGGTATAGGTCCTCCCTCAATCATTGCAATCACGTGCCTGTGATCCAATAATTGACTCTGAGGGCACTATATCCAACAATCTCCCACTTGCACTCAAGGCTAATTATTGCGATGTCGCATACTCACAGCCCGTGTGATACCGAACACCCAACTCCTCTACTAATCAGTTTCACAAAGCCCATTTGCGAAACTATTGCATTCGAGGAATAGCCTCAGTGAGTGGATCCGTCCTGATGTTTCTTTCTATATCTCTCTTTTTCTTAAGTTCGCGGAGAAAGCCATTTCCCAAAATAACCAATACCTGTCTTAGAATATGTCTGGATATTTGATGGGACCTTGTTCATAAATGAACTCCAAATCCAAACTTCTTAGACTGTATCGTCAACTGAACTTACTCAGTATCCTACATCATGCCTCCCTCAGTGTCCGCTTGGACCACCTGTCCAAAACACTGCCCCTCGTCAGAGGGAAAACTATTACTCTAATTGTCACTCTGTCATCCAGGTCACCTTGGAAGCCTGAAATGATAACCGTCCTCCGATAGAGGGTGTCGTTATCATATCCTTAGAACATCCACTTATGTTCTAAAACCGCTTCCGAACGTTTCTCCAGGATAGGATTAATATCAACTTATTGCATCTAGTGCAAAAACAACATCTGGTGTGGTACTTGACATCTCATGATTGACTCAATTGCCTAAGCAAGTATTCTGCCAATCATGCACATCCCTCTCCTCTTTAGTCTGTAAGACACCTTTGGAGAGGGTGACTCCATCACCTGTAGGTATACTACCGTGTCAGGAGTCGTCCATTTTAAAACACCTTTAGAATGCTGTCTAAGTACCCAGATTGGGAAACTACCCAAATCTAGATCTAAAACCATAGATCTAGTAACCAGAATATCTGATATAATATCCATGTTCTATATGGAGAAACCACTGTGTGACAACCAAAGTATAACCGATCGTAGTATAGGAATTTCTCTTCCTACTCTATGTATGTCATCCAAATACCAGGACATCACACTCTTCTACCTTTTTAACAGATCCATCCCCTATTCTGATGAAGTCAAACCTATGACTGTCACATCAGAAACAGATGATCTATCTCCGCTATATCTGCTTTAGTCCGTAAATAGACATAAGCTACTTGTCCACTATGCTTCCGCTGCTCCCACAGACTACGACAACCCTCTGGCAGAATCATATACACGTGCACTTCTAAAGCTAGTTTAGAACGACGCTATACTCATCCTCCTGCCGGGTCTCACAGTCTGGAACAACAGCATTGGAAAGTCTGGGTAAACAAGATCCTCCTTGTCACCGTCTTTGAGCATACCGAAGTACCTCTCGAGTGCCTGAGGTTACCCACCATATCTGCGGAGTGGCCAATGGAATATCAAACCAGATTGAATCTTTAGATTCTTATCAAATTTTCAGTAATCGTTTGCGGTTCTGAAATCACTTCCAGTTTTACCATACTCCCACTACTGTTTTCTGAAAAAATCCATTTTACTAAAACTGTGGTGAGTCAGGAACAATATCACTATTGATCTTCCAGATGGTAGAGAATCAACCCTTGTCATAGCCCGGGTCAACCCACAAACAGCCATTACAGAAATGTGCCTTGAGTTATCCAGAGTGTAGTTTTAAGCATAAGCCGGACAACTCCCCGTACCTTAACATTGTTAAGAAATGAACTATTCTATATCCAATATAGAAACAGAGGCACTGATTTAATTGGAACCAGATTCAAATCATGCAGCTGTCTCCAGTGCATGTCAACTAAATGGAGAGAGGCCGATCAGCATTACTCAACTTAGGAGTGCTTCCAATTATGAATAACCTGAAAGAGAAGCAAGTTCTCTTAATCATTACTATTAATAGAATACCATACACAAGTATCTACATCTTCGATCACCTTGAAGAATTCTGATACTTGCAACGCCTGCTTCTCTACTTTATTCTTATACCTATAACTTCTCAAAACTCAGACCTCGCATTTCTACGAAACACATGTCTAAGAACTAGAGAAGTCACAAGTAAACAAAATATAGTACGAGTACCAACCCCTCTGTCCTAATGGACACTGGACAACATACAATACTCTGTATAAGTCCCCTGAGTCTAATAACTCATTCCCTGTGTGTCCTAGGTTGAAAACTGTGCTTATGGTTAAGAAGAATTACACCGCTGTTTAATGCCCCTTACCTAACCATCCACTGATATAGGTAAATATCATGGACATAATTTCAAAAAGTTATATCTCACTTTATAAAAATAAATGTACAGATATATCAATTTGAAATTGGTGCATAACAACGAATATTCAAAACCAAATATTTGCCGTCCGGCAAACAACCCAGGCGATTTTCTCAAATATCACCAATTACAACGAATCCCAATATAATGAGGATGATCACCCAATTCCCAATAACTTACTCCCACTCATCATCTGTAAAACCATACAAATATGAGAATCAAACCTGGTAAATACATACCCTGGAGTAAGGGCTAATCGGGAAATCAGTTTTCTTTTAACAATACACAATGAAACTGAAACATGTAAATGTTTCGAAAGGGTATCGGGTATTCCTAGTAATGCCTCTTCCATTATCATATTCACAATTGTAACCATATATTTCTTTGCCATCTCTCCAAATCCCTTTATATATCTTTAGTCATTACCTTCTGTACACCATCGTTAGGCTAAATGGTTTTCTTCCTTCCCTACCGTTTGGCACCAGCCAATGGTTTAGAGAAGACTATCCAATAAGCGTAACAGGTGTACTGTCCTAATCCTAGGAGTACTCGTAACCTGAGAGAAGGTGAAGATAAAAGACAACTGAATAAACCTTATTCCTATTTCTCCTGAACCAGAATCTATCCCCAAACTGGAACAAGTTCCTTCGAGTTCGTATATAACCATACGATGGAGTATACAAATATCCGTGGATCTTCGTAGTGATACGGAGTGTCCTGGAGAAATACAAAGGTGAAGTAGGAGTAGCGATGAAATACTTGGTTTGGTCGTGAATAGCAGTCGCAATTTACTTTGCCCTCTTACTAATCCCTTTATTTGTCTTTACTTAATACCTTATGTACACCTTTTAGGCTAAATGATTTTCTTCATTCCCTACCGTTCGGCACCTACCTATGGTTTGGATGAAGACTATCCAATAAGCGTAATAGGTGTACTGTCCTAATCCAAGGAGCACTCGCAACCTGAGAGAAGGTAAAAGAAAAATACAACTGAATAGACCTATTCATTTTCTTCAGAACCGGAAACCATCCTCGAATCTGGAACAAGTTCCTTCGAGTTCGTATATAACCATACGATGGTTTTATCCAATGGAAGTGGATGTTCGTAGTAATATGGGGTGTTTTGGAGAAAAGGGTAAAAGTAGGAGTGGCAATGAGGTTTGCAACTCAGACAGTCCAAAAACCAGTGTTTTAAGAAGGTTCGGTTAACTTGGTCACTGAGTCATAGTCAAGGGTCGGGTTGTGGTCTCTGCCAAAGAGAGAGAGAAAAGAAACACACAGCGTGCACTCTAACCTAGATCAGAATGGTTATCACTTTATCTAATCAGGAAACCTCCCACTGTAACCTCAAATTCTCCTCCAAACCTGAAAGAAAAATTAGTCGAGATCACCAAAGGAGTAAACCAACTCATCAGTGGGAATCGGGATCCAACTATCATCGCATGGTAACGTGATGGAGTCCACTCACGTTATCACACTCCAGAAGGTATGCACATATCTGGCAAGTTTCAGTTTCTTTAGAAACTCCCGATGTGTGTTTTTACCCCTAGGACCCAAGTGACCTTGACGGAGTCAACAAATCAAAGAGTCCTAGTCAAGTTCAACCCGTCATTATCTTGATTGCATTAAACCCACCCGTACGTGCCCTTGACGGAGTCAACAAGGCCGCGTGACTGTCCTAACCAATCGCATATCCATGCTACAAACAAGCACTACTTAGCTACCGTACACTACGCCTTGACGGAGTCAACAAACGCAGCATAAATACTAAGTACCACTAGTAGGAAATGACGGAGGGCTACAAATTGTTTTTGGCGAAAAACCATTAACGTAATGAACTTGATATGAACCGGATAGCTTTATATAAAAATATAGTGGCGAAAACCTTTGCTAAAGAAGTCACTCCCGGTGAAGGGATCTCGGCTCTTTCCCCGTAGAATGAGGTGCAGGAAATTCCAACTGAATACCACGATGCAAAGCAAAAGGCAATCGGCTATAGTGAAGTTATTACCCTGACGCAAACTTCTGTCCAAGGGGTCACTCCCGGTGAAGGGATCTAGGCCTTTGCCTCGTCGACTGAGGTGCTGGATATTCATAACCGAATACCACTGTGCAAAGCAAAAGGCAATCGGCTATAGTGAAGTTATTACCCTGACACAAACTTCTGTCCAAGGGGTCACTCCCGGTGAAGGGATCTCGGCCCTTGCCTCGTCGACTGAGGTGCTGGATATTCATAACCGAATACCACTGTGCAAAACAAAAGAGAATGTCCATGCAATAACAGCTTTTTGAAAAATGGTCCAACAATATCATAATAGGTTTGTTTAGCTTGCATTGATCCTAATCAATGCAGTCCCATCAATTAATCAGACCACAAAAAAACGAAAATATGATTTACGTATATGCCATCCACATTCACCACTGGGTCCCGTCATCACCCGTTAGGGTTACTTAACTAACGACAGAGCGGGGACTGGACTAGCACGGGTGTAAAACATATACAACATCTACTAGTATATATATCAATATATAATATTCGCATAAGGAGTGATAAAATGCAACAACACAGAAATGTAATAAGTATCACAGAACAATACAGATAATCTGGGATCCCCGGTTTTCATAGAGCCGCTACTGAAACCCGACGTTCCCCTGGTCGTGTGGATAGCCTGTGCAATGAAATCCTAAACCCCTACGGGCGCGGCAAGTTACCCGCCAAAACCTGAAGCGAGGCAGCCCCCTACTGCAAAGTGAATGGACCACCCAGCACTTCACGGAATCCGGTAACTTGAGCACCCCTCCTTGGGTCAACCTGTACCCCCTAAGAGTGTGGCGAATAGCCCGCCAATTTTAGAGTAAAACCCCCTCCGTCTCAAAGCCATGAGATGCGGGCTCGTTGCCCTCTAGAACCCGGCTACCCATGCACCCCACCGCAGGGTAATCCTAGTACAGAAAGTAAAATATATACAACGGGTACAACGACCTCAGCCCAGTCGTTCCCCAAAAGAATAATATACAAACAGGCAATAACGGCAGTCCACATGTCGGACGCTCGCCCCGCAATATTAAATATACATATACAACCAAACTGTACTACCATTGCATCCAGGCTATCCACCACGAAAAATCCGCAACATCACAGCACAACACAGAACATCAACGTGAATGTCACGTTCGCAAATCCGTCTAAAAGGGCTATAGCAATTAGACAAGATTTACCGATCAAATGACATTCACGGTCGCAGATATAATGTAAGTACTGTAAACTAACATATTTAAAATTTTCGATCGACAAAATTTCCCGAAGTAGGCCCCAAGTACAATACTCAGTACTCAAAATAATCTGGGCCAAAAATAAAATTACCAGAAACTCCATTTCCAAGTCAGAGACCACCTCAGAAAATTTGGTGAAGTTTTGCTACAGGTCTGCAGCGGAACTGCGGCCAAAACGTGGGTACGGCCGCGGTTCCAAGGTGCTACAGTGGGTTCAGCTCACCAAATTTTCTCAGTTCTCTTAAAAAACCCTGCCTGTTTTTCTGCAGCACACTAAATAATTTTTTGACCACAGGAAAAATTCGACAGAAACGGTGACTTTGAAAATGCAGTTTTTGGAAATTTCGTCCGATCGAAGTACTAAACACGTTAGAGCAAGCTAGTGAAGGTTAATGGCGTGGCTCTGATACCATGTAAGACTACGGTAGCGCCCCGGCCGTCTGTCCGAGGCCAAAATGCGGAAACGAAAACTTTTTCAAACTAGAAACCGACGCTATCGTATGCATAAAACCCGGATCGAACCATTAACCTACAACTAGCTATCTAGAGAAGGGATAGAAAGCTATACCGATCAATCCGTGTCCTTCGTTCTTTGGCCACTATCCCAAGCTCCCCGCGGCAACTCCGGTCTTGATCTCCTCGTCGGAAAGGGCACCACATCTACGAGTCTTTTTACGGGCTCCCACTTCATCCGAAGCAACTCGGGCACAAAGTGTGCTAGTCAACGTGTCCAAGGTGTTGTAAAGAATGTTTGTGATCACTTTGTCTCTTGCATCCATAGTGTGGAGGGAGGTTAGAGATGAAGCCATTGATGGAGATTATGAGCTAGAGGAAGAAGTAGAAGGAGGAGAAGCTTTTTCTTCTTTTCTTTTCTTGTGTTAGAATGATCAAATGAGAGAGTGAGTTTCAAAAATACAAAACCAAACTCTAGATCATCGCAGCCCCCCTCTCTCTCTCTCTTCTCATCATATAAACACAAATCAATCTCATAATGTGACATTTACACACTAAAAGAGACCATGAGTCACCATATATGTCCATGTCACATTTAATGCATCTCATGATGAAAATTTCTAGCTCATAATTTCCATTTACAAACATTAATCCAAATGTTTCCGACAATAAAAAGATACTGCAACATCTAAAGTAAACTCGTGACGGATCACAAGGATACCCCTCACCTGTATGTACATACCTGCATCCGCATTCCGACTGAATGCGAATACGATGAGACTAAAGTAAGCCAACAAATCTAATACTAGGATCCGGCTTAAAGCAAAGCCCACTAGGATGATCAGCCCGATCATGATCCGTGCACTACCGCACGTATATGATTGGACCCTGCCATATATCATACGGCCTCTACAACGTTTCGCCCGAAACTTGAGAAACTGTCTGTGGGGGACTCTAAAGACTCGTCAATACTTTGGCTGTGGATTTAACCACTAGCATGTCAGAGGTATTAGCCGTACGTAACGGGCTACCAAGTATTGACCAAAAGGGAGGTCGATGAGCGAACTCATCCTGACACCCTACTGAGCCTATCAGTGACAATATCCGTACAGTCCGGTCCGTTCGTTTATGAGCATCGCATAGCGGGCCTAGGGGGTTGGTAAAAGTCAGACCCCTAAAAGCGGTACAAGTCGTGTCGGAGTGTAGCCCAGAACACCCTGAGATACTACTGGAATACCTACCAGTAAATCTCCTGCCTTGTCTAAGGACTTCATGTAATAGCTCTCCTAGACACAGCGCGATTTCACCCCCAATACCAGGAGAGACGAAACCCCTGCCGATCCGCTCACTGCCTCCATATGGCTCGGGACTGTACCCAACTAAAACCTGTTTGCACAACTCCTTTGAGCCGTGGTAGGGTAGTAATCAAAGCACAGTATGAAGTCACACGAGACAAATGACGATCTCAGGTCGATGAACTAATCTGTACACATGTCACCAGGGAACTGCTATCTGACGTCAGGTATAATACCAACTAGCATGTTCCCGGCGAGTCATGTCCGGTGTACTCATAACCTAATGAGCACCTGTATACATCTTAGGTGAACCAACTGACACCAATGGCTTGTGAGACCGGCCACCGCCCCTCGTCGGGGTCTCGACTGTATACACTAGTCTACTAATGGAGTATCGATGCCCAGTCTCGAAACTCCCATGACTAGGGACTATTTAAGGATGTGCTTATGGACCCCAGCTCCCACGTATATGATCGCCATCATACTGCTGGCCGTCAAGCAAGAATCTTAAGGGCTCTATCAACGTGTAATAGTGACCTATAAGGTCACCTAAAGCAGCACACGATGATAAAGATAAACCAGATAGTATACTATCATCTTGAGTGAGACTGTCCTACCGGTATAGGTCTTTCCTCAATCATTACAATCACGTGACTGTGATCCAATAATTGACTCTGAGGGCACTATATCTAACACGTCTTGTCCGCGTTTTTGCTATCGACTCCGAATTCGGTACTTCTTCATCTTTTACTTCTCCACCCACCACATCGACCGAGATGGACGGTTCTCCATCAGATTTTAACAACACTACCCTGCCACCACCCGTAAGTGCGCAGAATCCACCGCGTATCTCCCTTCAAGAAAGATGTTACCCGATATGCGGTCCCCTTCCTACTTGTCTTTCTCTTCCACTGGCCAATGGGAGTAATTTTGAAATTAAACCCCACTTCATCAACTTATTTCCCAAATTCCACGGGCTTGAATCCGAAGACGCATGCGTTTTTTATAACCAAATTCGAAAACGTATGTGCAATGATGGACACAACACAACTTTCAGTGGATGCTATGCGATTATGTCTTCTTCCTTTTACCTTATGCGATCTAGCAGAAAAATGGCTTTATAGCACTGCCGCACATTCTATCGCTAAATGGGACGAATTTGTTACAGCATTTCTCAAGAAATTTTATCCCAATCACAAAACCGCACGTGTTCGAAGCGAGATTAACCAGTTTAACCAACTTCCCAACAAACCATTCTGGATATGTTTTGAATGGTTTAAAGATCTTCTTGTACAATACCCCCATCACGGAATTGATAGATGGCACTTTGCCGAATTGTATATGAGGGTGTTAATCCTGCGACAAAATAGATACTAGAAACCATTTGTCAATGTCATTTCATGTCTAAACACGATGGCGAAGCTTGGCAATTTCTGGAAGATCTCCCTGAATAAACTTTACAATGGGAAAGCGTTAGACCAACATCATCTTCATCTAGGGAAGGTATCTATCAACTCGATATTTCCATCGCAGTGAAAGCCGAAATGGCCGTGATGTAAAAGAAACTCGAGGCTATGGAAAACAAATTCTCATCAGCCTCCCTAAACCAAATTACGCTCCGCAAAACCGTGTGTGGTTGCTGTTTTGACCCATCATATTTAACGGAAGAATGGCCTTTGAATCCTCCATTTTAAGGTCAAGAACAAACTAATGCTGCTTTTCAGCAACAACCTAGAAACGATCCTTATTCTTCCATATACAATCAACGATGGAGGAATCACCCTAATTTTGCCTGGAACCAAAACCAAACTCAAACTCAAAATCCATTCCCAAGCCAAAATAACTATCAAAGGTCTCATCCACAGCAACAGCAGCCACCACAACAGAGTCAGCACCCCTTTCAACCGCAATCTTTTCAAAATCAAGCCAACAACTTTGCATCTTATAATAATTCTTTCCCAGCGGCCGGTAACAACAAAACCTCTGCACTCGAACGGAACTTAGAAACGGTCATTAAACAATCTACATAAACGACGGCTAATTTAACGTCTTCTATCCAAACGTTAGTGCAGCACACCGCTTCCCACGGTGAAAGCATAAAATCGATAGAAGCACAACTTGCATAGTTAAATGCCTCAATGAGTGAGAGAGAGAAAGGGAAACTTCCATCTCAATCTCTACCGAATCCTGGCCACTTACAAAGTCATAATGTGAGTACCGTAACCACGTTGAGATCTGGAAGTGTGTTGAACAACCATGTCGGTGAACAGGTTGATGTTAATGATAGTGATGATACCCTGGCCACTACTTCTACTCTTATTTTGTCTAATCCAAACATCTTCTTCCAAGCCTATTCACCATTTCCCATTAGGCTCAAACCCTCAGCCCACTTTCTTAAGTCAACCTTAAAAAATCCTACCTCCAATTATGGGATCCATTCCATTTCCACAAACTTCTTCTCAAAAGTTGGACCCAACCTTTATTGATAAAGCTCCTTTTCCACACAGGTTAAGGGCCAACAGACCAAGTCCCTAAATGGAGAAGATTGTGGATATTTTTAAACAAGTTAACATAAATATTACTCTCCTTGATGCTATCAAATAAGTTCCGTCCTATGCGAAAATTTTAAAGGACTTTTGCACTAGGAAGAGGAAAATTCAAGTACCTAAAAAGATTTTCTTAATGAATAATATGAGCAATTCTCTTCTCCAATTGGTTCCCACGAAACGAAAGTACCCCGGTTGTCCTACAATATCTATAACTATTGGGGGTAAAAGTATCAATCGTGCTTTACTATATTTAGGTGCTAGTGTTAACTTGCTTCCGTACTCGGTTTATGAGCAATTGGGCATATGAGGGTTGAAACCTGTGTATTGCACTCTCCAAATGGTCGATCGATCTATCACCCAACCTAGGGGTGAGTCAGAGGATGTGTTAATCAAAGTCAAGAAATTTATATTCCCTGTGGACTTTATTGTTTTAGATACATAGCCTGTGGCGAACCCACAGAACCAAATTCCGGTGAATCTAGGTCGACCTTCCCTAGCAATTTCAAAAACGATAATCAATTGTCGTAAAGGTTCTATGAACCTGTCCTTCGGGAAGATGATAATTGAGCTTAACATCTACAAGCTAGGAAGTCAACCCTCCAAACCCTATGCTCATGTATGTTCTGTCGAAAAGATACCTTCCGAAAGTTGCGAATTTTAGGAGCTTCACAATTCTGATCTTGACGCCGCTAGTGCGTTATTGTTTGATCCTACGATTTATTATCCTCGTAAGGACCCTTATATCGACAAGTACACACCTAAGTCCGAACCCTTTGACTTGTCGAATGATTTAGTCGAGCTATCCGAGTTTCATAACTTCCTTTCCGATGAGATTATCATTCGGAATATCGATGAAAGTTTTGAAAATATTTTTGCCAAAGAACTCGCATTCCTATAAGATATGGGAGTTGTGATGAATCAACCCCCACCCAAAGTAGTTGAAAAGCCAGCCCTTCTTCTTATCAAGAATGAAAATACGAATAGTCCACCTACCCCTTATCTTTCACATTCCGTTTTCATCCACCATCACTATTTCGTCTCTACTAACCGAGACGTAAACTTGATCGATTCCGCCTCTCATCTCCCCACTTCTTCACATCTATCGGTGACATAATTTTCTACCAACCATGGTATTACATTGATAAAATATTTGAATGGTTGGTGTTGACTTTTGGTCTTTGCAAAACTTTCTTTTGATCAATAATACTTTACCCCCTATATAATTTTAAATGGTTAATACTATTTTACTCAAGCTGGGGGGAGAAAAATATTTTGGCTCTTGATAGAAAATAAATTTTTACACGATTGTGAGCCAAAAATAAGTTTGGGGAGGATTTCACTTTCACTAATTCTTATCCCCTTTAATAATTTTTCCTCCCAAGTCTACAGGTTTTGAGCTTAAAAGATGACATCAGTGAAGACACTGCTGCAAATAGGTTTTGGGGAGGTTTGTGCTTTTTCACGCATAATTTTGCATCATACTAATATAAAAACACAAAAAAATTATTGATAATAAAAGTTAGAAAGTGGAAAATACTTATGAAAGATAGGAAGAGTTTGAGAAAAGCAAGAAAGTTAGATGTTTTTAAAACGAAACAAGTAATAGCTAGTTATGAGCTGTTGTCCCAAGGGTTAGTAAGATGAAGGAAATTACTAATCTGAGGATAAAAATAAGTCTGAAAAATAGTCCCTATTCTGGAGTCCAAATAGTCGAATGTTGATACCCTACTATACGCACTTGCACACATCTTGAAACTTGGGATAGTAGATGATACCTTGAAAAGCTCTTGTCTAAAATCCTTAGTATGAAGAAAAATAAAAATATAAAGAAAAAAATGGTGAAGAAAAATGAACACTGATTTTGTAAGTACTTAAGGCAGCATAAAAAAATTATAGCGAGGGTGCTTTATCACATAGTGCCTTAGACCAACTGGTTTGGGAGCCACTACTAAGCCTTAGGTGCTGCAAGACGAGGATAATTACGCCTTAATGAGCGAGCACATTTGGTAATCGGTTGTTTAGTACCTCAAGAAGTATTAATGGTCGCATGAAGAGTGTGTAAGCAATTCCATCTAAAATATTCACCGACTAAAAAGTACTAAGAAAGATGGACAAAAGTATGATAGCTTAAATTGAATTCTCTAAGTGTAGGGATATCTTTTACACATACGTAGGGGTATATAATCGATGTTTGGATAAAAGATAGGGAGGAAGAATAAAGGCGATGTTTTATTGAGAGATGATGTGATTTCTCACATCTTTTCATGACCATTAAGATAGGGATCATGGCAACTAAAAAGCTAGTGTAGTTTGAAACTCTTATTTTCAAGTTCTTTCTTTTATATGGTCTTTATCTTTGTATGTAACATTCATCATCTTTCTTTTATTATGGGATTTTATAGGTGTAATCCGCTGAAAACCCTCAGGAGACAACACTCCTTCTACTAGGAACACCTAGAGGTTTAAAGGCTTGCTCCACGTGCTTAGTACAATCGTGTTGCCTACGAAAATATACTAGGTTTTTCTTTTCCTTTTTTCTCCCTCTCTTGAATAACTAGTTTACTCAGGACGATCAAAATTAAGTTTGGGGGTATTTGTTCAGTCGAAAATATTGCACATTTGATGGAATATTTTTATTACTTTTGTTAAGTACTTAAAGGTGTTTATTGTAATTATGGAATATATGTGGGTTTATCTGCAAAATACTCTTTATCATATGTTTATATATTATAATTAACATTATGAAGGAAAATAAATGCATATGTTATTTATATAATATTTTAGTAATTAAAATATGCATATCATATTAAATAATCTTAATCAATATTCTTAAAATATCATATCATACTAATGGTTAGGATAATATCTCAAAATAAATAACAAATATTACTAATACTATGAATTGAGACATTGTGCAGATATGAGCTCAAGTCTGGAGATCGAGATATCCAAGATGTCGGGAATAAAATCTGCCGATAAAATTGAATCAAATCGTAAAATCAATAATGGAGAAGATTCAAAGAATACTGACATTACAACAATCTCCACGTGTCAACACATAGAAGCCCAAGTATTTTCAAACCCTGATCTCACAAGGATGCCGCCCAACCACGGCCAATACCACGTATTCGCGGCGGATCCGCGGCCATATTGTGGCCATTGGATTTGGATTTTTTTAGCATGATCTCAACAGTAAATCATCAATCATAGGATCTAAGGTTTCTCCTTCTAGGGCTATTTAAAAGACCAAGAGCTTCATATGAGAAATCATCTCTAAATAGATCACTAAAATCATCACCTTTTACATCACCGAAATCACTGACAAGATCAAAAGATCCAAGACAGGTCCATGAATTGACGTGATAAATTGACATGACCAATCGACTGAACATATACTTCCTACGAGATAAAGATCGAGAGAAATAAGAGAGTTCTTTGTATTCTAATTTCAAAGGATTTGTACATGTTAAAGTTGATTAATAAAGGTTGATCTTTAGTTTAGTTCTTTGCATTTTACTTTCTGCATTATTTTCTGCATTTACATTATGATCTCCTTCTCTATCATTTCTTCTTCTTCTCAAAACATGCGTGAGTAATTCTACGCTTGCTAGGGTTTGTAGAATAAGGATAGATCAATGGATGATAAAATCTCTTAATTTCTTTTAAATCTTTTAAAGTTTAAAAACTTTAGCAAAACAATTGTTAACATCCTTATCGGACGCGCAACCAATTTATTGATAGTCTCGACCGCGATTTGAGATTAGATTAACACTTGTTTTGGTAAAAGGCTAGACATGAATAGATCTCAATGAAAAGATAAGGGTTAAGAGTGGGAACCATATTCCCTCCAAAAACCCTAATCTTCATTCACCACTATCGATCTATTTTTAAATTTATTAAAGGATAAAAGAAGTTATCTTTAATTAATCATCCATTACTACCAAAATTCTATGAACCCTACAAGCCTTTTCTTTATAAAATCTACATCCGTGTTCACTTAGAATCAACAACCATTCTCTCTATTTTCAATCAACTCGTCTAAAGCAAGTAAAAGGTTCAACATTTCCCTGAGGACGACCTGTACTCATCTCGGCTAGCTACGAGCGACACCGTTATTGATTGCGGTTAGTTTACAAAAACACTTTTCCAAATACAGATCAATCAATCACCCTGCTGGGTTCTTTGATTCTTCATGGCATCATCACCTACCCTATATTTCTTTGATTAATCAAAGATTTTCCCTTTAATCCCAACATCATCCAGAGAGCCTTTGTTCCTAAGGGGGCGTGTGTCTTGTCTTTCGCATGGTAAAAGGTGAAGCTCCAATGGTAAACGGTTCCTTCAGTCAAGTCAAGGGATGGACATCTGTAACAGACCCATCTCCCCTCATGAATCCACGTCACAGCCTCTACCCACCATCAAATAAAGATAGCTTTCTTTTGTCATTCTTTTTGTCTTTGATCAAGTTGTAAGAATTATCCAAGAATGTAGATCAAATCAACAACCAGCAAGTGTTTGACAAAATTCCCCAAAGACATTCAATCCTTTAAGCCTGACTTTAAGCCTTTGTGCTCCATATTGTGTGTGAACTGGGCCTTCGAGCCGGTCTTTTAAGCCTTTGTGCTCTCTTTTGGTGAATCGAGCATTTGTGCTCTCAGATTTCAAGACCTCCTTCGAGCCTCATGCTCTCGACAATTAAGCTATCGTGATCCCTCGTGTTCTCATCTCAGGCTATATTTCTCTAACCATGGACAGTGTTCACAAGTCTCCAAAAACATCCCTCACCTCCTTCTGGTGCAGATTATTTCCTTATTTTGTTGTTACTATAAGAAAAAGGGACATTTGATTGCTAATTTTCCAATACGGCCATCTCGACTAGTTGCTTGCTATCGTTTACCATATTCATCCACTACTTCCGCATCTCCAACATGCTCTACTATAGTCTCATCTGGGGCTTTCTTCTCCGCGCAGAGAGCAAAGATAACTTAAATCATTGGTATCTTTGTACGGAGTCTTGGCATCAATAGAGCTTCCGAGAGATTATCTTCTACATTTTCTTATTGTACTGTCTCAATTGCTAAGTCTGGTATTTCTATTTCTTGGATATTTGACTCAGGTGCTTCACATCATATGACTTTTGATAAATCTTTTCTTACAAATTATTTTACCATTCCTATGTCATACATACATACTGCTAATGGCTCATCACTTGCAGTTACTCAGTATGGTGACATCATACTTAATTCGTACTCTCTTGGCAATCTTACTCTTTCATCTGTATTGCATGCGCCCAAACTAACAATAAATCTTCTATCTATTAGTCGATTGCTGATTCTACTTACACTATCACTTTCTCATCCATTTCTTGTATTGTGCAGGATTCGAGCACTGGTCAGAAGATTGGGACGGACCGAAAAGTGAATGGCTTGTATCAGTTGGAATATTTACAATTACCTGTCTCGAGTAAGATTATAGCTGGATCAGTTATCTCTGGTATATAAGATCGCCGTATAGGTCATATTTCGCATTCTCGTCCTAATTCCTTATCTGAGTCTGGAGTCTTAGGGTCTTTACGTACTACTGCCTCAAATAATTGTGTTGGATGCCAATTAGCCAAACAAACTTCCTTACTATTTGTGTCACATAATAAAACTTCATTGGAACCTTTTGACTTGATTCATTCTGATATTTGGGTGCCTGCTCCTGTGATATCCATGTCTAGTTATCGATATTATGCTTTTTTATTGATAACTACTCTCGTTATTCTTGGGTTTATCTTATACGTGCTAGATCTGAGATTTCATCCATTTATACTGAATTTACAAACATGATTTACAACCAATTTCAAAAACGAATTAAAATTTTCAGATCTGACAATGCTTGTGAGTACGTTTCATCATTAATGCAAGCTATCCTTAAATCTCATGGCACACTTCTCCAACAATCATGTCCGCATACTCATGCACAAAATGGTATAACAAAAAGAGAATATCGACATATTCTTGACACGACACGAACCCTCTTACTCTTTGCATTTTTTCCTTGCTCTTATTGGGTTGAGGCTCTTTTGACTGCTATACTTCTCATCAACATTACTCCATCTTCTTTATTTCCGAATGCCACTGCACACTTGAGGCTTTATAAATCCTCCTTTGACTATTCCATTTTACTTACGTATAGATGTGTTTGTTTCGTTCTTCTTCCAGCTCATGAATGAGATAAACTTTCTTATCGCTCAGTGAAGTATTTTATGATTGGGTATAGTCTGTCTAATAAAGGATACAGATATTACGATCCTACTAGTAAATAACTTCATATTTCTCGTAACGTCACATTTTTCGAAAATGTACCGAATTTTGCTTATTCCGAGATAGATGTATCATTTCTTGATTCTTCTATTTCATCGTCAGTTACACCCACTATTGTGTGTCACGCCCCGCTTCCCAAAATACATAAAATACGGAACATAACTCGGCCGGCCATACTAACTACGGAAAGGATTCATCCTTCAATAATCACATTAGAGCTGTCATGCAGTAATCAAGCAATACAATAATATATATCTAGCACTAATACATGTCTAATGCCACAATAAAACAATAGCACAAAAGCAGTAGCAAAACTAGAATATCAATATCAACTGATCCAAGAAGTAAATAAGAACAATAAACAATACTAATCCTTTATGGGCTCACAAGAAATCCAATAAAAATAGTTCGGTGCAGGAAGAAAACTAAAACCATAAATAACTAGATAAACAGAATACTCTTCACATCTCCGATACCTTCTCAAAATACTCCATATCCTGCGATGCTAAAGTCAAAGGATCTATACCATGCAAAACTCAAACGTCAGAGCGTCATAGATAACATCATAATGATAACAAACGGATGTGTGATATAATATAACATTATACAAGAATGGGTGTCAAGTGAGTATACAATAACATTCACAATAACCGATGATACAACTGCTGGGTTCCTAGCGCTCATGCAACGGAAGCGAAAAACAAAGGAGGAATAATAAACGAAAATTTTCATGTGAGCACTAAAAAATGCAACCGAGAAATCTTTCCAAACACTAAACTAGAAATGATACAAGATATCTAGCTACTCAGAAGCGAACATACAACCTTTCTAGCATGTCCACCCAATCGTGGAAGACCCCTTCTAGGATCCTATGCCGTCGGGAACGAGTTTAAGAGACGATCGCCCTTACCGAAAATGATCCACACGAGGGAAACCGATCCAAGCTCCAACTTCACTCCTATTTATCGCCAGAAACAAGACTGAAGCGCAGGGACCGCGTCCAACCTAAATCTGTGGGAAGAGGCTATTTGGAAAATTCATCCACCTCTCCGAAAATACCAAGTTGATTTATGGTACCGTATATCAAAGATTTGGATGGATGCGACCGTTGTAGCTGTCTTTTCAGATTTCTTTCCATCGATGGAAGGTTTATTGATTGTGGGGACGCTTTTCCTTACAGGCGCAAGTCCCTTTAGTTAATTATTCTATTGCAAGTAATAACAACTTCCTGCACTCCAGGTCTATTCCTTCATGTGTTGTGTTTTTGTTTATTTTGGGTTGCTCTTGAATTGTATAAGGAGACTAATTTATACGTTGCCCGTAGGACACGGATTAGTCCAAATCCATACATATTTATATTTGGAGTTTGAGACCACGTTGGTAGCTTTGTTTGCCAACTGGATTGAACCTCGGTATCATTTCTCATATTTGTGAGTTCCATCAGTTCATGGGATATATGTATTTATCTAAGAATCGTTAGTTTTTTTTTAGACTAAGATCAACTTAGATGATAAAGTCATATTTTGAGAAGATGTTCTCAGTTGATCATTTGATCATATAAGAAACATAAGTTTTCATACTTAACTTGTTTTAACTAAGTTTTCAAGCTTTAGCTTGATTATTAGATGTGCATGCGCACTATGGATGCGCATGGTATGCGCGCACATTCATGGCACGGAATGCGCATGAGTATCTACTGCTGATTTATGTGCACGTACATTGCACGTGTCGCATTGCATGGTATCAATTTTTTTGGAGATGCGATCAAGATTAGGATGTGACTGTTCTATGCGCATGGGTAAATCATGTGATGTGCATGTCTTTAAAGTTAAGGATTGCGCACGTGTTTTACACGTGATGTACACTTCATCATAAGGCATATTCTCAGCTTGTGCTCGCATGTATGGTACGTAATGCGCACATCTTTTTTAGCAATTACTTCCTCCTACGCTCACATGTACGGCACGTGATGCGCACGTCTTCATAGACGATACTTCCACCTTGTGCTCATGTGTATGGCATGTGCTATGCACTTGATAAAAATTTCATAGAGTGTGCCCTAGGGTAGGGTGCGATCGACTTGTGCGCATGTGCATAACACGTATTACATATCTTACGGATGCGCACCAGGTTAAGGTGCGATTGACTTGAGCGCACGTGTGTATCACATGTGGCGTATTCAGGGGATGCGCACCAGGATTAAGGTGCACCCTAATTCTTTCAAGAATGATTTTTCTTTCGAATGACCGAAATATATGTTTTTCTTTATTTTTGGGTGCGTTTATACTGTGTGCACCAGTATTTTGTGAATGAACTTTCAAGGGAGTCGAAACTCATGAGGAAGCAAAAGCTTCGGTTTTTATATGTCGAAACACGTTATATGGGGGCTCTCCTCAAAATCTTGGATCTTAGGATCGATCTCTCATAAATATCAAAACTTTTGTATAAGAAAGATCAACCATAAAATCCATTAATCTTGTGTATGATGAATCAATGGATTCAAAAAAAGCAAAAGAATTTTTTATAAAGCTGAAGCTTTCTTCTTTTTGATAGAGATTGATCTCCTTTACCTCGGGTTTTTGAAAGAGGAAGAAAAAGAATTGCAGAGCTTATGGGGTCTATCTTTCTTGATCCCTTCACCCCCTCTCCTTTTTATAGGAGAGGGGAATTGTTAGGAAAGTGAGAAAATATCTCATATGAGATATCTCAAAATGATCTTAAAATCAACCAGGGTGCTTAAGCACTGTTGAATTGTAAATCTAAAGGTTCTCTGTTAACAGAGTTAATATCTTTCTTGTTTTAGAAAGATATTAAAATTATCTCTTGTTAACAAGAGAAATCTTTCTATTTAAGAAGGATAGGGAAATAATTCCCAAATATACCTTAAGCTATACTGAAGCATGCACTTCAACCCAACGAACGGCTTGCGCCACATTCTTTGCACGTGATGTATATGCGCATAGACATGGCAGCTTGCACCACATGCTTTTCATGTGGTGCGCATGCGCAGTGGGCTTGGCGACTTGCACCACGTGCTTTGCATATGGTGCGCGTGTGCATCCCGGCTTGACACTTTTACCTTAGCGTTTTTCTTGACTTGGTGAAGCTTAAGTTTCGAGCGTCAAATTTTTGGCGGGAACAAATACCCCTACTACTTTTTCCACGTAAGTATGTTCGTGGGTTAAGTAGTACAAAGTGATGCACCGTAAGCAATTTGATGGCTTAGGAAACAGGTTTAGATCCCTGGCGCCTAAGACTTTTTTCAATCTCCGTGAACCGTAAAAATCTCACAAAATTGTTTTCTCCTTACGAGTCAAGAGGATCTTGTAGGTGTATTTTCTCCGTAGAAATCATGAGGATCCCTAAGTGTGTTTTCTCTTGTGAGTCGTAAAGATCTCACATGTGACTTTTCTCCTTATGATTCGAGAGGACACATAAGTGGCTTCTTCTCCTCATTGATAGCTTGGTTAGCCAATGGAAGATGTTTGTGTACAACTTCATTATGGGTAGCCCATAGATAGTATACGGTATTCAATTTGGTGATAAGCCGCAAAGCAGCGATGGCTTAGGAAACATACTTAGATCCCTGTCACCTAAGACTTTTCAACTTTATAGGCCATGAGGGTATCGTAAAGTATTTTCTTCCTACGAGTCGAGAGGATCTTGCAGGTGTATTTTCTCCTCAGGAGTCATGAGGGCTCCTAAGTGGGTTTTCTCTTGTAAGTCATAAGGATCCTACAATAGTGATTTTCTCCTTACGAGTAGAGAGGACACGTAATGGCTTCTTCACTTCATCGTTTATGATGAAGTTGTTGGGTTACGGCAGCGCCCCAGCCATCAAATCGTGGCCAAATGCGGAACAAAAATTTACTAAACTGGCGCTACCATTACCCGATGCCCGAATCTACCCTAAACCCAATACTAGCAAGCATATAAAAATAAGTTAGAATGGTTATACCAAATTGATCCGAGTCCTTCGGTCTTCAACCATCATCCCAAGCTCCTAAAGGTTGCGGATCGAGTTTGGTTTTCGGTCTTCCTTCATCTACGATGTTCCACCTGAGGGAAACGACGCAAGCTTCAGCCTCGCCAAGCGAGGCAACCGATGCTCCAAGGTTGCTAGCAATGGAGAGTGGAGGTGTAGGAATGTGTCACTATGATTTTTCTCTCATCACAAATGCTACATGAGCAACTTAAGAAGATGAAGAGGAGGTGAGGAAACATGTGGCAAGAGCAACTAAAGAAAATGGCTAAGTCTCAAAGTGGGAAGAGAATGCAACAAGTGAGAATAAGAGTGAGCCATGAATATTATTGGGTTATGGGAGCGCCCCGGCCATCGAACCGTGGCCAAATGTGGAACAAAAATTTTCTAAAACCCGGCACTACCATTACCCGATTTCCAAGATCGAAACCGTTAACCCTAAAACTAGAAAACTAACAAAAGGAGATAGAACGGTTATACCTGTTGGAGATAGTGCCCTCAGAGTCAATTATTGGATCACAGGCACATGATTGCAATGATTGAGGGAGGACCTATACCGGTAGGACAGTCTTACTCAAGATGATAATATTCTATCTGGTTTATCTTTATCATCGTGTACTGCTTTAGGTGACCTTACAGGTCACTATTACGCGTTGATAGAGCCCCTAGGATTCTTGCTTGACTGCCAGCAGTATGAGGGCGATCATATACGTGGGAGCTGGGGTCTATAAGCAAATCCTTAAAAGGTCCCTAGTCGTGGGAGTTTCGAGACAGGGCATCGATTCTCCAGAGTAGACTAGTGTAAACAGTCGAGACCCCGACGAGGGGCGGTGGCCGGTCTCACAAGCCACTTGTGTCAGTTGGTTCACATAAGATGTATACAGGTGCTCATTGGGTTATGAGTACACCGGACAGGACTCGCCGGAAACATGCTAGTTGGTCTTATACCTGACGTCAGATAGCAGTTCCCTGGTGACATGTGTACAGGTTAGTTCATCGACCTGAGATCGTCATTTGTCTCGTGTGAGTTCCCACTGTACTTTGATTACTATCCTACCACGCTCAAAAGAGACGTGCAAACAGGTTTTAGTTGGGTACAGTCCCGAGCCACATGGAGGCAGTGAGCGGATCTTCAGGGGTTCGTCTCTCCCGGTATTGGGGGTGAGGTCGCGCTGTGTCTAGGAGAGCCATTATACAAAGTCCTTGGCCAAGGCAGGATATTTACTGGTAGGTATTCCAGTAGTATCTCAGGGTGTTCTGGGCTACACTCCGACACGACTTGTACCGCTTTTGGGGGTCTGACTTTTACCAACCCCCTAGGCCCGCCATGCGATGCTCATAGACGAACGAACCGGACTGTACGAATATTGTCACTGACAGGCTCAGTAGGGTGTCAGGATGAGTTCGCTCATCGACGTCCCTTTTGGTCAATACCTGGTAGCCCGTTACGTATGGCTAATACCTCTGACGTGCGAGTGGTTAAATCCACAACCAAAGTATTGACGATTCTTTAGAGTCCTCCCAAGACCAGTTTCTCAAGTTTCGGGCGAAACGCTGTAGAGGCCGTATGGAGATATGGCAGGGTTCGATCATATACGTGCGGTATTGCACGGATCATGATCGGACGGATAATACTAGCGGGCTTTCGTTTAAGCCGGATCCTAGTATTGTATAGTGTAGATTTTGTCTCTTTGCATTTGTATTCAGTGGGAATACAAATGAGGGTATGTATATACAATCGCAGGGTTTTCTTGTAATTTATTACGGGATCAGTTTTTTGGAGTTGCCAGTTTGCATTCTGTTTCGGCCAGTTTTCCTTTGTTCCTTCCCGGACGGACTTTTCCGATGGAAGGGGTTATTTGCAAGTGTGCAAATTATCTTTTATGGAGGTGTTATTTGTGATATGTGGCTTCATGATGGTTCCAAGCATCATGAGATTCTTTTTCCATCTCTTGATTTGCATTAAATGAGATTAGAATGGATTAGAAATTGATATGACCTTGTTATCATCACTTTTGGCTTATGGTCACCCTTTGCTTTTACTACTCTCACCTCCCTTCATGGTTTTGTTTTCTTTTTCCCTCCACCATTTTATGATAGAGGGCCGGACACTTTTGAGGAGTATGGAGAGGTTCATTTTTGGTGGTTGCAATATGTTCATCTCATATCATTTTTCCTTACACCAAAAATTCCAAAGCTCATTTCCATTACTCATTCATCCATCACCATGGCAACTTCATGGCTCCAAAGAGACAAATTATTCTACACTAGGGGTGTTCGTCTAAGAGTATCGCATATCGAGTCTAGAGGTGGATAAAATCAGACCCCTAATAATGCGATAATTCGTGTCGGTATGAAACCCATCACCACCTGAGTAACTATCGATCCTGGATCGGTAATTCTCACATACCCCGGCCGAAGATTTCTAGTGATGGCCACCCGTGCACTGCGTGACATCAACCCCTAATACCGGGAGAGATGAATCCCCGACGATCCGCTCACTGCCTCCATGTGGCTCGGGACTGTACCCAACTAAAACCTGTTTGCGCGACTCCTTTGAGCCGTGGTAGGGTAGTAATCAAAGCACAGTGGGAACTCACATGAGAAAAATGACAATCTCAGGTCAACAGACTAACCTGTACACATGTCACCAGGAAACTGCTATCTGACTATAGGTATAATACCAACTAGCATGTTCCCGGCAAGTCCGTCCAGTGCACTCATAACCCAATGAGCATATGTATACTATCTTAGGTGAACAACTGACACTAATGGCTAGTGAGACCAGCCACCGCCCCTCGTCAGGGTCTAGATAAGTATTCACCAGTCTACACTGGAGTATCGATGCCCAGTCTTGATACTCCCACGACTAGGGACATTTAAGGATGTGCTTATAGACCCCCAGCTCCCACGTATGTGATCGCCATCACAATGCTGGCAGTCAAGCAAGAATCCTATGGGCTTTATCAACATATGATGATAAAGACAAACCAGATAGCATACAATCATCTCGAGTAAGACTGTTTTATCGGTATAGGTCCTCGCTCAATCATCATAATCACATACCTGCGACTATGATAATTGCCTTGAGGGCACTATAGCCAACAATCTCCCACTTGCACTTAAGGCTAATTATTGCGATGTCGCATACTCACAGCCCGTGTGATACCGAACACCCAACTCCTCTACTAATCAGTTTCACAAATCTCGTTTTTAAAACTATTGCGTTCGAGAAATAGCCTCAGTGAGTGGATCCGCTCCAGTGTTTCTTTCTATGTCTCTCTTTATCTCAACTTCGCGGAGAAAACTATCTCTCGAAATGAGCAATACCCGTCTTAGAATATTTCTAGATATCTGATGGGACCCAGTTCACAAAAGAACTCCAAATCCAGCAAACTACTTAGACTGTATCGTCTACTGAACTCAATCAGTACACTGAGCCATACCATCCCCAGTATCCGCTTGGACCACCTGTCCAAACTACTGTCCTTCGTCAGAGGGAAAACTATAATTCTGACAGTCACTCTGTCATCCAGGTCACCTAGGAAGCCTGGAATGATAACCGTCTCCCAAAGGAGGCTGTCGTTATCAAATCCCTTGAACATCTACTTATGTTCATAAACTGCTTCCAATCGTTTTCTCCAGGATTGGATTAATATATCAATTTATTACATCTAGTGCAAAAACAACATCTGGTGTGGTACTTGACATCTCATGATTGACTCAATTGCCTAAGCAAGTGATATGCCAATCATGCACACCCCTCTCCCCTTTAGTCTGTAAGACACCTTTAGAGAGGGTGACTCCATCACTTGCAGGTACATCACCATGCCAGGAGTCGTCCATTCTGAAATACCTTTAGAATACTGTCTAAGTACCCAGATTGGGACACTTCCCAAATCTAGATCTAAAACCATAGATCTAGTAACCAGAATGTCTGATATAATATCCATAACCTATGTGGAGAAAACACAGTGTGACAACCAAAGTATAACCGATCGTAGTATAGGAATTTCACTTCCTACTCTGTGTATGTCATGCAAATACCAGGACATCACACCCTACTATCTTCTTAACAGATCCATCCCCTATTCTGATGAAGTCAAAGCCCATGACAGTCACATCAAAAATAGATGATCTTTCTCCGATGTATCTGCTTTAATCTATAAATAGACATAAGCTACTTGTCCACTACGTTTCCGCTGCTCCCACTGATTACGACAACCCTCTGGCAGAGTCATATACACGTGCACTTCTAAAGCTAGTTTAGAATGACACTATACTCATCCTCCTGCCGGGTCTCATAGTCTGAAACAACAGTAGTGTCAAGTCTGGGTAAACAAGAACCTCCATGTCACCGTCCTTGAGGCTGCCGAAGTACCTCTCGGGTGCCTGAGGTAACCCACCATATCTGCGGAGTGGCTAATGGAATGTCAATCCTGATTGAATCTTTAGCTTCTTTATTAAATTTTCAGTAATCGTTTGTGGTTCTGGAATCACTTCTAGTTCCACCATACTCCCACTGTTCCATTTTGAAAAAGTTCATTTTGCTAAAACTGTGGCGAGTCAAGAACAATATCACTATTGATCTTCAAGATGGTAGAAAATTAACCCTCGTCAAAGCCCGGGATAACCCACAAACAACCATTACTAAAACGTGCCTTGAGTTTATCCGGATTCTGGTTTTAAGCATCAGCCGGACGACTCCCTATACCTTAACATCGTTAAGATATAAATTGATTCTGTATATATCTAATATAGAAACAAAGGCACTAATTTAATTGGAACCAGATTCAAATCATGCAGCTGTCTCCAGTGCATGTCAACTAAATGGAGAGAGGCCGATCAGCATTACTCAACTTAGGAGTTCGTCCAATTATGAGTAACCTGAAGAGAAACAAGTTCCTCAAAACTATTACTATCAACTGAATACCTTATACAAGTATCTACATCTTCGATCATCTTGAAGAATCCCGATACTTGCGACACCTGGTTCTCTACTTTATTCTTGTACCTATAACTTCTCAAACTTGGACCTTGTATTTCTATGAAACACTTGTCCAAAACTTGAGAAGTCATAAGTAAATAGAATATAGTATGAGGACCAACCCCTGTGTTCTAATGGACACTGGACAACATACAATACATTGTATAAGTCCCCTGAGTTTAATAACTTAAACCCTGTGCGTCATAGGTTGAAAACTGTACTATGGTTATGAAGATTTACACCGCTGTTGAATGCTCCTTACCTAACCATCAACTGATATAGGTAAATATCATGGATATAATTTCAAAAAGTTACATCTCACTTTATAAAAATAAACTTACAGATATATCAGTTTGAAATTGGTGCATAACAACGGATATTCAAAACCAAATACTTGCCGTCCGGCAAACAACCCAGGCGATTTCCTCAAATATCACCAATTACAACGAATTCCGATATAATGAGGATGATCACCTAATTCCCAATAATTTACTCCCACTCATCATCTGTAAAACCATACAGATGTGAGGATCAAAACTGGTAAATACATACCCTGGAGTAAAGACCTAATTGGGAAATCAGTTTTCAATTAACAACGCATAGAGAAACTGAAATATTAAAATGTTTCAAAGGGGTATCTGGGTATTCCTAGTAATGCCTTTTCCATTATCAGATTCATGACTGTAACCGTATATTTCCTTGCCATCTCTCCAATTCCTTTTATTTTTCTTTACTCATTATCTTCTATTCACCTTCGTTAGGCTTAAATGGTTTTCTTCTTTCCCTACCGTTCGGCACCAGCCTATGGTTTGGAAGAAGACTATCCAATAAGCATGACAGGTGTACTCTCCTAATCCTAGGAGCACTCGCAACCTGAGAGAAGGTAAGGATAAAAGACAACAGAATAAACCTTATTCCTATTTCTCCTGAACCAGAATCCATCCTCGAAAAAGTTCCTTCGAGTTCGTATATAACCATACGATGGATTTATCCAATGGAATTAGATGTTTGTAGTAATACGGAGTGTTCTGGAGAAATACAAAGGTGAAGTAGGAGTGGCGATGAAAGTCTTGGTTTGGTCGTGAATAGCAGTCGCATTTTACTTTGCCCTCTTTCTAATCCCTTTATTTGTCTTGTTTACCGCCGGAAACCGGGAAGACGCGTTGGACGTCTTGCCTGAATCTGGGGGCAGATGCTAATTGGTGCTATCCGTCCATCTCTCTGAAGATGCCAAGTTGATTTATGGCACCATGCATCGAAGGTTTAAACGGATACGGCCGATGTAGCAGACTTTGTCAGATTCCCCCTCGTTTGAGGGGTTTTTGTTGTTCTGGCTATTGATCCTTTACTTGGGCTCGGCCCTTTTAGTAATGCTAAGCACTAGATCCTGACATCTTTTGTCTTGTATTGAATGCATAGTATTCATCAGAACAAAATGTGTTCTGACAATGCGCCACATGGCGCGCCAGGCGCTTTGCGCCAATTAGAGAGCGCATTGCGCTTCTGTCGAGTAGCGCACGAAAAGGACACGTGTCGCGCTTAGCGCTAAGCGCCAGCTTATGAGCGCATTGCGCTTTCAATTTATGAGCGCTTTGCGCTAGTTTGATGGCGCACCAGTGAGTGACACGTGGCGTGCCTGGCGCTGAGCGCCAGCCCATGAGTGCAGTGCGCTATTTCAGAAGCACAAATTGCATATGTGGCTGACACGTGGCACGTTTTGGCGCTGAGCGCCGATCTAAGGAGCGTAAAAGCGCAGTTCATGAGTGCAAAGTACTTTTCAGTAGCGCAAAGGGCATTTGATCAAATTTATGATCAGAGAACAAATTTATGTTCTCCCTTTAAAGGAGGCCTTGCCTCAAGGTTCAAGAACAAAAAGTTCTTATTTATAAAATAGGGCACTGCCTTTGTAGATCGAGGATCTATGAATGAAGTGAATACTTCTTTTTAGTTCTTATAATAAGATCTCTGATCCTTTTTTTTATCAAAGACCTGGTCTTTTGCAGATCTATGATCTTTTTTAGAAGATAGTTCTTCTTTTATGAGATGATTTCATCTCTGTGTTCAAGAATCATGTTCTTTACCTTGAAGAAAATGATCTTCTTTCACCAAAAGCTTGCTTTTCTTTTTCTTTGAGTTTTTTCTCAAAATTTGCAGTGGGGGTTTCTATATCAGACTTTAAGTCTTGGGGCCTTTATATAGGGCCAATTGATTTGTTAAATCAGTTTTAAGAGATCTTTCTCTGATTGATTTGGAAATATTTCCCGCAGTTGGATCTTTGATCCTAAGGCTTTTACTTTGCAGAAGATAATCTTCTTGTTTTAATAAGATTGAAAAGATCTTTTTGTAACAGAATTTTAATTCTAATTAATAATTTATTATTATTAGATCTTTTGATCTAACGGTGGGGAATTTTTAATTCCGGCGCCCCTTGCGCTAGCGCACCTACGTTCGACACGTGGCGCGCAGAGCGCAGCTCAACTGCGCTAGCGCACCCGTGTTTGACACGTGGCGCGCAGCGCAGAGCGCTGGATCTGAAGCGTTGGTTCAACTTTTAAGTTTTGAAATTTTAAAACAGAGCTTTGCTCTAATTGGGGGAAACAGAAGCGTCGCTTCATTTCAAATCTTGGAATTTGAACAGAGGTTTACTCTGATTGGGGAAACAAATGCCCCCCCACCGTTACGCTTACGTGGTCCACACGTGAGCGCAGCGGTGGCAACATCTGAGCTCTTGGATCAACTCAGAAGTTGAAGATGCGGCTTAACGCCTATAAATAGGACCTTTGGTCCTCTAGATGATTTTCATCTTCTCCTTGAGAATTATCTCTTCTTCAGAGCATTGCTCCCCTGTTTGAAAACCTTTTAAGAGTCAAAACTCTGTTAAAATTTAGGTAAAGTTTAAAACTTTTAATAAATTAGGGTTTTACCCATTAACAGAGCCTTGCTCTTCATAGATCTTCGATCTAAAGAAAACCTATTTAGGGTTTCAATGATAGAGCTTTGCTCTCTTCAGAATTTATTCATAGATCTTGAAGATCATAGAATTTTTAATTTATAAAAATTAATTTTAATTAATTCTAGATGGATTTTTCCATCATCATTACAGAGCCAGGCTCTTAGCATTCCCGGGGAATATCTTTAAATTCCTTTCATAATTGACTTTGATAGGTGTCATTCCTGTCTGCAGAGCCTTGCTCTCAGGGAATTTAAATCCTTGACCCGAAGGGTTGCTTATTAAATAAGATTCCCTTTTTAGGATTTCTCACAGATTTGAATTTATTAGGTGTCATAATTAGAATTCGTTTCCTGTTTTTAATAAGAATCTGCCTAGTCAGTCTGTCCGCTAATTCTTGTTAATTTTCTTTTCCAGGAGTTATGGACGCTCATATGTATGACCTTGATGAGATCACCTCTTACGGAAACATTCGCTCACTCGGCCGTTCTCA
This sequence comes from Agapanthus africanus, assembly GCA_030015575.1. Classification (NCBI taxonomy): domain Eukaryota; kingdom Viridiplantae; phylum Streptophyta; class Magnoliopsida; order Asparagales; family Amaryllidaceae; genus Agapanthus; species Agapanthus africanus. The sequence continues at coordinate 256,622 of JASDDO010000234.1, forward strand.
AAATTGAGAATTCACAAACGCCCAATATGCCGAAATCATGAGTCGCTTTGAAGCATACGATAGTCGACTGCTTCCTCGACGTTCCTCTCTCCTGAAGCTTATCGTGGGAGCGATCTAGGAAGCGCTTCCTCTATTCTGTACTGGCGTGCCACTTAAGGCATTGGATGCTGCCGAGGATAAGGTGCACTCGGTGTATCTGATGGGCCTAATCTCAAAGAGAAGGCGAGACAACCTTATCGATCTTCTGCATCAGGCTTTTTAACAGGCGGCAATACTTGCTGCCTATCGGAAGGTGGAGGACATCCGTGAAGATCCCGACGCTTGTGATCGCGAAAGAAAGCATACTAGGATGGTTCGAAAGGTCTGGAAGATTCTGGACAACGTCACTTTTGAATTCCTCAATCCATGCCCTGGATCTGAGGTTTTGCCATTGTAATCATCTTGATAATGTTTTTGTTTACTGCTTTCATAATTGTGAGAACTTTTTCGTGGTATGAATGGTAAATTCTTCATTTCAGCTTGTTTTGTTTTATGTACTAAATCTTTTGCACATGCATGAACGGGTATGCCTCGAACGCTTAATTAAATGCGAATTAAATGTTCTCCTTGTCGCTTTCTTCTCTTTGTTGCCGGCATGTTATCTTAGTAAGCATAGCCTGTAGATGGTATAGTGAGCATCTTGTCTTGGCTTCTTCGAGGGGTAGTGATGGCTTAGGAAGCAGGTTCAGATCTGTTACCTAAGACTTTTCAACTTTATGAGCCGTGAGGGTCTCATAAAGAATTTTCTCCCTACGAGTCGAGAGGATCTTGTAGGTGTATTTTCTCCTTAGGAATCGTGAGGATTCCTAAGTGTGTTTTCCGTTATACGTCGTAAGGATCTTATAAGAGAGTTTTCTTCCTTACGAATCGAGAGGACCCGTAAGTGTTTAGTGGGATAGAAATGTATATGACGTATTTCCGAAACGGGGTCATATGGATGACGTATTTCCGTGACGGGGTCATATGGATGACGTATTTCCGAACGGGGTCATGAGGATGACGTATTTCCGAACGAGGTCATGTGGATGACGTATTTCCGAACGGGGTCATGTGGATGACGTATTTCCGAGCGGGGTCATGTGGATGATGTATTTCCGAACGGGGTCATGTGGATGACGTATTTCCGAGCGGGGTCATGTGGATGACGTATTTCCGAACGGGGTCAAGTGGATGACGTATTTCCGAACGGGGTCATATTGATGACGTATTTCCGAACGGGGTCATGTGGATGACGTATTTCCGAACGGGGTCATGAGGATGACGTATTTCCGAGCAGGGTCATGTTGATGACGTATTTCCGAACGGGGTCATGTGGATGACGTATTTCCGAACGGGGTCATGTTGATGACGTATTTCCGAACGGGGTCATGTTGATGACGTGTTTCCGAACGGGGTCATGTGGATGACGTATTTCCGAACGGGGTCATGTGGATCACGTATTTCCGAACGGGGTCATGTGGATCACGTATTTCCGAACAGGGTCATGTGGATCACGTATTTCCGAACGGGGTCATGTGGATGACGTATTTCCAAACGGGTTCATATGGATGACGTATTTCCGAACGGGGTCATGTGGATGACGTATTTCCGAACTGGGTCATGTTGATGACGTATTTCCGAGCGGGGTCATGTTGATGACGTATTTCCGAACGGGGTCATGTGGATGACGCATTTCCGAGCGGGGTCATGTTGATGACGTATTTCCGAGTGGGGTCATGTGGATGACGTATTTCCGAACGGGGTCATATTTATGACGTATTTCCGAGCAAGGTCATGTTGATCACGTATTTCCGAACGGGGTCATGTGGATGACGTATTTCCGAACGGGGTCATATTGATGACGTACTGTCGGTTGTAATGAGACGAATATTGAAATGGTCTCCAGGTTGTCTGGGTACCATCGCGATTCAGAGTAGGGGTTTTGCTGTAGCTCCACGGGTGATCGCAGCATCTGAATCTTGCTGGAATGGAGAGGAACGCTGTTGATCATCTCTAGGCTATCCCTGAACCGTCGAGGTTTGGCTTCGTTTTCTGATGGAGGGAAGGTGTGGTTTCTTCTTTGTTTGTGCCCCTGGGTTGTATACAGGGATTGATGTGATATCACCTGTAGGACATGAATTTTATTTATATATTTTTTATTTCCGCGATGCTCTATCATTTCAGCTTTTGTATCGCGAAGATCGCGATTGCCCCATCATTTCGGCTATTTTTCGCGGTGCCCAATCATTTCGGCTATTCATTTTATTTTTACTCGCTGCTTTTTTTTTATTGCGAGCTGCCCAATCATTTCGGCTATTTATTTTATTTTTACTCGCTGCTTTTTTTTATTGCGAGCTGCCCAATCATTTTGGCTATTTATTTTATTTTTACTCACTGCTTTTTATTTCGAGCTGCCCGATCATTTCGGCTATTTTTCATGCATACATTTTTTTTTACTTGCTAATTTTGTTGCAAGTTACCCCATCATTTCGGCTATTTCGTATGCATGTGTGGCTTGCTAGCTTCTTACTTGAAGCTTGGGATTAGACACCGATTTCGGCATCAGCACCGCTGCAACTGGGATATTGCCAGAAGTGAATCATCATTTGCCTCTGTCGGTGTCGAACAAAGGTGGCTTAGTAGACAGGGTTATGATCATGTCGACTAAGGCTTTGATTTCATGAGCCGTAAGGGTCTCATAAAGGTATTTCTCCCTGCGAGTCGTAAGGATCTCGTAAGTGTGTTTTCTCCTCAGGAATCGTAAGGATTCCTAAGTGTATTGTCTCTTATAAGTCGGAAATTTTTTAGGTAATAAAAAAAAGAGATCTTACAAGAGTGTTTTCTCCTTATAAATCGAGAGGACTTATAAGGGCTGTTCTCCGGGTAGACATATCCCTAGTCACGGATGGGACTCTGTTAGGGAAATGTTTATTTGCGCCCGTGGATTATATACAAGGGTCAGCATTGAGCCGCTTGTAGGGCAGCATCGGAGGTTGTGGTGGTTGCTTAAGAACAGGTTCAGATCCCTGTAGCTTAAGACTTTGGAATCTTATGAGCCGTGAGAGTCTCATAAGAGGGTTCTCCTTACGAGTCGTGAGGATCTCGCAAGTGTAATTTCTCCCTAGGGATCGTGGGGATCCCTAAGTGTGTTGCTCCCTTATGAGTCATAAGGATCTCACGCAGGTGGTTTCTTCTTACAAAGTCGAGAGGACCTTGCAGGGTCTTTTAACGAGATTGCGCCCTTTCGGGTTTTCACAAAACTCGCCGGTAGCCCTGCTGTTTTTACTCACGGAGCCCTTTCGGGTTTTCACCCGTGCCCATTTTGCTTATGGACATACCGTTTTCTTTTCTCTTCTTTTTATTCTTTGCTCTTGTATCACATTTGGGATGCTGCAATCCACCGTAGTTTATCGACATCTCGGTCAATGGCTAGTTTTAGGACATAGTGGTCCATTGTTAGTTTAAGGACGTTTCGGTCCGTCGTTAGTTTAAGGAAGTTTCGGTCCGCCGTTAGTTTAACGACGTTTCGGTCCATCGTTAGTTTAAGGACGTTTCGGTTCGTTAGCCGGATACTACTTATAGAGTTTGGGCTTAGAAAGATAGCGAGCGGACATAGTCGTCGTCATCTATCATTGACCTAGGCCGTGACTCGTCAGGCACGGTATTTCTTTAAGAAGCGACCATTTATTGGCCTGAAGGGCCTTTCGCTATGCATGTCCATAAGTAGATAGGCCCCACCCTGGTAGACCTTGTCTATGATATACGGGCCTTTATAGTTTGGCTCGAATTTCCCCCGCTTGGCACGATTGGGGATCATAGGTCTTTCGACCACTAGCACGAGTTCGCCTTGGCGGAATGTTCTCGGCCTAGTTAATCTTTCGTATGAGCGCGTCATCTTTGCTTTGTAAGCCTCTAGATTTTGTTGCACCATGAGCCGAGTTTCATCAAGAGCATCGAGCTCCTCAAGCCGAAGGTGAGCATTCTCTTCCTCTGTTAACTCGTAATGAACTGCCACTCATAGAGAGGGTAGCTCTATCTCGAGGGCAAGTACCGCCTCTGTACCGAATACCAATGTATACGGCGTTGTGTTCGTGGCCGTTTTGAATGTTGTTCGATACGCCCAAAGTGCTTCATGCAGTCTCGCGTGCTAGTCCTTCTTATTTCGGGACACCGTCTTTTTCACGATCTTCGTCAAGGTCTTGTTAAAAGCCTCAGCTAGACCGTTAGCTCGGGGATTATAGACAGAGGAGTATCGCCAGTCTATGTTATGCTGCTATGCGAAGCGGCTAATCATGTGGTTTCTGTAAGCTGGCCCGTTATCGGAGATGATCCGTCATGGAGTTCCAAACCGATAAATGACGTGCGTTTTGAAGAAATGGAGGATATTCTCCGTTTTCACTTCCCTCAGCGGTACTGCTTCTGCCCATTTGGAGAAGTAATCAGTTGTCGCCAAAATGAATCGATGTCCTCTGGACGATACTGGTTCGATAGGGCCGATTATGTCAGTCCCCCACATTTCGAACGGCCAACTCGCCACTGTTGGATGTAGTGGATTTGGATGCTGATGGATAAAGTCTCCGTGAATTCGGCACGCGTGGCACTGCTTCGCGTATTCGAGGCAGTCTTGGATCATCGTGGGCCAATAATAACCCATCCGTTTGATCTTCAGTTTCATCTTCGGTTCGGCTTGGTTAGAACCGCAGAGTCCGTCGTGAGTTTCTTGGACGACTCTCTTTTCCTCTTCGGGCCCCAAGCATCTTAGCCACAGAGAATCAAATGACCTTTTATACAGAGTATCATTGACGAAAGCAAAAGACAGAGCTCGTTTCATAAGCTGATGTTTTGAAGATGCATCTTCAGGTGTTCGACGGGATTTGAGGTAGTCTATAAAGACTTCCCTCCAATCAGTAACCTTTTCCTGGTCTTTTATTTGTAAAGTCGTTTGCTCGGTCGCTCCCTTTTCTTCGGATGACTCCGGGGATATTTCTATCGGTGTGAGAACCCGAGGGCTTTGCACAACGATCCTCAGGTCATCTAGGTTTTCGTCAGCCAATTCTTTAGCGAGCTTGGCTAGTGCATCCGCCTTGCTATTTTCCGCGCGTGGTATACTTTCCAAGGTGTAGGAAGGAATTTGAGTCAGCAGTCGCTGTACTCTTTCGCCGTATTTCACCAACTCAAGCTTGCACGTCTGATAGTCGCCGTTTACTTAACTGAAGATCAGTTGGGAGTCTCCGTATATGAGGAGGTTTTCGATTCCCATGTCGATAGAGATCTCGAGACCTGCTATCAAAGCTTCATACTCGGCTTCGTTGTTCGTCCTCGGCTCTGTCAAGGAGAAGGCGAATCGCATTATTCCTCCCTGTGGAGTCATGAAGATGAGGCATACCCCTGATTTGATTATAGGGGTGCTTTGTTTGCGCGTCTTCATGAAGGACACCCCATCAAAATAGAGTTCCCACAGGGTATCACCACCGTCGATCGCGTCAAACGCATGTTTGTCTGGCAGTTCGCAATTCAAAGGAGAATTGGCAGGTATCGGATGCTCAGGAAGGAAGTCGGCGATGGCCTGGCCTTTCACTGCTTTAAGAGGTCGATAAGTTATTGAGAACTCCATCAATAGCAAGGACCACTTAGCGAGCCGCCCCGTTAATATGGCCTTCGACATCAAATATTTGAGAGAATCCACCTTCGATATGAGATGGACCTCATGTGCCAACGCGTAGTGTCTGAGTTTCATTATCGCGAAGATCAATGCCAGGCAGTGATTTTCGATGGGGGGTAATTGCTTTCTGCCCCTAGGAGAACTCGACTCATATAGTAGAGGCTCTCTCCTTCCCTTGGTCGTTCTCTTGTGCCCATAATGCGCCTAATGAACCTTCAAGGGCAGTCGTATAGAGAATGAGGGGTTTTTCTTTAACGATAGCGGCCAGCACTGGCGGATTCTGCAGGTATTGCTTGATTTCGTCCTGTGCGCTTTTGCATTTGTGATCCCAGGAGAACGGGGTTCCCTTTTTCATCAAGTGACTGTAGGGGCGACACTTGCCGGAAAGATTGGCTATAAATCGCCGGATATACGTGAGCTTCCCTTAGAGAGACCGCAGTTTCTTAAGAGTCCTTGGCGGAGGCATTTCCATGATCTCCTTGATCTTCGACGGATCTATCTCGATGCCTCGGTGTCGAACGATGAATCCCAGGAATTTGCCCGAGGAAACTCCGAACGCGCATTTAAGAGGATTCATTTTCAAGTTGTATTGCCGAAGGCGTTGAAATACGGTCTTCAGATGCTCTAAATGTTCCTCGTATGATTTGATTTTTACCACAAGGTCGTCGATATAGCATTCGACGATTTCATGTATGAGGTCATCGAAGATCTTCGTCATGGCCCTCTGATAGGTGGCACCGGCGTTCTTTAGACCGAAGGGCATCACCTTGTAGTAGAATATGCCCAAATGGGTTCGGAACGCGGTGTGCTTCTGGTCCTCAGGATGCATCTTTATCTGATTGTATCCTGGCGAGCCATCCATGAAGGAGAAAACTTCATGAGTGGACGTATTGTCTATCATCAGCTCAGTGACCGGTACTGGGAAGTCGTCCTTCGGGAAGGCTTTATTGAGATCCCGAAAGTCCACACATATACGCACCGTCCCATTTTTCTTCATCGCTGGGAAGATGTTCGCGATCCAGTCAGGATATTAGACCTCCTAGATGAAGCCGGAGTCGATTAGCTTCTTGACCTCGGCATTGATGCTCATCTCAAGCTCGAGCCGCATTCTTCTCGGCGCTTGTTTGATCAGCTTGATGTCCGGAGATATCGCCAGTTTATGCACAGTAAATTCTGGATCTAACCCTGGCATTTTGAAATAGTTCCATGCGAAACAATCTTTATGCTGCATGAGCACGTCTTTTACCGTAGCCACCCTTTCTTCAGACAACAGCTCACTGACGAACGTCAGCCGCGGATCACTTGCTGTCCCCAAATCAATTTTCTTGAGGTTATCTGCAGTAGTATGTATCCTATCTTCCAGCTCCTTTGGCGCAGGTGGAAACTCTGAGATTACCTCGTCGTCATCATTTTTGAAGCACTAGGGGAGGTCATCCATATTCTCGGGCTCTTCTTCTGACAGCGTTATCACGTGACAGGTACGAGCTCACTTCCAAGACCGATGTTGATCTAGTTCTACTCTCGCGGCTTTGGGTTCATGCTTCTGCGGAGGGGCTATCCTCCAGCTGCTGGATAGAGAGAACATGCCTTGTTGATACTAGTCTTCTATCCAGTCTTTAAATGTGAAGCAGTCTTCGAGAGGATGTCCTATTGCCCTGTGATAGAAGCAATAGTCCGGGTGAGAGACTTCGCCTGCTTGCTCGGGGTGCTTAGACTCCGGGAGCGTTATCATCTGATGTTTTACAACAAGATCGAATATCTTTCTTGTCTTGTCTTGGGGAAAAGAGTATACTCGACCTATCTTCCTCATAAGAGACGAATCCGAACCGCTCGGTTCTTGACCGCGTGGCTTTTTGGACCCGCTTTGTCGCTGTCGAACGCCTTCCCCGTTCTTTGGTTTGTTTCTGCCTCTGAGTCGGGCCTTTTGTACAACGGGTTGATAAGGAGGAGCATTTTCATTTCTCGCAGCCTGTTGAAGGAGGCGTTGCGTCCTGGCTTTCTCGTAGATGGCCATTTCGCGATTATGGTCATCTCGAACCTTTTGACCTGCTTCTCTTATAAGCTTGTCCATTTTTTCTTCGAACGACGGACTGGGCATTTTTACGGCGGGGGCTCTTTCTGGTTCAGGGTTAGCATCTTCCCACAGAGCATCTCCTTCTTCATCAAAGTCATGTATGACGTAGCAGTCGCGGAGTAGCTCCCGTTTCTTGGATTGAATATACCCAAGCCCGGTCGTTTCCATTCTCCCATTGGGCAATTTTCGTTGGGTCCCGGGAACGTTCCAGATCCTGTTATAGAACCGTGCTTGTCGCGCAGTTTTCTTAAGGGGTACACCTTGGCATCTCAAGAGTCTCTTTAGTCCGTTCATGTAATATCTGGGCAAACGGATGGGCTGGAGCCTGTCAAGTGTAGAATCCGCGCCATGCCAGATTTCTTTCTCCACTTTGGTTTCCCCGGATCGGTAGAATAGGATCGCCTTTTCACCTTTTCGCGTGGGAGGGACGTAGAATGTCTGCAGTTCTTCCACACTGTAGGTATCAGGCGCGTCTAGTTCTTTATGATGCTTGGGCGGAACCATGGCAACTTGCAAACTTTGATCTTCATCAGCGAAGGTTTGTATTGATGGCCGAGCAGAGAATATGGCATTGACCTCATCTTCCGAATCGCTGCCGAAGATCAACATAGGAGTGGACGGTCCCGGCTTGCTGCACTGGGGTGGACCTGAATAAACTATTTCCTCCTCCTCCTCAGTATCACTCCCGAAGATTGGAATAGTGGTGATAGCTTTGTTCTTGTCCTCCGATTTGCGACATCTTTCTGTGTTTTCGAAGTCTGGTAAGAAGTATTTCGCATCTTCGTACTTTCGGACTTCGTTCACGGAGAATAGGTTCAGCTCTCCTGTTATGCTATACTCGAGACCATCCTTGAAATACTTCATACACCGATGCTGTGTAGAAATGATGATGTTGTACTCGTGTAACCAGGGCCGGTCGAGCAAAGCATTGTATCATGTCTTAGCGTCAATGACGTGAAACTTAATGTCCGTGACAAGCAGCCCAAAGCGTAGTGTCAATATTACAGACCCAAGCGTCCGTGATGACTGGGAATCAAATCCGAAGATGGTGATTTTATCGCGAGCGAGGTGTTGAACGCTCATGCAGATTTCCTTCAACACTCTCACATTGAGGAGATTGACGGAGGACCCATTGTCGACCAAGATTTTACCTATCTTGATGTCATGACAGTATCCAAAAACATATAGGGGACGGTTGTGCTCGCATGTCCCAAGGAGGAGATCTTCATCGCCGAAGGTGATATCGGTTGTGTGTACTTCTTCCAGCTCGTCCTTCATCTTTTCTTCGGTGAGGAAAGCTTGGAATTGCTCGGGTTCCTGCAGTGCCTTGATTAAAGAATCTCTCGCCTCTTTGGATAGCAGAAGGGCGTCGAGAATACTGAGCTGTGAGGGTAGCTTTCTCAAGTGTGCCAGAACGTTGTAGTCCACCTTATTTTTCTTTGGCGGGTCCTTGGCTGTCAGCTTTTCGACGGCTTGATCATCAAGGATGATATCCTCAGGGACTTTTTCTTTTCCTTTATATTTTCTATTTGACCCATTGTTCGAGGGCCCAAGATTCTTTTCGGGCAGCGTACGATTGCGCAGCTGAATATTTTCACAGGACTTTAGTTCTTCCTCTTTTCCCAGGGTGGACTCTTTAAAGAGAGGGCCAAGAGCTATTTATTCATCAGAATCGCTCCCAAAGGTGAGAACTTGCGATCCCTCGGCATTGACCATGTGACGGTTGCCGATGGTTCTTTTATGCTCCTTGGTCATATTTCTTTGCTCCCGACGAGTTTTGTGTTTCATCCGTTTAAAATATTGCCGGTGAGCAACATATCCCTGCCACCATCTTTTAAAAGCATTGCACTCTTCGGTAGGGTGCGCAATCTTTTAATGATATAAACTGTAGCTAGGATGCATTTCCGCTTCACCAAGAACGTTTCCTTCAGAAGGTGGCGGCTTCATTCCCATTGATATGGCTTTAGCAAACTTCTTCCTCGTCTTGAACCTGCTTTTGTTTGCAGCGGATGTACTTTGTTCCGGCGGGAGTGTCTCGACTCTTTCGTCCAATCGCCAGCATTTGGCCTTTTCAAATATGGCCATCTCACGCTCCCGATCAGCTTTGCTTTTAAGAAGAGCTGTGTTTAGGAATGCATCAATTATTTCATTTGATGGCCCCCGGAGTTCTGGCTCAAGACTTGCCCCCAGTTTCTTTGTGCAAGGAGCCTCTTCATTGTCTAGCAACGAATGAGAGATCACATGGTAACTTGCAACGTAATCTTCTGATTCATCAGATGAGTCTTCTCCAGCATTTCCGTCCTCAGGGACGTGGCTGAGGAACTCCTGGAGCGTGATTGGAGGCCGCGCCTTCTGGCTATACTCTTCCAACGCGTGAATCTGCTTTTGCATGTCCGTACGTTTGTTGCCAGGCTTCACAGGCTTCTTGGATTTCTTCTTCTTTTTCGAAAATTTCAACGGCTGGGCGTGCGTGCTTTGGCTATCACCACTGATCTTTGGAGTTGGGCGCGGCTTCAGCATCCCCTCGATGACCTCAGGTTCCAGTGGATTTTCCCACCTAATTTCCGGACATGTGTGGAGATCCTTCAGCATTCTTTTCGTCTTGGCTGAAAGAGCGACCTCCCATGGAGCCTCTTCTACAAAAGAGCATGATGCCCCCGGTGTATCTGTTTTCTTAGGAGTGTATGGCCGAGGTGGGTTCACCTTCCAACTCTCAGATAATACGAACTTGCCCTGCTGGTATTGATCTTCTATCCAGCTTTTGAAGATTTAACAATCCTCGATCGGATGGCCCAACATTCGGTGATAAGGGCAGTAGTTAGGATTGCTAATGTCGCCAGGTTGCGCTGGGCGTCTTGGCTCCGGCAAATTGATGAGCCTGTTGTGCAGTGCAAGCTCGAATAACCACTTTGTCTTGTCTCTAGGAAACGAGTAAGGGCGACTCATTTTATCTTCAAGGGATCGAGTTCTGTTATTTTGGCGATCAACTGGTCTTGAGCCACCGGGCTGCTGTTGAGTATTGGCAACGATGATCGCTTTCCCCTTTCCTTTCTCATTTCGAGAGTCTGGTTTTGGAGGAGACGGTCTATGACCCATCTGGTCCATTTGGGCCAGTTTGTCGATCAAGGCCTGGAAAGTGGTCGGCTTGAAGAACATCATGAACTGGGAGATAGTCGCATGAGGGTCCAGAGTGCCCACGAACATACCCTCCGCCAGTGCTTCTTCGATGCGTTGTTCGCATTTTGACCACAGATTCCGCCATCGTATGGCGTATTGGACCCACGTCTTGCCTGGCTTCACCCTAGCATTAATCAATGCCGTTATCGGGGTGCGTTCACTAGCACTTCTGAATCGCTGGGTGAATAACAGCTCCATTTCCGCAAAAGTCTTGACGGAGTCATTCGGGAGTTCATAGTACTATTCGAAGGCCGTTTCCGACAAGCTGCCGACGAATTGACGGAGCAAAAGTTTATCATCACCCCCGGTGTTGCCGCAAAGAGCTCTGAACTGGGCGACATGCTGGTGAGGCTTGCCTGTCTCCTTGTATACATGGAATTTGGGGATTGTGTATCCCGGCGGGTATTTTATTTGGTCATAGCAGCTTGGATACGGTCGCCCAGTTTTGACGACTTGGCCGGTCGTTTCATTCGCCCGGTGAGCTCGTATTTGCTGAGCTATGTAGTCGTCCAGTGCGGCCTTGGAAATGCTTTCCTCCTTAGCTGCTGAAAGAGCCGGAGGAGGATTAGATGTCTCCCCTCTATCGTATTCAATAATGATCGGAGGGTCTTCAGCTGGAGGATCCGGCTGTAACATCATCCCTACCATGTCTTGAAAGAGAAGCGTCATTTGTTTTATGTTGGCAGCTTGTTCTGCTGCTTCTCTGTCCTTCTTTTTAAGGACCCTGCATAGGAAGTCAGCATCAGTTTCTTGTTCGTGATGCTGCTCTGATGATGCCTCCGGGCTTTCTTTTGGCCCGGTAAGTGCGGCCATTGCAATCAGCATCTCTTGAAGCTTCTGTTGTTGTTGTTCCTGAGCCCTTGTTATTGATCGAGTGAGCGGTCGGTGACCTGTAGAAGCGCGGCTTTCCTCTTTTCCGGAAGCCATATAAACAGTATGCACGATTATGCCCCCAGACTTGGGGCATTTGGTCTCAGCGTCTTTGTGTTCTGCCGTAGTCACAGGGCCTTTCTCTGGCCTCCTTTTCTTTTGAGCAGTTGACGTTGAGGGGGCCGTTGCAGCGGGCATCCAGGCAGTTGTCGTCCTTTGTGGCTTGCTAGGACGGCCCTCTTCCTGCTGAACCTTCAGCTTCTTCTGTCGGCGAAGATAGTCTTTATTGATCACTGACACTTGGACACGTCGCCAGACTTTGTAAACTTTGAAGGACAGCCGCTGAGGGGGCTGTTCCGGCTTTGCTTCTGTAACATTCTCCACCGGTGGCGGAGATCTTTTCAGTACGGCGGTAGGAGAGTTCCTGCGCACCTTGTTCAACAATTCAAATCTGTTCCCGGTTGGAACAGCAGCATTGACTTCCACCATTGGGACTGGTGGAGTTAGCCCAGAGGGGGAGTTGCCCCCAGCCTTCCTCACTCGGCGCCAATGGCGACGTCGAGCGTGTCGAGCCGACGGTGTTGGTTCGGTGATGGGAATGGCTTTTCTTTCCCCTATCCAGGTGAGGGGTTGTTGCTGGAGTCAGCCTCTTGAAGACTGATGTCCGTTGAGATGCAGTATCCAACCAGTCAAAAATAGATTTCTGAGCGGGGACGGGAACCGTAGTGGGAGTCGGAACAGTCAGTCTTGTAAAAACTAACCTTTTGGCGGGAGAAGCCACCTTGACGACTTCAGGAGCAGGGATGGCTATCCTCTTCGGAACAACCTTTTCTCAGATTGCAGGCTTCATCATGGGCCCACAGGAATTTTGGCCCAGTCTGACGAAGACTGAGGCGCTGGAGCTAGACGGCCCGTTGAAAGGGGCCGCGGTAGTAGCAAGCCGATCAAGACCGACTTCTTGGGAGCTTCTGGTGTTGGTACGGGGGTGCTGAAGCTCATCGGTGGGAGCATGGTCCAAAAGAAAAATCCAGTGGTGGCCTGAGTCACCTGATCTACCGGCATCGTGAACAAGGAGGCCGTTTGAGGCCCGTAAGCTATGCCTCCAGATGAGGCGGAGCACGAGTTGCAGTTGCAGTTGGAACACTTCACGCAAGTAGATGCCATTGCTGTTTCTCTTTCTGCGCCAAGCAAGAAACCAAATCTTAGTAACTCGAACCCAAGGGCAACCATATCAAACTGCGATTCTTTCGCGAACACGACACACGAAGTGTGGAGTGGAAAGAGGAAAAGGTCCCACCGGGCGTGCCAGAATCTTTTTACCGCCGGAAACCGCGAAGACGTGTTGGACGTCTTGCCTGAATCTGGGGGCAGATGCTAATTGGTGCTATCCGTCCACCTCTCCGAAAATGCCAAGTTGATTTATGGCACCATGCATCGAAAGTTTAAACGGATGCAGCCGATGTAGCAGACTTCGTTAGATTCCCCCTCGTTTGAGGGGTTTCTGATTGTAGGGATGCTCTTCCCTACATGCGCAAGCCCCTGCAGTTAATTACGCTACCGCATCACGGTAACAACTTTCTTCTTCTCCAGATGGTCACTTCGTGTCATGGGTGTTTGTTTTGTTTTTGGTTGCCCGTGGATTGTATACAGAGACTAATTTATGTTGTCGCCCGTAGGGCGTGGATTAGTCCAAATCCGTATCTTCTTAGATTTGGGTTTGGGGTTTGGGTTTAAGGATACGTTAGCCTCATTTGAGACTAAGATCAACTTAAACGTATGTTAAGGATACGTTAGTCTAATTTTTATACTAAGATCAACTTAACAGGATCATTTAGATCCGACAAGAGAGCAATTGTGCTCTATTGTTTAGTTTAGGGACATTGCGGTCGATTACCAGTTTAAGGACATGGTGGTCTATTGTTAATTTAAGGACATCTCGGTCCATCGGTAGTTTAAGGACATCTCGGTCCAGGTTAAGGACATCGTAGTCCGTGGGTTTAAAGGGACCCCACAGTCCAGGTTAAGGACATCGTAGTCCAGGAGCTTAAGGACCCCACAGTCCGGTTTAAAGACATCGCAGTCTATAAAGTTTAAGGACATCGTAGTCCATGAGTTTAAGGACCTCACAGTCCGTCGAAATGTGTGGTCATCGGGACCCATCACATCTCTGAAGACGTTGAAAGATTTCAACGACAAATATCAGAGGAGTAACGAGATGTACCCTCGAACCGATGTGAATTGTTTGAAAGATCTGTAGCCCAGTTTGAGACTAAGATCTGTTGGATACTTGTGAGCAGATGTGCTCAGTTCAATATAAGTTGAGGACTTATGTCCAGAATTGAGCTAAGTCCAATTAAAATGTTTAACATTTTGTTGTTCTGGCTATTGAGCCTTTACTTGGGCTCGGCCCTTTTAGTAATGCTAAGAACTAGATCCTGACATCTTTTGTCTTGTATTGAATGCATAGCATTCATCAGAAAAAAATGTGTTCTGACAATGCGCCACGTGGCGCACCAGGCGCTTTGCGCCAATTAGAGAGCGCATTGCGCTTCTGTCGAATAGCGCACACGAAAAGGACACGTGTCGCACTTAGCGCTAGCGCCAGCTTATGAGCGCATTGCGCTTTCAATTTATGAGCGCTTTGCACTAGTTTGATAGTGCACCAGTGAGTAAAACGTGGCGCGCCTGGCGCTAAGCGCCGGCCCATGAGCGCAGTGCGCTATTTCAAAAGCGCAAAGCGCAAGTTGCATATGTGGTTGACACGTGGCACGTTTTGGCGCTGAGCGCCGATCCAAGGAGAGTAAAAGCGCATTTCATGAGTGCAAAGCACTTTTCAGTAGCGCAAAGCGTATTTGATTAAATTTATGATCAGAGAACAAGTTTATGTTCTCCCTTTAAAGGAGGCCTTGCCTCAAGGTTCAAGAACAAAAATTTCTTATTTATAAAAAAAGGCACTGCCTTTGTAGATCAAGGATCTATGAATGAAGTGAATACTTCTTTTTAGTTCTTATAATAAGATCTCTGATCCTTTTTTTTTATCAAAGACCTTAGTCTTTTGTAGATCTATGATCTTTTTTAGAAGATAGTTCTTCTTTTATGAGATGATTTCATCTCTGTGTTCAAGAATCATATTCTTTACCTTGAAGAAAATCATCTTCTTTCACCAAAAGCTTGCTTTTCTTTTTCTTTGAGTTTTTTCTTAAAATTTGCAGAGGGTTTTTTCTATATCAGACTTTAAGTCTTGGGGCCAATTGATTTGTTAAATCAGTTTTAAGAGATCTTTTTCTGATTAATTTGGGAATATTTCCCACCGTTGGATCTTTGATCCTAAGGATTCTACTTTGCAGAAGATAATCTTCTTGTTTTAATAAGATTGAAAAGATTTTTTCGTAACAGAATTTTAATTCTAATTAATAATTTATTATTATTAGATCTTTTGATCTAACGGTGGGGAATTTTTAATTTCAGCGCTGGCGCCCCTTGCGCGAGCGCACCTACATTCGACATGTGGCGCGCAGCGCAGAGCGCAGCGCAGCTGCGCTAGCGCACCCGTGTTTGACACGTGGCGCGCAGCGCAGAGCGCTAGATCTGAAGCGTTGGTTCAACTTTTGAGTTTTGAAATTTTAAAACAGAAGCGTCGCTTCATTTCAAATCTTGGAATTGGAACAGAGTTTTGCTCTGATTGGGGAAACATGCTTCACTCATTTCCTTCTTTACACCACACTTAGGATAATCGGTTTCTTCATTCCCTACCTTTCGGCACCTGCCTATGGTTTGGAAGAAGACTATCCAATAAGCATAATAGGTGTACCGTCTCCTAATCCTAGGAGCCCTCACAACCTGAGAGAAGGTAAAAAGAAAAGACAACTGAATAATCCTATTCATTTTCTCCAGAACCGGAAACCTTCCTCGAAGAAGTTCCTTCGAGTTCGTATATAATCATACGATGGTTTTATCCAATGGAAGTGGATACATGTAATGATACGGGGTGTTCTGGAGAAAAGTAAAGGGTAAAATAAGGAGTGGCGGTGATGTATGCAACTTGGACAATCCAAAAGCCAGTGTTTATAAGAAAGTTCAGTTAATCTTGGTCGCTGAGTTATAGTCTAGGGTCGGGTCCTGGTTGCTGTCAGAGAGAGAGAAAAGAAACACTCAGTGTCCACTCTAACCTAGATCAGAATGGATAATCATTTTATCTAATCCGGATGGCTCCCACTGTTTTCTCGAATTCTCCTCCAAACCCAAAAGGAGAACTAGTCGGAATCACCCGAAGAGTAATCCTACTCATTAGTGGGAATCGGGATCCAACTATCATCGGATGATAACTTGATGGAAGCCACTCAAGTCACCACACTCCAGAAGGTATGCGTATGCCTGGCAAGTTTCCTGTATGTTTGAAACTCCCGATATGATTTTTACCCCAAGCGGCTTATAACCTTGACAGAGGTCAACATATCATAAGTCGCAAGTCAAGTTCAACCCGTCATTGTCCTGGATAACTTAGACCCACCCGCACGTGTCCTTGACAGAGGTCAAAATGACCGTGCGACTGTCCTAAATAATCGCATATCTATGCAACAAACAAGCATTACCCAGCTACCAAGCACTGTGCCTTGACAGAAGTCAACATACACAGCATGAATACTAAGCAATACCTGTAAGAAATGACGGAGGGCTACGGCTGGTTTTTGGCGAAAAACCTTTAACGTAATGAACTTGATATCGTTGAAGGAACCAAGTGGTTTTACAAAAGTATAGTGGCGAAAACTTTTGCTAAAGAGGTCACTCCCGGTGAAGGGATCTCGGCTCTTTCCCCGTCGAATAAGGTGCAGGATATTCCAAACAGAATACCACGATGCAAAGTAAAAAGTAAACGACTATAGTGAAGTTATTACATTGACAAAAACTTTTACTCAAAGGGTCACTCCCGATGAAGGGATCTCGGCCCTTGCCTCGTCGAATGAAGCGCAGGATATTCCAAACTGAATACCACGATGCAAAGCAAGAGTGTACGTCTGTAATGTCAGTTTTTAAAAAACTTGGTTCCAACAACATCATATATATATATATGTTTGTTTTCCTTGCATTGATAAGAATCAACACAGTCCCATCAATTAATCACACCAGAAAAGAACGAAAATAAAATGTATGTATATGCCATCCGCATTCGCCACTGGGTCCCGTCATCACCCGTTAGGTTACTTAACTAACGACAGAGCGGGGACTGGGCTAGCGCGGGTGCAAAACATATACAACATCTACTAGTATATATAAATATATATATATATAACAATCGTCCCAGGCATGATAAATGCAACATCACAGAAAAGTAATAAGCATCACAAAACAATACAGATAATCTGGGAGCCCCGGGTTTCCTTTGAGCCACAAGTAAAAACCCGACGTTCCACTGGTCGTGTGGATAGCCTGTGCAATGAACTCCTAGACCCCTACGAGCGCCGCAAGTTACCCGCCAAACCTGAAGCGAGGCAGCCCCCTTCAACAAAGTGAATGGACCACCCAGCAAATCACGGAATTCGGTAACTTGAGCACCCCTCCTTGGTTCAACCTATACCCCCTACGAGTGCGGCGAACAGCCCGCCAATTCTAGAGTGAAGCCCCCTCCGTTTCAACGCCATGAGATGCGGGCCCGTTGCCCTCTGGAACCCGGCTATCCGTACACCCCACCGCGGGGTAATTCTAGTATAGAAAAGAAAATATATACAACGGGTACATCGACCTCAACCCGGTCGTGCCCCAAAAGAATAATACACAAACAGGAAGTGATGGCAGTCCACATGTCGGACGCTCGCCCCGCATTATCAAATGTACAAATACAACAAAACTGTACTACCACCGCACCCAGGCTATCCACCACGACAATCCACAACATCACAGCACAATATAGAACATCAACGTGAATGTCACGTTCGCAAACCCGTCTAAAAAGACTATAGCGATTAGACAAGATTTACCGATCAAATGATATTCACGGTCGCAGATAGAAATGTAATGTACTGAAAACACACAATTAAAATTTCGATCGACTAAACTTTCCTAAAATGGCCTCAAGTGCTAAACCAGTACTCAAATGAATCTGGGCCAAAACTATATATCACAAAAATCATTTTTCCACCAACTAGAGCTCCAGAAAATATTTTGGTCACTGTAGCCCAAAAATGGCCGCGGAAGCGCCGCCAAATGTGACATTTCGCGGCGGTTCCGCTGTGTAATTTTGGGGTTAGGTCACCAAATTTTTTCTGTAGCTTTAGTTTTGCCTGAACAAATTTTTAAGCTATACAAAAACATTTTTGGAGCACTTTCAGAAATCGACAGAAAATAGGCAAATTGGAAAAATGATTTGGAAATTTTAATCGATCGAGATTTTAAGCTTTTGCAAACTACCTTGTAGGGTTTAATGGGTGGCTGTGATACCATGTTGGGTTATGGGAGCGCCCCGGCCATCGAACCGTGGCCAAATGCGGAACAAAAATTTTCTAAAACCCGGCGCTACCATTACCCGATTTCCAAGATCGAAACCATTAACCCTAAAACTAGCAAACTAACAAAAGGAGATAGAACGGTTATACCTAATGAACCAAGTCCTTCGGGTCTTCAACCATTTCCAAGCTCCTAGTGATGCGGATCGACTTTGGTCGCCGGTCTTCCATCATCTCCGATGATCCACCCGAGGGAAACGGCACAAGCTCCAGGTTCGCCAAGCGAACCAACTGACTCTCCAGGATTGCTAGTAGTGGAGAGTGGGAGTGTAAGATAGTGTCACTAAAATTCTTTCTCTCAACCATAAGCTCAAATGAGCATCTCAAGAAGAAGAAGAAGAAGGTGATGATGGCAAGGCCTTGAAAAATGGCTAAGTATTTTGTGTGAGCATGAGAGTGGGAGAGCACCATGTGAAAAAGAAAATGAGCAAGCCAATTACCCCAAAAAAAGGTGGACGGCCCCTTCCTCTCATGCCCCCACAAAAATGTCATTCCCAATTTTAATTAAACAAATACACCATACCAATCTCTACATGAGAAAAAGCCATGCTTTGACCAAAACCCATACCCTTGCCATGTCATCATTTCCACCTCATTGTGAACAAATGATTTTGTAAAGAAAATCAATAATGAAGTGGCATCTTCTAGAAACCATTCCGTATAAATACGTAATGCTTACCGGTACATGTATCGAAATACACATACGCGTATTCGTACGAAAATACGAATAGCCAAAGAGAGAAAATAAATAGTGAGCAATAATACTAGAATACATATATATAAATACATATGTAAATTATTAAATCAAAACTTGATTTAACAATCTGGCTTAATCCTAAACCGCTAGTATTATCAACCGTCCGATTAAAATCTGTGCAGCCTGTGCACATATTCAATCGGACACCTGTATGTATCAACATATGTCACCTACACCATATCACCTGAACCGTGAAAACCCTCTGTGTGGGACTATAAAGACTCGTCAATATGCTGGCAGTGGGTTTAACCACAAGCACGTCAGCGGCACTAGCTGTACGTAACGGCTACCCAGGTATTGAGCGAAAGGAAGGCCGACGAGCAAACTCATCCGAACCCCTACTGAGCCTGTCAGTGACAATATCAGTACAGTCCGGTCTGTTCGTCTAAGAGTATCGCATATCGAGTCTAGAGGGTGGATAAAGTCAGACCCCTAAAAACGCGATAATTCGTGTCGGTATGAAACCCATCACCACCTGAGAAACTATCGATCCTGGATCGGTAATTCTCACATACCCCGGCCGAGGATTTCTAGTGATGGCCACCCGTGCACTGCGCGACATCAACCTCCAATACCGGGAGAGACGAATCCCCGACGATCCGCTCACTGCCTCCATGTGGCTCGGGACTGTACCCAACTAAAACCTGTTTGCACGACTCCTTTGAGCCATGGTAGGGTAGTAATCAAAGCACAGTAGGAACTCATACGAGACAAATGACGATCTCAGGTCGACAGACTGACCTGTACACATGTCACCAGGGAACTGCTATCTGATTATAGGTATAATACCAACTAGCATGTTCCCGGCGAGTCCGTCCAGTGTACTCATAACCCAATGAGCACATATATACTATCATAGGTGAACAACTGACACCAATGGCTTGTGAGACCGGCCACCACCCCTCGTCAGGGTCTAGATAAGTATACACCAGTCTACACTGGAGTATCGATGCCCAGTCTCGATACTTCCATGACTAGGGACATTTAAGGTTGTGCTTACAGACCCCCAGCTCCCACGTATGTGATCGCCATCACAATGCTGGCAGTCAAGCAAGAATCATATGGGCTTTATCAATATATGATGATAAAGACAAACCAGATAGCATACTATCATCTCGAGTAAGACTGTTTTATCGGTATAGGTCCTCGCTCAATCATCATAATCACATACCTGCGACTATGATAATTTCCTTGAGGGCACTATAGCCAACAAATATCAAGTCAAGAAAAAGAAAATGACCAAGGCCACTCAAGAATTGTGGCTGCCCCCCCCCCTCTCCCTCTCTCATGCAATGAAAATATCTTTCCAATTTTCCAATAAACAAATCCATGCCCATACCTCTCTACATGCCTCAAGCCATGCTCATGCCAACTCACCCTCCACCTCATTTGCAAAACAAATGATTTTCTAAAAAGAAAATCATACAAATGAGGTGTCCACTTCTAGAAGCTATTCCATATAAAATACGGAATACTTCCCGGTACACGTATCAAAATACATATACGCGTATTCGTACAAAAATACGAATAGCCAAGAGAGCAAATGGATAGTGAACAATAATACTTGAATATAAATACATATATAAATTATTAAATCAAAACCTGATTTAATAATCCGGCTTAATCCTAAGCCGCTAGTATTATCAACCGTCCGATTAAAATCTGTGCATCCTGTACACATATTTAATCGGACACCTGTATGTACCAACATACGTCATCTACACCATATCGCCTGAACCGTGAAAACGCTCTGTGTGTGACTCTAAAGACTCGTCAATACGCTGGCAGTGGGTTTAACCACAAGCATGTCAGCGGCACTAGCTGTACGTAACGGCTATCCAGGTATTAAGCGAAAAGGAGGCCGACGAGCAAACTCATCCTGAACCCCTACTGAGCCTGACAGTGACAATATCCGTACAGTTCGGTCTGTTCGTCTAAGAGTATCACATATCGAGTCTAGGGGGTGGATAAAGTCAGACCCCTAATAACGTGATAATTAGTGTCGGCATGACCCCATCACCACCTTAGAAACTATCGATCCTGGATCGGTAATTCTCGTCTGCCCCGGCCGAGGATTTCTGTTGATGGCCACCCGTGCACAACGCGACATCAACCCCCAATACCGGAAGAGGCGAATCCCCGACGATCCGCTCACTGCCTCCATGTGGCTCGGGACTGTACCCAACTAAAACATGTTTGTATGACTCCTTTGAGCCGTGGTAGGGTAGTAATCAAACAACAGTGGGAACTCACATGAGACAAATGACGATCTCAGGTCCACAGACTAACCTGTACACATGTCACCAGGGAACTGCTATCTGACAATAGGTATAATACCAACTAGCATATTCCCGGCGAGTCCATCCAGTGTACTCATAACTCAATGAGTACCTGTATACTATCTTAGGTGAACAACTGACACCAATGGCTTGTGAGACCAGACACCGCCCCTCGTCAGGGTCTAGATAAGTATACACTAGTCTACACTGGAGTACCGCTGCCCAGTCTTCAAACTCCCACAACTAGAGACATTTAAGGATGTGCTTATAGACCCTCAGCTCCCACGTATATGATCACCATCATAATGCTAGTAGTCAAGAAGGAATCCTATGGGCTCTATCAACATGTAATAGTGATGATAAAGACAAACCAGATAGTATACTATCATCTCTAATAAGACTGTTCCACCGGTATAAGTCCTTCCTCAATCATCGCAATCGCCTACCTGCGACTATGATAATTGCCTTGAGGGCACTATAGCTAACAACCTCCCACTTGCACTTAAGGCCAATTATTACGGTATTGCATACTCATATCCTGTGTGATACCGAACACCTAACTCCTCTACTAATCAGTCTCGCAAAGCCCGTTTGCGAAACTATTGCGTTCGAGAAATAGCTTCAGTGAGTGGATCCGCTCCAGTGTTTCATTCTGTATCTCTCTATATCTTAATTTCAAGGAGAAAGGTATCTCCCGAAATGAGCAATACCTTTCTTAGAATATGTCTGGATATCTGATGGGACCCTGTTCACAAATGAACTCCAAATCCAGAAAACTTCTTAGACTGTATCATCCACTGAATTTAATCAGTATACTGTGACATGCCTTCCTCAGTATCCGCTTGGACCACCTGTCCAACATACTGTCCCTCAGAAGAGGGAAAAACTATAACTCAGACAGCCACTCTGTCATCCAGGTCACCTTGGAAGCCTGAAATGATAACCATCTCCTGAAGGAGGCTGCCGTTACCATATTCCTAGAACATCCATTTATGTTCATAAACTGCTTCCCTACATTTCTCCAGGATTGGATTAATATATGTTTATTGCAGTTAGTGCAAAAACAAGATCTGGTGTGATACTTGACATTTCATGATTAACTCAATTGCCTAACCAAGTGATATGCTAATCATGCAGATCCCTCTCCCCTTTAGTCTGTAAGACACCTTTAGAGAGGGTGACTCCATCACCTGCAGGTACACCACGTACCAGGAGTCATCCATTCTAAAACACTTTAGATTAGTGTCAAGTACCCAAATTGGGACACTTCCCAAATTTAGATCTAAAACCAGAGATCTAGTGATGTCACGACCCAAGGTTTAGATGTGACTGGCACTTAGATTGTATAATATCTAAAGATATCTACACAACCCGAGTAAGCCAAATACCAAGATCAAAACCCTTTTTGCGGAATTTTAGAAAAAAATTAGTTTTTAAGTAAAAATTACAGTTTTACGTTTTTAATTTGGTTGCATCCCTAGTTGGAATTAACAATGCCAGCAGCGTACATCATTATACAATTATATACGACATCAACAAGAATCTCAGACATAAGTAAAAGAAATATCATTTGACATAACTAAACGATCTCATCTGTCAAGATAATATACATACAACCACATCTCGTTCTAAGTCATAATACAGGGTCTAGTGGAGATATTCTAGATTCAATATACAATACTAAAATATGAGGTTACTACATAGGTAACCCACCTAGCAAAAGATGCGATAGAAGCTGATAAGTGGATCTACACTGCTGCTAACTGTCCACTCGACTCCTGCAAGGAACTGTGGCACAACGGGGATGAGTTGCCAACTCAGTAAATAAAACTAACATATAACGGCTGATAATGTAAAAATGACGAACTATAACTAATAGCAATAAAGATGAGTATGATGCATGATAACATGTGGAATCATGAATTTGTATCACAACTATATAAATCAACTTCAATCTCATCACTTATTTTCAAATAAAGTTCATCTTTCCGTGTCCAACATCGACACAAATCTTCTGTTTCTCTCAGGCATCGTTCCTCCAACGATCCTGAAATCAATAACACCGGTCGGTATCATCTAGATATCCGCCACGTCTCACAACTATCTCCGGTATCGAGTATCCTCACTAGGCTCCCCGCCTCATATGCGGCTTTCCTGCTCCTCGGTCTCGACCGGGTCCACCATGTATCCAACTGTATAGCTCCCCCACTCAGTCTGGATAACGTGAAAATCCGCGACCGTATAGCTCCTCCACTCGGTCCGGAATAAAATCAAATCATAAAAACAACATCTCATGGTGGACATCTCACATCAATATGAAGAATCACTGACTTTACGCAATAGTATATGAAAACTTAAAACCACAAATCCTCAAAAATACAAATGCCACTTATATCAATTTCTAACACTTGAATATGAAACATGATGTCATTTATGCAAAGTACTAATAGTATTAATGTTTAAGGTATGATAGGAATCATTTTTAACCGGATAATTACTAAGTGTGCAAATGACATGTTAATATCGACGAGGTGTAGTGTAACATGTAGATATGTGCATGTGCGGCATAACACGTCGATAACGGTGCAGTGTTCTAACAATTAACATGGCGATATATATATATATATATATATATATATATATATATATGAATGCATATGATCAATTTAACATACAAAAGCCTATTTTTATTTAAACTTAACTGCGGGCGTAACACGCCATCTTTAGAAGATCCCCCGGTAGATGTTTAGTCTACTCACCGGAATACGCCGTAATCTACTTAGAAATCGCCAATCCCTTCCCTTTCCTTGTGGCCTCTGAAGTTTGCGTATTTGAATCTAACATTGAATTTAACTTGTATAAGAAACGGCTAACTCCGATACGGCGAAAACATAGAAATACAAGTATTTTGTACTAACTATACTACGTACGACTATTGCAAATTATCTAACCCTTATTTTAACTGGAATTTAACCAATCACTGTTCGAAACTGAAAACAGAAACATTTTACGAATTATCCGTGTCGTATCTTAGAATTTTGATCCCTTTTCAAATATTAGTTCCCAGATTTTATATACTGTTAAATTAACTTAATTAAACAATACCAAAATATCCCAACAGCTATACAGAGACCTACCCTAAAACCCAAAACACCAAACTCCTCCAAAAATCCGGCGACGCCGGAATTTCCCTATACCTCGCCGGCCAAAATCCGAGTAGGGAGGTTCGTACTCCTAGGGTTTATTCTAGGTCCAGTTTATAAGATTTATGCACTGTTTGGTTAAGTTGATTTCCATCTAAATTATAGCAGATTAACACAGAGCTAAGTTTTTCCCAAAATACGATATTTGATTTCTAATTTAAAGTTTACAGAACTAAAATCCTACTGTGCTTAAAGATTATACCTACAGAATATGGTTGAAAAGCCTCCTCCAAGATACGCAAGTCCTTAGCTCCTAGCTTGATCGTAAAATCCTTAGCACTTGTTCTTCTTCTCCTCTCTCTTTTGTTATTTTCTTTTGTGTGTTATGTTTTTCCCTTCTTTTTTTTTCTTTCCTTCAACTTGGTTCAGTTGTCCTAATATATTTACTGCCATAATTAGGTATAACTTAAGAATAATAGAATTAGGGTAGTAGGTGGTGTCAACTAAAGAATAGTGGTGCTTTCATGCAAGGTGGAGGTGGTGTGCATGAGGTGTGCATGCAAGAAGGATGTGTCCATGCATTATCACCCCAAGTTGTGGTGTCTTGTGGTAAATTTCTGAGCTAAAACATCATCTAACCCCTTTTTCACTTACACCCTCAACATTTCCAAGTTTGCACAATTTTCTAAACTTTACACAAAGACCCTTCACTACATATGTTAATATAAACACCATTCTTATTAAAATGAAGCTAAATTTCACACTAAAACCCTTGTAATTTATTAATGTTACACACTAAAATTTTAATTTAATTTGTTTCACATACTACTTATGAAAATGTCCTATTTGTTTTAATAACTTTTTAAATTAACATTTTATTATTTAATTAATTAATTTTATTTATTTCTAAATTTTCAAAATGTTACAATATTCCCCCCTTGAGAAAATTCGGTCCCCGGATTTAAAACTTAACTATACATACCTACAAAAAGATGTGGAAATTTCTTCCGCATCGCATCCTCTGTCTCCCAAGTGATCTCCTCGCGATTTGTTCCTTTCCAAAGAACCTTTACAGATGGAAATACCCTGGATCTCAGTTTCTTTGCATGTCGGTCTAGAATAGCCACTGGCAATACTGTGTAGGATAAATCCGGCTCAAGCTGTAAAGTCTGATGTTGGATCGCGTGAGAGAGATCGTGAAGATACTTGCGAAACATAGACAAGTGAAACATGATTTTGTGTATGTCAAAAAATATTTAATTAACCGCAATCAAGAACGACGTCGCTTGGTAGCTAGCCGGTGAGTACGGGTCGGTCCACAGGGATGTTGTGTCTTTTTTAATTTGCTCAAACGAGTTAATTCCAAACGTTCTGAATGGATTATCTCTAAAACCTAAATTTATATTAAAACTAAAATCTTGCTGGGGTTAGGATTAGGGTAAGTTGGGAAATTGAATGTTTCCTCACAGCTTTCAATGCCCTATTTTAGATCTATTAGGTGTTATGGTAATAATTAATAAAAAGGATTAGTACCATCGGAAAGAAACGGTGTTTCTTCCTCTAGGTTCTTGTCCTTCCTTTCTCAATTATTACCCTAACCTCCATGGAAAACATACACAACCGGTCCTTTATACTACGGTATCACCGTTACCTCGAGGGGTAAGGTGCCGCAGGGAACGGTGTGTGTATGTATGCATGGAGTCCTAATTATTATATGTGATGGGGCAAGAAAGAGGTGAGAGATTTCATCTCTCAAACCTTTCCCTAAAGCTAACCCTAACAAGCGAGGAGACTACTCGCTCATTAGGGAATTGAATGACATTCTAACTATCTAACTAGGGCAAATAATTAAAAGTAAATTAAGGCAATGAAATAGAAAACTTACTCATTTTATTGATGGCTCTCTCCAAACATCAACACAGGAATTACAGATCTGAATTTATGAAATGAAAAGAGGCATAACCTAATACAAGATTTAGGGTTCCTATTTATAGATTCATAGAAACCCTAGGTTACAATCGCGTCACATCTGCTTTTACAAAAATACCCCCTAAGAAAAAGACCTAGTCAACGCACCGCCAGCGCCTCAAACTTTCTGCACCGACACGGGCCCCACACGGCCGCGTTTCCGCGGCCAAAGCCCACGTTTGGCCGCGATTCCGCGGCCGAATATTGGGCTTGTGGCCTCATTTTTCCAGGGTTTGTTCTGGTTGGCTTTGTCTTCTGCTTTCCATAGTTTGTTCTTCAGAATGTCTTTTGGTTCTCTTCTAGATCTCCACAGTGAATAATTGTAGTGGACTTTTACCGTTGTTTCGTGATGAAGTCTTGAACCTTGCGCTGCCTTTGTACTCTGTGAACTTATTTATTGATCTTCATTGTCCTTCAAAATGTGGCATGATCAAGATTCCTCCATTTATCAATCGTAGTCTCACTTTTGTATCGTCTTTTCTTCAATTTCACTGTTTTTGTTCCGAGAACCTGTAACCTGTAACTATGTAGCAGACATGGGTCAAAAGCACCTGTTTATTTATAAACTGAATAAGAATGGGGAATAAAATAATGCAAAATTATGGTATGAACAAATACCCCCAAACTTATCTTTTACTCGTCTTCGAGCAAACCTAGTTTTTATTCTCAACAAAATACCTAGCCTCACTTTCGCAGGGAAACGCGATTGCACTGAGCTAGTGCAACAAGCCGTTAAACCTCTAGGTGTCTCTAGTAGGAGGAGTGTTGTCTCCTGAGGGTTTTCAGCGGATACTACCCACAAAATCCTATCAATTCGGCCCATTGACTTTTATTCTCCAATTAGGTTTTCTAACAAGGAAGTCTATTATCTTTGACTCATAAATTATCCACCCGTATTCTTCACGCTTCCTTATCATTTAACTTAAAATTATATATGTTCTGTAGACCTATTAAGCTTTCGGCATCTCTTAAGTTTTTCTTCTAGGGTTCTATCTCAACTTAGGAATTTTTATCATCTCTATTAAAGATATAAGTCCAATTTTTCATTCCTATCTCTTATCTAAACCCCAATCACATATCCCTACGTGTATGTATACATCACCCCTACACTTGGAAATTCAAATCAAGCAATCATACTCTTATCCGTTGTCCAAAGCACTTCTTAATAGGTGAATTTTTAGATGAATTTCGCTCACACATCCTTCATGCGACTGTTAATACTTCTTGAGGTACCAACAACCGATTACAAGATGTGTTTGCACATTAAAGCGTAATTCCTAGTCTTGCAACACCTAAGGCTATAGCAGTGACTCCCAAACCAGTTGGTCTAAGGCACTAGGTGATGAAGCACCCTCGCTAAATATTTTTCTATTTTTGCAGCCTTAAGTAATCACAAAAACCAGTGTTCATTTTTTATTATCTCTTTATTCACACTTGAATTTTTATTTTATTTTCTTCGTACTAAGGACTTTAGACAAGAGCATTTCAAGGTCTCTTCTACTATTCCAAGTTTTAAGGTGCGTGTTTGTGTAATTTGTAGGGTATATATTTTCAGAATCCAGACTTAAGCTAGGAATTATTTTTCAAACTTACACTTTAATAAAAACATCAATACTTTTCCCTTGTTTTAACTTAGCCTAAGAAGTCAACTCGAAATTTGCCTATTTCTAAATAAACTACAAAGACATATACTTTATACCGTTAAATTTTAAGAAAGGTTATTTTTAGGGTTTTTAATTTACTAAGTCTAGGATCTAGTCGTTCCTAACTCGTTAACCTTTTTGTCAAACTCAAGTCAATTATGGCCAAAATTGAATACTTTAATTTTTGTAATTTTTAAAATTTTCAATTTTTTATGGGTTTTAAAATAAATATGCAAATGCAAAAATATACATATGAATGCGAAGGAAGAAAGCTTACCGAGTATACCCCCAAACTTAACCTTGACAGTGTCATCACTGTCATGCTATACCAAGAAAGTCAAAATGTCGGCACTCCCCTGTTTATTTATTTTTTTATTTTTTATTGTTTAAAGAAAAACAAAAATATATATACATATATACAACAAGGTCCTCCCCAAACTAAACAAGGCCTTACATAAGCCAAAAGTTAGCACCAACCATTCAAAAATTCTATCGTGATAATGGTAGGGTTGGGGAAAGAATGGGGTGTAGAGAAAGGAGTTGAGAAACACACGAGACCGTATGGGAAGAAAAGTGGAATAAGGTCTCGGTGGAGGAGAAAAATGGCGGAAAAGAGAAAGAAGTGTAGTACGATCTTGAGGGTGTAAATCGAGTGAATAAATTAGCGCAATTTGTGATGACTGATGTGTTAAAAGCGATTGTGCTAATTTATCAACCCATCGAGAAATGGGGTCAAATCCCTCAAGATTCGCAAGAAAGCATGGGTACATCGAATAAACCCTCCATTGAAAATGGAAACGCGACGGAGTCTTGCGTGGTCGAAACGATAGGAAGGACGAAAGGGAGTAATTTAGGGATAGTCTTATTCTCACCTAAGTAATCTGTCTTGAACTTGAAAGATTCCATCAATGGTTCGAAATGACTGTAAGCAACCGAGTCTGATGGTTCAACTAACTCATCTGAAAATTCAAAGGACTCAAACTCGGGAGGTGAGTTTTCAACATCGTCCGAAAAAGTGAAACACTCGTAATCGTTATCGTCTGTGAGAACTGTGTCAGATTCAAAGAGGTACGCACTAGTGGCGTCAAAACTGTTGTGATCAAAAAGAAATTTTCAAGCTCACAGTCCTCAAGCGTAATCTTTTGCGTGGTCGGAACGATTGAAAGGAGGGGGTTTGATTTAGGAAGTATAACAGTTAAAGGTTCAGGAGGATGAATTGGAAAATCTGACACATCAAAAAAAATGGTTCATCCTCAATACTATCCTCAATACTCTCCTCAATACTATCATCATAATTCTCCTCAAAATTTAACTCTTCCATGAAATTATCATTAAAATCAAGACGCATATGAGGTTCGGGAGAAACATTTAATAACTTGGGATGATTAATTGGAGATAAAATTTTAGTCAAATTTACGGGTTCATCATCCAAAATATTCCCGGCGTCTATATCCTCAATCAAGTGAAAATCAATTTTTTCGGACACCTCATCAACAACATGGATATTTATCAATTCAGGTTCTAGATTGGAGGTGTAGAGATCAAAAGGATTCATGATGGTTTCACTCGAAAGGGACCCTTCACAATCTGGCAAATCAAGCACTACAAAGTCGCACAACTCATTAAATGTTTTATTTTCAACTGATGAATTATTTGGGACACTTGTTTGAAAACCGGAGTTGTGGGATTCAATTGAGTATGGGTAGGTTTGATTTGGAAGGGTATTTAGCTCACGTTATCCACTCAAATTATCGATCTGTCCAACAGCCGCATCATACATTGGAATTTTTGGAGCTAGTAGGAAACTAGCTACTGGTTCACTAGGTTGCATAAGGGGAGCCATGGACGCATCCACATTCCTCATCATTTGGTTTGTCGCTAACATATAAGCCTCCAACAACTGTTCTAAACTAGACATGGGTTGTGAAGGGGTTTCGGTAAAAGATTCAAAGTTGTTTGGATACGTGAAACTCCCAAATGGTTGTGTAAAAACAGTGTCGAGGGAAGATGTGAAAGTTGGGTAGGACTGGTAGGAATTGAATGGTTGGACAGGAGTAGGATCAACATTTGGATAAAAAGGTGAATAGACTTGTTGATCCAAAGAACTCGAAGTGTTGAAAGGAGTGAAAGATCGGTTACGAGATTGTTCAATGTGTTCAGCAATAGACATGGGTTTCGGAGTTACAACAGAACTCGAAAAAGTGGTATCAACGTAAGAAGGTGGTGAAGGTTGAAATGGTTGATACAAAGTAGATTGCAGAGTCGAACAGTTTCTCCTAGACACTTCTATTCGATCTTTCAAAGAAATTTTAGGCATGGAGGGGTCGTCCGTAAATCGACCGAAACAATTCGCGTACGAAGCAATGTTTGGTTCGGGATACCAAAGTTCGGCAAGAGTTTTATGAGGTGGGGTACCCATGATGGAAAAAAGGAGAAGAGAAATAATGTGGGGTGCACGGATTTCTTAGCAACAAAATTTTGCAAGTTTTTATAAAAAAATTCCTTTTTTCTTTTTCTTTTTATTTGGAACTTTTTGCAAAAAAGATTTTCGATAAAGGGCTTAGACACACTTTCAATCAACCACAAATGCACAATCAGGCCTAGATCTAGGGTCACCTAAGTCAACTAGACAGCACCTAACTGTTCCAAAGGGCTAGAAATAGGACCTCAAACCGCCTCTTCACCGCCAATTGCGGCCAGGTAAGTGCCAGGTGAGTGGGAGGCTCCCCACTACGAAAGTAGTGGTCCTAATTAAGTAACCACTCGCCTTAGACACACTTGCCTAGACACCACAAAGTCAGGTTAGGATCAACGGCCGATGCCTACAACTAGTCCTCTGTCCTATTGAGCGCGACGTCCTTAGGGCTGAGTCTAGTATTTTTTTAATTAAATAATGGTTAATGCAATATGCCTTATGTGATTTCCAGGGTCCTGGGAAGGGTGATGAAATCCCCACCCAATCTGGATTGGTCTCAAGCCCCTTAAAGTCCGATTAAATATATGCAAAACAGTAAACAACCACTTGCAAAAAAAAATTATTTTAAGCGCGGCGCAAAGAATCCTGCACAAGATCAATTATTGGAAGGGGGAAAGATTTTTAAGTGCAAAGAATCCTGCAGGAGATTTTACAGAAAAGATATTGGGATTTGCAGAGGAGGAGAGAGAAAGCTCACAGAGATTTTTTTTTTCAAGCGCTGAATCGACTAGGGAGCGGCGGTTCCGCGACCACAGGGGGCTTCACGCGGCGGTTCCGCGGTTGCACGTGCGGATCAGGCCTCCAAATTTTGCTGACGTCACCAGGTGGCGGCGGTTCCGCGGTCGGAAGGCACCTCGGGCGGCGGTTCCGCGATCAGGTGTCTGGTTTAGATCCCAAAATTTTTTCTGTTGTTCTGTTGTTGATATCCTCTGCTGTTCAGATCTTTCGTTTCCTGTTTTGATCTCTGGATTTTTCCAGATCCGAACTCGATTGTAGATCCTGCAAAATTCACACGAAAAATACCCTTCACAAAATAAAAGATGATAAATTTTTATAGTTTTTTTTCAGTTTTTAAGATTTTTTTAATTTTATATTAACCCGAAATTGTAAAAAGAAAATAACACGCCATCCCCGGCAACGACGCCATTTGATTTTTTGTATGTCAAAGAATATTTAGTTAACCGCAATCAAGAACGGCGTCGCTTGGTAGCTAGCCGGTGAGTACGGGTCGGTCCACAGGGATGTTGTGTCTTTTCTAATTTGCTCAAACGAGTTAATTCCAAACGTTGTGAATGGATTATCTCTAAAACCTAAATTTATATTAAAACTAGAATCTTGCTAGGGTTAGGTTTAGGGTAAGTTGGGAAATTGAATGTTTCCTCACCGCTTTCAATGCCCTATTTTAGATCTATTAGGTGTTATGGTAATAATTAATAAAGGGGATTAGTACCATCAGAAAGAAACGGTGTTTCTTCCTCTAGGTTCTTGTCCTTCCTTTCTCAATTATTACCCTAACCTCCATGGAAAACATACACAACCGGTCCTTTATACTACGGTATCACCGTTACCTCGAGGGGTAAGGTGCCGCAGGGAACTGTGTGTTTATGTATTCATGGAGTCCTAATTATTATGTGTGATGGGGCAAGAAAGGGGTGAGAGATTTCATCTCTCAAACCTTTCCCTAAAGCTAACCCTAACAAGCGAGGAGACTACTCGCTCATTAGGGAATTGAATGACATTCTAACTATCTAACTAGGGCAAATAATTAAAAGTAAATTAAGGGAATGAAATAGAAAACTTACTAATTTTATTGATGGCTCAATCCAAACATCAACACAGGAATTACAGATCTGAATTTATGAAATGAAAAGAGGCATGACCTAATACAAGATTTAGGGTTCCTATTTATAGATTCATAGAAACCCTAGGTTACAATCGCGTCACATCTGCTTTTACAAAAATACCCCCTAAGAAAAAGACCTAGTAAACGCACCGCCAGCGCCTCAAACTTTCTGCACCGACACGGACCCCACACGGCTGCGGTTCCGCGGCCGTATATTAGGCTTGTGGGCTCATTTTTCTAGGGTTTGTTCTGGTTGGCTTTGTCTTCTGCTTTCCATAGTTTGTTCTTCAGAATGTCTTTTGGTTCTCTTCCAGATCTCCACGGTGAATAATTGTAGTGGACTTTTACCGTTGCTTCGTGACGAAGTCTTGAACCATGCGCTGCCTTTGTACTCTATGAAATTATTTATTGATCTTCATTGTCCTTCAAAATGTGGCATGATCAAGATTCCTCCATTTATCAATCGTAGTCTCACTTTTGTATCGTCTTTTCTTCAATTTCACTGTTTTTGTTCCAAGAACCTGTAACCTGTAACTATGTAGCAGACATGGGTCAAAAGCACCTGTTTATTTATAAACTGAATAAGAATGGGGGAAAAATAATGAAAAATTATGGTATGAACAAAACATCGGATGCACATCAGGGAAACTCAGTGGAAGTGCTAAACGATAAGCCGCAGCACCCACTCTCTCTAGAATCTCGTAAGGTCCGACATATCTGGGGCTGAGCTTTCCCTTTTTCCCGAAACGCATCACACCCTTCATCGGAGATACACGAAGGAACACATGATCTCCCACATCAAACTCGAGTCTACGACGGCGTCGATCGGCATATGATTTCAGTCTGCAATGTGCCGCTCTCATACGTTCCCGTATCAACTGGATCTTTTCTATATTCTCCTGTACTATCTGCGGTCCCAACACGCTACTCTCGCTGAGTTCTGTCCAGCAAACGGGTGATCGACGTTTCCTCCCATACAAAGCTTCAAAGGGTGCAATCTGGATCGTCTCCCGAAAACTATTGTTGTACGAGAATTCTATCAAAGGTAAGTGACGATCCCAACTACCACCGAAATCAAGGCTGCAAGCTCGAAGTATATCCTCTAGAGTCTGAATGGTCCGCTCTGACTGACCATCTGTCTGTGGGTGAAAAGCTGTATTAAAACTCAATCGTGTACCAAGAGCTTCTTGATGTTTCTGCCACGGCCTGCTGGTAAACTGTGTACTCCTATCGGATACTATGCACGTCGGAACCCTATGTAATCGTACCATCTCGTCGATATAAATCTGAGCATACTGTGCAGACCCATACGTCGTCTTCACCGGAAGAAAGTGAGCTACCTTTTTCAATCTATCTACAATCACCCAGATGGAATCATACCCTCTGCTAGTCCTGGATAGACCCAAAATGAAGTCCATGGAATCTGCTCCCACTTCCACTCCATAATAGGCAAGGGCTGCAACTCTCCTGCCGGCCTCTGGTGCTCGGCTTTAACTTGCTAACAAGTCAAGCATCTCGAAACAAACTCCGCGACATCCCTCTTCATCCCTTCCCACCAATAAACGTCCTTCAAGTCATGATATATCTTAGTGGAACCAGGATGAATACTATATGATGACCGATGAGCCTCCTCTAAGATCTCATGTCTCGGTCCTTCCGAATCCGGCACACAAAGACGAGTCCCAAAACGTAATACTTCACGGTCATCTATCACGAACTCAAATTCTCTACCCTGTCTCACCTGATCCATAATCTCCGACAAGCGAGTGTCCAGGGGTTGTGCCTTTCTAATACGATCCAGTAACTGAGGACGGGTGCGAACATGAGCTAACAGCCCTCCTGTCGATGTGAACTCAAACTGTATACGGCTATCATATAGAATATGCCAGTCTATGGAAAACTGCCTCTACAAGGTGCGCAAATGAGATAAGCTACCTCCAGGCCTCCGACTCAAGGCATCTGCTACAACATTCGCTCTGCCGGATGGTAAAGAATCTCACAATCATAATCCTTCACGAGTTAGATCCATCGACGCTGCCTTAGATTTAGATCCCTCTGCTGAAAATATACTTCAAACTCTTATGATCTGTAAAAATCTGGCACGATTCTCCATACAAGTAATGCCTCCAAATCTTCAGTGCGAAAACCACCGCAGCCATCTCCAAGTCATGGGTGGGGTAGTTCTGCTCGTGCCTCTTCAGCTGCCGAGAAGCATAAGCTACGACCCTGTCGTGCTGCATCAACACACAGCCTAAACCCACTCGAGAGGCATCACAATACACAACAAAACCACCTGACCCAGAAGGTAAAGATAAGACTGGTGCAGTCGTCAAGCGAGTCTTTAACTGCTGGAAACTCTGCTCACATACATCTGTCCAAAGAAATGGAACTTCCTTCCTAGTCAATCCGGTCAACGGTGCAGCGATCCGAGAAAAATCCTGCACAAAATGTTGGTAATAACCGGCCAGACCCAAGAAACTTCGAACCTCTGTAACTGACACAGGTCTGGGCCAGTGCTGTACCGCTTCTATCTTCTTTGGATCCACACGTATCCCATCTCTTGTAACTACGTGACCCAAGAAATCCACACTATCCAGCCAGAAAGCACACTTGGAGAATTTAGCAAACAGCTGATACTCCTTCAAGGTCTGCAACGTGATGCGCAAATGCTGCTCGTGCTCCTCCCAACTCCGGGAATAAACAAGAATATCATCAATGAATACTATAATAAACTGATCAAGGAATGGCCTGAAAATATGGTTCATCATATCCATGAAAGCTGCTGGGGCGTTGGTGAGTCCGAACGACATCACCAGAAACTCATAATGCCCATAACATGTGTGAAAAGCAGTCTTTGGAATGTCATCCTTCTGAACCCTCAACTGTGATACTCTGACCGCAAATCAATCTTTAAGAAGTAGCCAGCTCCCTGCAGCTGATCGAACAAGTCATTGATACGAGGTAATGGATACCTATTTCGCACAGTAACTCGATTCAGCTGCCTGTAGTCGATGCACAGTCTCATACTACCGTCCTTCTTCTTAACAAATAAGACAGGAGCTCCCCACGACGATACACTTGGACGAACAAGTCCTCTATCTAACAACTCTTGCAACTGGCTTTTGAGTTCCTTCAATTCCATCGAGGCCATCCGATAGGGTAGTATAGAAATAGGCCACGCACCCAGAATCAAGTCAATGCAAAATTCGATATCACGATCGGGTGGCAATCCTGGTAATTCAGCAGGAAACACATCCGGAAATTCTCGTGCAATCGGAACCTGGTCCAATGGAATCTCGGCGGCTCCTATGTCCTGAACAAATGCTAAAAACCCACGACAACCCTTCTGCAAGAGCCGTTCCGCACATAAAGCAGAAATCATGTTGGCGGGAGTTACATTATAGTCTCTCTGCACAACAAAGATCGGTTCGCCTGGAAAACAGAATCTGACCACTTTCCCCCGACAATCTACATAAGCATGACAAGCGGCCAACCAATCCATACCAAGAAGTATATCAAAATCTAGCATATCCAGGAGAATCAAATCAACTAATGAATCCCTATCACCAATAAGTACTGAACAAGACCTGAATACGTGTCGAGCTACAAAAGAATCTCCCACCGGAGTAATCACCACTAACGGTAACTCTAACAACGACGACTCTCTCCCCAGAGAAAGTGCAAAATGTGCAGATATGTAAGAATGCGTAGAACCGGGATCAAATAAAATATGTGCATCTATTGAACATACAGCAAGAGTACCTGTCACAACAGCATTGGATACCTGGGCATCCTGTGGAGTCAGTGCAAAAACCCGTGCCTGGCCCCTACTCGCATCCTGTCGTCCTCTCCCTCGATCTCCTCGACCTCTCTGAAAGCATCCTACAAAGCCTCGACCTCGTGGTGCAACAGCCTAGCGCATAGTGCCAACTGGGGGAGGAAGTAAGGCCATCGTAGTAGAAGGTGGAAGGGTAAAGAAGCCTGTGGAAAAACAGTCCCTCCATGGGGTCTACAATCCCTCGCATAATGTCCTGGAAGTCCACAACTAAAACATGTAGATGGGGGCCTCTGATTATCGGGGTATGAACTGAACATTTGGCCCTGGGTCCAACCTCGCCCAAAACTGCGACCTGGAATGTGCCTGTCTCTACCTCTGCCGAACTGCCTGATCATCGACCCAATAGGTCTAGTTCTTTTTGGCTCCGGAACAATCACTGGCTCGCTCAAACGCTCCTCCACTCGTATAGCTGCATCCATGGCATGTGCATAAGTATCGAAATGCTGGGAGCCTATAGCCAGAAACAACTGCGTGTCCAGACTCCTTATGAACCTCTTCACCCGATGCTCCTCCGTAGGAACTAAATATGGAGTATAGCGCGACAACTAGGTGAATCGTAAATCATAATCTGCCACCGATATGCTCGCAGATTTCCGCAACGCTTCAAAACTTCTAGCTCTGGCATCCCTCACACTCTGTGGAAGAAATCTAGCAAGGAAAACCTCAGAAAACTCGGTCCACAACATCGAAGGAAGACCAGTGGCTCGCCCTCTCTCCATCGACTCACACCACTCCTGTGCAAGTCCCTCCAATCGAAAGCAAAGCATCGAGAAATAGAAGAAAAAAAAAGAATCTCCTGCCTCGGCTCCCCCTCTTTCACCCAGGGCAAAGATGAGAATGTTGTTTGCGTCTCCAAAGCCCCTAGTCAGCTCAACTGACCTCGCATCAGAACATCGTAATGATCTATCGATCCTCGCTATCCTATCAAGAAAGGACTGAGGATCCTCTACTGCATCGGTCCAGGTAAACACCGGAGGTCTCAACCTCATGAATTCTGGAAGAGATACCTCCATCACTCTCGGTTCTGCCAGTGCGACAGTTTGGATAGGCTGTTCATCGGGTTCTACCATCGTCGGTGTTTGATCATGCCTCTGAACACGGGTGGCCTCTGCCAACTGTTCCACCACATGCTGTAGGCCCAGCATGCCCTCCTTTATCCTAGTCAGTCTGTCTGGAGGAGGAGGATCAACATGTTCATCCACCACCGGAATGTCCGATGCGTCAGTCGCAGTCATAGGGGGATTCGCCCTAGCTGCATCTCTGGCTACGGCTCGCCTTGCTCGCGAGTTGATAAGGTGTATGAATAGGAATAATCAATAATAAAGAGTCAAAGGAAGGATAAAACGAGATAGACATCCCAAGGTTAGTTAGGCTGAGTATTGTAACGTAAATATGCCGCGGAATATACGTACGGTACAGCACTCATCCCAATTCACCTACTCCATCAACCCAAAGGTTATCCTACGTGACGAACTCAATTCGACATACTTTAATTCACTACTCGATTCCATAAGGTTAATCCTAAGTTCTGATACCAACTTTGTCACGACCCAAGGTTTGGATGTGAGCGGAACTTAGATTGTATAATATCTAAAGATATCCACACAACCCGAGTAAGCCAAATACCAAGATCAAAACCCTTTTTGCGGAATTTTAGAAAAATTTTAGTTTTTAAGAAAAAATCACAGTTTTACGTATTTAATTTGGTTGCATCCCTAGTTGGGATCAACAATGCCAGCAGCATACATCATTATACAATTATATACGACATCAATAAGAATCTCAGACATAAGTAAAAAAAATATCATTTGACATAACTAAACTATCTCATCTGTCAAGATAATATACATACAACCACATCTCGTTCTAAGTCATAATACAGGGTCTGATGGAGATATTCTAGATTCAATATACAATACCAAAATATGAGGTTACTACATAGGTAACCCACCTAGCAAAAGATGCGATAGAAGCTGATAAGTGGATCTACACTGCTGCTAACCGTCCACTCGACTCCTGCAAGGAACTATGACACAACGGGGGTGAGTTGCCAACTCAGTGAATAAAACTAACATATAACAGCTGATAATGTAAATATGACGAACTATAACTAATAGCAATAAAGATGAGTATGATGCATGATAACATGTGGAATCATGAATTTGTATCACTAACTATATAAATCAACTGAAATCTCATCACTTATTTTCAAATAAAGTTCATCTTTCCGTGTCCAACATCGACACAAATCTTCCGTTTCCCTCAGGAATCGTTCCTCGAACGATCCTGAAATCAATAACACTGGTCGATACCATCTAGATATCAGCCGCGTTTCACAACTATCTCCGGTATCGAGTATCCTCACTAGACTCCCCGCCTCATATACGGCTTTCCTGCCCCTCGGTCTCGACCGGGTCCGCCATGTATCCAACTGTATAGCTCCCCCACTCAGTCTGGATAACGTGAAAATCCACGACCGTATAGCTCCCCCACTCGGTCCGGAATAAAATCAAATCATAAAAACAATATCTCATGATGGACATCTCACATCAATATGAAGAATCACTGACTTTACGCTATAGTACATGAAAACTTAAAACCACAAATCCTCAAAAATACAAATGCCACTTATATCAACTTCTAACACTTGAATATGAAACATGATGTCATTTATGCAAAATACTAATAGTATTGATATTTAAGGTATGATAGGAATCATTTTTAACCGGATAATTACTAAGTGTGCAAGTGACATGTTAATATCGACGAGGTGTAGTGTAATATGTAGATATGTGCATGTGCGGCATAATTCGTCGATAATAGTGCAGTGTTCTAACAATTAACATGGCGATGTATATATATCTATATGAATGCATATGATCAATTTAACATACAAAAGCCAATTTTTATTTAAACTTAACTACGGGCGTATCACGCCATATTTACAAGATCCCCCAGTAGATGTTTAGTCTACTCACTGGAATACGTCGTAATCTAGTGAGAAATCGCCAATCCCTTCCCTTTCCTTGCGGCCTCCGAAGTTCGCGTATTTGAATCTAACATTGAATTTAACTTATATAAGAAACGGCTAACTTCGATACGGCGAAAACATAGAAATAAAAGTGTTTTTTACTAACTATACTACGTACGACTATTGCAAATTATCTAACCCTTATTTTAACTGGAATTTAACCAATCACTATTCGAAACTGAAAACAGAAACGTTTTACGAATTATCCGTGTCGTATCTTAGAATTTTGATCCCTTTTCAGATATTAGTTCCCAGATTTTATGTACTGTTAAATTAACTTAATTAAACAATACTAAAATATCCCAACTCCTATACAGAGACCTACCCTAAAACCCAAAACACCTAACTCCTCCAAAAATCCGGCGACGCCGGAATTTCCCTATACCTCGCCGGCCAAAATCCGAGCAGGGAGGTTCATACTCATAGGGTTTATTCTAGGTCCAGTTTATACGATTTAGGCACTGTTTGGTTAAGTTGATTTCCATCTAAACTATAGCAGATTAACATAGAGCTAAGTTTTTCCCAAAATACGATATTCGATTTCTAATTTAAAGTTTACAGAACGAAAATCCTACTGTGCTTAAAGATTATACCGACAGAATATGGTTGAAAAGCCTTCTCCAAGATACCCAAGTCCTTAGCTCCTAACTTGATGATAAAATCCTTAGCACTTGTTCTTCTTCTCCTCTCTCTTTTGTTATTTTCTTTTGTGTGTTATGTTTTTCCCTTCTTTTTTTTCTTCCCTTCAACTTAGTTCAGTTGTCCTAATATATTTACTGCCATAATTAGGTATAACTTAAGAATAATAGAATTAGGGTAGTAGGTGGTGTCAACTAAAGAATAGTGGTGCGTTCATACAAGGTGGAGGTGGTGTGCATGAGGTGTGCATGCAAGAAGGATGTGTCCATACCTTATCACCCCAAGTTGTGGTGTCTTGTGGTAAATTTCTGAGTTAAAACATTATCTAACCCCTTTTTCACTTACACCCTCAACATTTCCAAGTTTGCACAATTTCCTAAATTTTACACAAAGACTCTTCACTACATATGTTATTACATAACACCATTCTTATTAAAATGAAGCTAAATTTCACACTAAAACCCTTGTAATTTATTAATGTTACACACTAAAATTTCAATTTAATTTGTTTCACATACTACTTATGAAAATGTCCTATTTTATTTTAATATCTTTTTAAATTAACATTTTAATTAATTAATTTTATTTATTTCTAAATTTTCAAAATGTTACAAGTGACCAGAAAGCCTGATATTTTATCCATATCCTGTATGGAGAAAAACCTTGTGACAACCTACGTATAACCGATCGTAGTATAGGAAGATATCTTCCTATCAAGAGTGTGTCATCCAAATACCAGGACATCACTCCCTGCTACCATCTTACCAGATCCATCTGTTATTCTGATGAAGTCAAAACATATAACTGTCACATCAAAAATAGATAATCTTTTTCTTCTATACCTGCTTCAGTCTCTAAATAGACATAAGCTACTTGCCCACTATACTTCCGCTGCTCCCACTTACTACAACAACCCTCTAGCTAAGTCATATACACGTGCACTTCTAAAGCTAGTTTAGAACGACGATATACTCATCCTCCTGCTAGGTCTTACAGTCTAGAACAGCAGCAATGGCAAGTCTGGGTAAACAAGAACCTCCCTGTCACCGTCTCTGAGAAGACCGAAGTACCTCTCGGGTGCCTGAGATTACTCATCAAATCTGCGGAGTGGCTAATGGAATGTCAAATCCAATTGAATTCTTAGATTCTATTAAATTTTCAGTAATCGTTTGGGATTCTGGAATTACTTCCAGTTCTACCATACTCCCACTTCTGTTTTCTGAAAAAATCCATTTTACTAAAACTGGTGGCAAGTCAAGAACAATATAACTATTGATCTTCCTGATGGTAGAAAGTTAACCCTCGTCAAAACCCGGGATAACCCACAAACGGCCATTACTAAAACGTGCCTTGAGTTTGTCCTGATTCTGGTTTTAAGTATCAGCCGGACAGCTCCTTATATTTTAACAACGTTAAGATACAAATTGATTCTATATACCATATAGAAACAAAGGCACTAATTTTATTAGAACCAGATTCAAAATCATACAGCTGTCTCCAGTGCATATCAACCAAATGGAATGAGGTCAATCGGCATTACTCTAATAGGAGTGCATCCATATATGAGTAACCTGAAAAAGAAGCAAGTTCTCAAAACCATTACTATCAACGGAATACCAAACACAAGTATCTATATTTTCGACTACTTCGAAGAATCCTAATACTTGCAACAAATGGTTCTCTACTTTATTCTTATACCTATAACTTCTCAATTTCTGGACCTTGCATTTCAACGAAAAACTTGTCCAGAACTGGAGAAGTCACAAGTAAACAGAATATAGTACGGGTACCAACCCCTTTGTCCTAATGGACACTGGACAACATACAATACTTTGTATAACTCCACTGAGTTTAACGACTCAAACCCTGTGCGTCGTAGGTTGAAAATTGTACTATGGTTAAGAAGAATTACACCGCTGTTGAATGCACCTTACCTAACTATCAACTGATATAGGTAAATTTCATAGACATAATTTCAAAAGTTATATCTCGCTTTATAAAATAAACGTACAGATATATCAGTGAAATTAGTGCATAACAACGGATATTCAAAACCAAATATTTGACGTCAGGCAAAAACCCAAGTGATTTCCTCAAATATCACCAATTACAATGAATTCCGATATAATGAGGATCTAATCACCCAATTCACAATATCTTACTCCCACTCACCATCTGTAACACTATACAGATGTGAGAAACGAATCTGGTAAATACATACCCTGGAGTTAAAATCCAATTGGGAAATCAGTTTTCAATTAACAACGTACAGTGAAACTAAAAGATGAAAATGTTTCAAAGGGGTTAACTGGTATTCCTAGTAATGCCTCTTTCACTATCCTAATTCATGACAGTAACCATATACTTACTTGCTCTCACCCCAATCCCTTTATTATGTCTTTACTTATTACCTTCTGTACACCTTCTTTAGGCTAATTGGTTTTCTTACTTCCCTACCCTCCGGCACCAGCCTAAGGTTTGGAAGAAGACTATCCAATAAGCATAATAGGTGTACACTCCTTATTCCAGGAGCCCTCGCAAACTGAGAGAAGATAATGGGAAAGGACGTCTGAATAATCCTATTCTATTTCTCCTGAACTGGAAACCATTCTCGAACCTAGAACGAATTCCTTCGAGTTTGTATGTAACTATACGATGGTATGTCCAAGCATTATGAACATTCATAGTGATACGAACTGTTCTGAAGAAATCCAAAGTGGATGTGGGAGTGGTAGGGGTATACACGGTTTTGTCGTGAATGATAGCAGTCGCAATTTTCTTTGGCGTTATTCTAATCCCTTTATATGTCTTTACTTAGTACCTTCTGTACACCACCTTTAGGCTAATTGGTTTTCTTCCTTCCCTACCTTTCGGCACCTGCCTATGGTTTGGAAGAAGGCCATCCAATAAGCTCAATAAGTGTACCCTCTCCTAATCCTAGGAGCCCTCACAACCTGAGAGAAGCTAAAGGGAAAAGACAACTGAATAATTATATTCAATCTCTCCAGAACCAGAATCCATTCTTGAATCTGGAACAAGTTCTTTTGAGTTCGTATGTAACTATACGATGGATTTATCCAATAGGAGTAGATGTTCGTAGTGATACGGGGTGTTCTGGAGAAATGCAAAGGTAATATAGAAGTGGCAATGATATATGCGATATCGTGACATTCCAAAAATCCAAAGTGTTTTAAGAAGGTTCGGTTAACTGGGTTCATGAGTTTTAGTTTAAGGCGGGTCATAGTCGCAGCCAAAAAGAGAGAGAAAAGAAACACTCAGCGTGCACTCTAATCTAGATCAGAATGGTTAATCACTTTATCTAATCAGGATGGCTCCCACTGTATCCTCGAATTCTTCTCCAAACCCTAAAGGAGAATTAGTCGGGATCATC
Organism: Agapanthus africanus; assembly: GCA_030015575.1. Classification (NCBI taxonomy): domain Eukaryota; kingdom Viridiplantae; phylum Streptophyta; class Magnoliopsida; order Asparagales; family Amaryllidaceae; genus Agapanthus; species Agapanthus africanus. Next base: position 299,931 of record JASDDO010000234.1, read on the forward strand.
TAAAATCACCCGAGGAGTAATCCTACTCATCAATGAGAATCGGGATCCAACTATCATCGCATGATAACTTGATGGAAGCCACTCAATTTATCATACTCCAAAAGGTATGCGAATGCCTGGCAAGTTTCATGTATGTTTGAAACTCCCGATGTGATTTTTACCCCATGCTCTTATGACCTTGATGAAGGCCAACAAATCATAATTCACATGTCAAGTTCTACCCGTCATTGTCCAGGTTAATTTGAACCCACCCGTACATACCCTTGACATAGGCCAACAAAGCAGTACAACTGTCCCAAACCAACGCATCTATCTATGCAACAGAAAAATAACAAATAGCTACCATACACTATGCCTTGACGAAGGCCAACAAACATAGCATGAATACTAAGTGTTACCCGTCTGAAATGACGGAGGGCTACGAATGGTTTTTGGCGAAAAACCTTTAACGTAATGAACTTGATATCGTTGAAGGAACCGGATAGCTTTTATAAATATATAGTTGCGAAAACCTTTGCTAAAGAGGTCACTCCCGGTGAAGGGATTTCGGCTTTTTCCTCGTCGAATGAGGTGCAGGATATTCCAAATTGAATACCATGATGCAAAGCAAAATGTAATCGATTATAGTGAAGTTATTACGTTGACGCAAACTTTAACTCAAGGGGTCACTCCCAATGAAGGGATCTCGGCCCTTACCTCGTCGAATGAGGTGCTGGATATTCATAACCGAATACCTCTATGCAAAACAAAAGAAAACGTCTGTAATGTCAGTTTTAAAAAATTGGTTCCAACAACATTATATAAGTTTGTTTTATCCATGCAATGATAAAAATCAACGCAGTCCCATCAATTAATCACACCAGAAAAGAACGAAAATATGATGTACGTATATGCCATCCGCATTCGCCATTGGGTCCCGTCACCACCCATTAGGTTACTTAACTAACGACAGAGCGGGGACTGGACTAGCGCGGCTGTAAAACACATACAACATCTAATAATATATATAAATATATATATATATAACATTTGTCCCAGGGATGATATAAGCAACATTACAGAAGCATCACAGAAGCAACACAGAATGGTAGATAATCTTGGAGCCTCGGGTTTCACTTGAGCCGCAAGCGAGACCCGGCGTTCCCCTGTCGTGTGGATAGCCTGTGCAATAAAACCTAGACCCCTACGAGTGCAGCAAGTTACCCGCCAATCCCAGAAGCGAGGCAACTGCAATCAACAACGTGAATGGGCCATCCAGCACTTAACGGAATCCGGTAACTTGGGCACCCCTCCGTGGATCAACCTATACCCCCTACGAGTGCTGCGAATAGCCTGCTAATTCTAGAGTAAGGTCCCCTCCGTCTCAACACTATGAAATGTGGACCCATTGCCCTCTAGAACCCGGCTATTCATACACTCCACCGTGGGGTAATCCTAGTACAGAAAAAAATAATATACAAAGGTGACATCGACCTCAACCCGATCGTGCCCCAAAAAAATAATATACAAACTGGCAGCGACGGTAGTCCACATGTCGAACGCTCTCCCCGCAATATCAATTATACAAATAAGACTAAACTGCACTACTATTGCACCAAAGCTATCCACCATGACGATCCAACCACAATCACAGCACAACACAGAACATCAACGTGAATGTCACGTTCGCAAACCCGTCTAAAAGAACATATAGCAATTAGAAGAGTTGTACCGCTCGAATGGCATTCATGGTCGCAGATAGTAATGCATGTACTGATAAACATTTAAACAGTGTTAAATTATCGACTTCGAAACACCCCGAATAGCCCCAAACAACTAGATAAACCAATATCAAAACTGGGCTAAACTAGCAATACCACTGAACCAATATTCCAGAGACCAGACCACACACAAAATACGAAGCCCAAACCCCTTCCCCAGGCCGGACGGCTCGGAAATTTTGAGCATGTGCTCAGGTGAAAACAGGTGAAATGGGTTCGTATTTGGTGTGTGCTCTTGTGGTCATACAGATAGTCTTCTGCAGTTGCTAAAATAATTTTTTGAAGACATTGAAAATCGACAAAGACTGGAATCTGCAGGGTATCATTTCGGGGTTCTTTCGATTTTGATACTTTAACATCGTCTAAACTAGCTAGCTAATGGTTTAAGAGTTGGATCTGATACCATGTTGGGTTACGGCAGTGCCCCAGCCATCAAACCATGGCCAAATGCGTAATAAAAATTTACTAAACTAGCACTACCATTACCCGATTCCCGGATCTACCCTAAACCCTACACTAGCAAGCATATAAAAAGAAGTTAGAATGGTTATACCGAGTTGATCCGTGTCCTTCGGTCTTCAACCATCATCCCAAGCTCCTAGAGGTTGCGGATCGAGTTTGGTTGCGGGTCTTCCTTCATCTATGATGATCTACCTGAGGGAAACGACGCAAGCTTCAGCCTCGCCAAGCGAGGCAACCGACGCTCCAAGGTTGCTAGCAATGGAGAGTGGAGGTGTAGGAATGTGTCACTATGATTTTTCTCTCATCATAAATGCTACATGAGCAACTCAAGAAGATGAAGAGGAGGTGAAGAAACATGTGGCATGAGCAACTAAAGAAAATGGCTAAGTCTCAAAGTGAGAAGAGAATGCACCAAGTGAGAAAAAAAGTGAGCCATGAATATCAAGTCAAGAAAAAGAAAATGACCAAGGCCACTCAAGAATTGTGGCTCCCCACCCCCCCTCTCTCATGCAATAAAAATATCTTTTCAATTTTCCAATAAACAAAACCATACCCATACCTCTCTACATGTCTCAAGCCATGCTCATGCCAACTCACCCTCCACCTCATTTGTAAGACAAATGATTTTCTAAAAAGAAAATCATACAAATGAGGTGTCCACTTCTAGAAGTTATTCCGTATAAAATACGGAATATTTCCCGGTACACCTATCGAAATACATATACGCGTATTCATACAAAAATACAAATAGCCAAGAGAGAAAATTAATAGTGAACAATAATACTAGAATATAAATACATATATAAATTATTAAATTAAAACCTGATTTAATAATCCGGTTTAATCCTAAGCCGCTAGTATTATCAACCGTCCGATTAAAGTATGTGCATCCTGTACACATATTTAATCGGACACCTGTATATACCAACATACGTCATCTACACCATATCGCCTGAACCGTGAAAACCCTCTTTGTGGGACTCTAAAGACTCGTCAATACGCTGGAAATGGATTTAACCACAAACACGTCAGTGGCACTAGCTGTACGTAACGGCTACCCAGGTATTGAGCGAAAGGGAGGCCGATGAGCAAACTCATCCTGAACCCCTACTAAGCCTGACAGTCACAATATCCGTACAGTCCGGTCTGTTCGTCTAAGAGTATCGCATATCGAGTTTAGGAGGTGGATAAAGTCAGACCCCTAATAACGCGATAATTAGTGTCGGCATGAAACTCATCACCACCTTAGAAACTATCGATCCTGAATCGATAATTCTCGTCTACCCCGGCCGAGGATTTATGGTGATGGTCACCCGTGCACAACGCGACATCAACCCCCAATACCGGGAGAGGCGAATCCCGATGATCCGCTCACTGCCTCCATGTGGCTCGGGACTGTACCCAACTAAAACCTGTTTGCACGACTCCTTTGAGCCGTGATAGGGTAGTAATCAAAGCACAGTGGGAACTCACACAAGACAAATGACGATCTCAGGTCGACAGGCTTAACCTGTACACATGTCACCTGGGAACTGCTATCTGACAATAGGTATAATACCAACTAGCATGTTCCCGGCGAGTCCGTTCAGTATACTCATAACCCAATGAGCACATATATACAATCTTAGGTGAACAGCTGACTGTAAGTCTACGATAGCGCCCCGGCCATCAATCCGAGGCCAAACGCAGAACAAATAAAACTTTTACAACTGGCGCTAGCATAGACTTTCACCCGGATCATGCCATTAACACTAAACTAGCAATCTGTAAAATGATAGAATGGCTATACCGATCGATTCGTGTTCTTCGGTCTTTAGCCATCATCCTACGCTCCTCACGGCATCTCCGATCTCGCTCGATCTCTGGTCTCCTCGTCGAGGTTGCACCACGTCAACGAATTTTTATACGGGCTCCCGCCTCTATACCGAGGCAACTCGGACATGAAGTTTGCTAACCGACATGTCCAAGATTGAAGTAGAGATGGTGTAGAATACTTTGTCTCAAGGCACCCAATGAATTGGGTGAAGGTTAATTGAATTTGCCATGAATGGAATTTTTGTGTGCAAAGGATTTTTCAATGCAAAATAAAATTCAGCCCACACACAAAATGTGCTCTGCCCAATCTAATGAGCTCAGCCAACAGATGAAGATTACTTGCTGGAAATGTGTGATGGGGTGAGCATAAAGAAATAAGTGGTGACAATAAGAAATCTCCACACAAATATCACACATGAAAATATCTTCAAGAGAACAAAACCAATTAAAGCTTTAGCCACCTCACCAATGACTCATCAAACCAAATGAACCCCACTCATCACAAGAAGATTCGGCCACTATGTAGAATGAATGAAATATTGGTCAAAAAAGATACACTCATAATAAGCAATAATTAAACATTAAATCTAATGTTTAACCGAGGGAAGAAAAACTGGCAACTTCAAAATTAATCCCGTAACGAATTACAGGATTACCCACAACTGTATATACATACCCGCATTTGTATTCCGACCGAATACGAAATGCAAAGAGACAAAAATATTCTTACACAATATAATACTAGGATCCGGCTTAAACCAAAGCCCACTAGTATTATCTGTCCGAACCATGACACGTGCACAAGTGCACGTGTATGTTCGAACCCTGCCATAAAACCATACGGCCACTACAACGTTTCGCCCGAACTTGGGAAACTATCTGTGGGGGACTCTAAAAACTCGTCAATACGTTGGCAATGGATTTAACCACAAGCCGTCAGTGGTACTAGCTGTACGTAACGGCTGCCTAAGTATTGAGCACAAGGGAGACCAATGAGCGAACTCATCCTGAAACGCTACTGAGCCTATCAGTGACAATATCCGTACAGTCCGGTCCGTTCGTCTATGAGTATCGCATATCGGGCCTAGGAGGCTGGTAAACGTCAGACCCCCAATAGCGGTATAAGTCATGTCAAAGTGTAGCCAAGAACACCTTGAGATACTACTGGAGTACCTACCAGTAAATCTCGCTTGCCCTGGCCAGGGACTTTGTGTAATGGCTCTCCAGACACAGCACGATCTCACCCCTAATACCGGGAGAGACGAATCCCCTGCCGATCTGCTCACTGCCTCTATGTGGCTCGGGACTGTACCCAACCAAAACCTGTTTGCACGACTCCTTTGAGCCATGGTAGGGTAATAATCAAAGAACAGTGAGAACTCACACAAGACAAATGACGATCTCAGGTCGATGAACTAACCTGTACACATGTCACCAGGGAACTACTATCTAACGACAGGTATAATACCAACTAGCAGGTTCCCGGCGAGTCCTGTCCGGTGCACTCATAACCCAATGAGAACATGTATACATCTTAGGTGAACCAACTTACACCAATGGCTTGTGAGACCGGCCACCGCCCCTCGTCGGGGTCTCGACTGTATACACTAGTCTACTCCAGAGTATCGATGCCATGTCTCGAAACTCCCACGACTAGGGACCACTTTTAAGGACGTGCTTATAGACTACCCAACTCTCACGTATATGATCGCCATCATACTGTTGGTAATCAAGCAAGAATCCTAGGGGCTCTATCAACGTGTAATAGTGATTTATAATGTCACCTAAAGCGGTACATGATGATAAAAATAAACCAGATAGCATACCATCATCTCGAGTAAGACTGTCCTACCGGTATAGGTCCTCCCTCAATCATTGCAATCATGAACCTGCGATCCAATAATTGACTTTGAGGGTACTATATCCAACACTGACACCAATAGCTTATGAGACCGGCCACCGCCCCTCGTCAAGGTCTAGATAAGTATACACTAGTCTACACTGGAGTATCGATACCCAGTCTCGATACTCCCACAACTAGGGACATTTAAGGATGTGCTTATAGACCCCCAGCTCCCACGTATATGATCGCCATCATAATGCTGGTAGTCAAGCAAGAATCCTATGGGCTCTATCAATATGTAATAGTGACGATAAAGACAAACCAGATAGCATACTATCATCTCGAATAAGATTGTTCCACCGGTATAGGTCATCCCTCAATCATCGCAATCGCCTAATTAGGACTATGATAATTGCCTTGAGGGCACTATAGCCAACAAAAATGACCTGACTTAATTTATGTACTCGTCTTGGAGAGTTAATCTATCCTCCTTAGATGAATAGACTCGGCCTAACGTTAAACATACATAACCCCAACTGACATAGGAGTCCATTAGGTTTGTGGTACTGGATGTAGTCCATCGCACCATTATGTTAGCTGATTTCTTCTCGATTTGTGTTCCCTCTGGTCGTTGTTTGAATAGCCATGTACTTGCCATATTTCTAACCTCCCTCTGAGGCGAAGACACGATGTCTCAAGTGATCTTCCGAGGCGAGTGTATAGACAGATATTGAAGATTCAGCGTTTAGCGTCACCATGGCACTTTACCTTGAAATCATACCTGTTGGGTCCCAGGGAATTCATAGATGCACCCTTCCGAGATGAGATGACATCCAATAGTATTCAGGCTTGTATGTATTGCCATCAAGAACTGGAGCTAGAAATATGCCATCACTCCACTTTTATTTTGACCCTTTGGTCCTTTCTAACACCATGTCTATACTCGACTTTGATAGAATGATCGTCGGGGTAGTCCTTAGGATGTATGTATGCCATCAAGACTTAGTGCTTGGTTAATGCTGTCACACTACTTCTGCTTCGACCCTTTAGTCCTTGTTGATGCCATGTCTGTACTTTGTTGGAATACAATGGGGTGTCGAATTGGTCTTTTGGGTGTATGTATTGCCATTGAGATTTGATTCTTTATTCAGTAGAGCATGGTGGAATATATTGCTGCCTTCATTTGGTTGTGCCTATGGATTGTATACAAGAGTTGGAATCGATCTACTTGTAAGGCAGAAATTTTTTTCTTTTCTTCTTCTTTTTTTATTTTCCGCGATGCTCTATTATTTCAGCTTTTCTTATTGTGGAAGTCGTGATTACCCCATCATTTCAGCTATTTATTCATGGTGCCTAATCATTTCGGTTATTTCTTTTTCTTTACTCGCTGCATTTTTATTATGAGTTGCCCAATCATTTCGCCTATTTTATTTTTATTTTCCAGTTTAACAAATTAGGAGTCGAGAGTTTGGATTTTGAGTCAGCATCAGCATTGCTATCACTGAAGCACGTATGCCAGGAGCAATTCATCATCTACCTGGGGAAACTTAGTATTTCATACCTGTTTTGGCATCAGTATTGCTACAACTGGAATATTTCCAAGAGCGATTCATCATTTTCCGTTGCCCATTTAGACAATGGTGTTTTAGAAAACAGGTTTAGATCTCTGTCAAATAAGACTTTTTGACTTTATGAGCCATAAGGGTATCATAAAGGTATTTCTCCCTATAAGTCGAGGGGATCCCATTGGTGTATTTTCTCCTTAGGAGTCGTGAGGAATCTCAAGTGTCTTTTCTATTGTAAGTCGTAAGGATCTCATAAAAGTGTTTTCTCCTCGTAAGTCTCATAAGTGTTGTTTTCTCCTTAGGTATCTTGGGGATCCCTAAGTGTATTTTCTCTCATGAGTCATATGGATCTTCCAAAAGTGTTTTCTTTTTACGAATTTACAACCTTTCGAGTTTTCACAAACTCGCGGGTAGTCCTGCTCTTTTTACTCACGGAACCCTTTCGGGTTTTCATCCGTGCCCTTTTTGCTTATGGACTACCCCTTTTTGGCCTTACATAGCCGATGGAACTCTCGGATGTGTTTTTGCTGCGAGTGACCCAACATCATCGCCGGTGGAACTTGGGGATGATGCGGATCATTCATGCCCCTGGATTGTATACGGCAATCAATTTGGAGACTGGTCGTAGGGAAGAATGCTAGTTTAGGGACATAGCGGACCATCCGAAATTTGGATGAGGTATGAATTGTTTATGCCCGTGGATTGTATACCGTGATCAATATGGAGATCAGCCGTAAAGCAACGATGGCTTAGGAAACATGTTTAGATCCCTGTCACCTAACGCTTTTCAATTTTTATGAGTTGTGATGGTCTCATAAAAAATATTTTTTCCCTATGAGTCATGAGGATCCCATAGGTTTATTTTCTCTTAAGGAGTCATGTGGACTCCTAAGTGTCTTTTCTCCTTCAGGCGTCGTATGGACACATGAATGGGTCTTCTCTTCATTGGTATCTTGGTTTACCAACGTATGATATTTTGGACGAGGGTTTCATCGCCGGTAGCCCATGAATAGTATTCGGTAGTAATTTGGAGACTGGTCGTAAGGCATCGATGGCTCAGGAGACAAGTTTAGATCGCTGCCGCCTAAGGCTTTTCAAATTTATGAGCCATGTGGGTCTCATAAAAATATTTTCTCCCTACGAGTCGATAGGTTCTCGTAGGTGGATTTTCTCCTTAAGAGTCGTGGGGACTTCTAAGTGTATTTTCCTTTATGAGTCGTAAGGATCTCATAAGAGTATTTTCTCCTCATGTATCGTGAGGACACATGATTGGGTCTTCACCTTTTGAGTGCAACTTTTTTTTGCGGTTCACCCGTAGATTGTATACGGTAGTCAATTTGGTGACAAACCGCAGGGCAGCGATGGCTTAGGAAATATGTTTAGATCGCTTTTGCCTAAGACTTTTCAACTTTATGAGCCGTGAGGATCTCATAAAGGTATTCTTCTAACAAGTCGAGAAAATCTCGTAAGTGGACTTTCTCCTTAGGAGTTGTGGGAACTCCTAAGTGTTTTTTTCCCTCGTGAGACTTAAGGATCACAAGAGCATTTCTCCTTGCAAGTTGAGAGGACTCACAAGTGTCGTTCACCATATTGGGAATATGGTCCACCTCTGGTAGGACTCGGTCGAAACCTTTTCCATTTCTTTTTCTTTCAAGAGTCCGCGCCCTTTTGGGTTCTCACAAACTCGCCAGCAGTCTTGCTGTTTTTACTCAAGGAGCCCTTTTGGGTTTTCATCCGTGCTCTTTTTTCCTTATAGACTACCCTCCTTTTGGCCCAGTTTAACAACTTAATGGTCCATTTGCTCCAACTAAACCATCTTGTCAAGAAGCTCTTGGTATGTGGTGGGTTTAGCGAAAGATTGGAATAGATAAACCTGCGATCGCGGATCAAGAGTGCCTATGAACATCCCAATAGTTGGAGCTTCGGCAATCGGCAGCTCGCATTTTGAAGCGAGATTTCTCCACCGATTGGCATAATGTGCTAGTGTTTTGTTTGATCTCCTCTACTCATTGATCAGAGCAAAGATGGTAATGTGCTTGCTCGTACTGTTGAACCTCTGCATGAAGAGCACATCCATATCAGCGAAGGTTTCTATGGAGTCATTTGGTTGCTCCGAGTACCATTCTAAGTAAATATCCTCCAGGTTGTTGACAAATTGCCGGAGGAGTAATTTGTCATCACCTCCGGTGTTACCGCACATGGCTTTGAACTGTGCGATATGCTGGTGAGGATTCTCCTTTCCTTTGAAGATATTGAACTTCGAGATTGTATATCCCAGAAGGTATTGCTTCTGGAAAAACCATGCTGGATATGGACGACCGGTCTTGACCAACTTGGTGTTTACTTCGCTAGTAATGAGAAGTTTGACCTGTTGGGCTATGTACTCAGTGAGCTGAGCCTTCGAGATCGCTTCTGTAAGTCCACGTTGCCCACCCCGGTGCTTGCGGGGAGGCGGAAAACGGAATAAAAATCGGATTTTTATCACTTTAGGCAACATGGACTAGACAAAGAAGGATCTTTACTAAACAAAAACAAGCTAAAGCTAACTAGAAACTAGCTAAGGGTAGAATGGTTATACCTGGGGCTTTATGTCCTTCTCTCCTTGCTTCTTGGAGTAGTAGAAAGGGATCACCTTTGTCGTCTTCTTGAGTCGAAGAAGGATCCACCCGAAAGCCTCAACCTTTAGCTTCAACTTCAAGCTAGAAGTAACTAGGGTGCTAGAAGTGCTAGTCCTAAAACCCTAGATGAGAGTAAAGATTATCAAGAAGAGGTTTTTCTCAAGCTCAAGTGTTTCTCAACACATGAGAGGGGAGAGCTTGAGGGAGAGGAAGAACAAGAGAGAGAAAGTGAATGATAGAATAAGAGAATAAAACAACCATTCTCACATATATGTGTGAATTATTATAAATTGATAATTAGCTAGATAATTGTCAAGGTTAATCAAGACATGACCATTATCATTTCATTTTTAATGCAAATTGCAAGGATCAAAGAGCATCTTCCAAATGAAATGATGATGGTCAAAGTGTCAACCTAGGTCAACAAGTCAAGAATGTCAAATGGTCAACAACCATAACCATGCACAATTATATTAAACTAATATCAATTAACCATAATACACACATAAGCATTAGGGTTAATAAAATGACAATGGTCATTAACCCTCATCAAAGTCCTCTCCCTCTGTCTCAAGCAACTGTGCATAAGCACCCGTATTCGTGTTCCAAGGAACACGAATACAATGAGATAAAACCAATCCCAAATCATATACTAGGATCCGGCTTAAACCAAAGCCCGCTAGTATAAGCTGTCCGGACAGCAAACGTGCACAAGTGAGCGGATGTGAACGAACCCTGTCGCAAAACCATGCGACCTCTACTCATTTTGCCTAAAGGCGAATAGCTCTCTGTGTGGGACTCTAAAGACTCGACACTACGCTGGCAGTGGGTTTAACCACAGACCGCAAGCGGCACTAGCTGTACGTAATGGTCCCCAGGTAGATGCCGATAAGAAGACTGACGAGGTGAACCCCATCTGAACTCCTACTGAGCCTGTATGTGACAGTCTCCGTACAGTCCGGTCTGTTCGTCTGATACATCGCATGGCGGGCCTAGGGGGGCGGTAAACGTCAGTCCCCTAATAGCGGTACAAGTCGTGTCGAAGTGTAGCCCAGAACACCCTGAGATAACACTGGAAACCTACCAGTATATCTCGCTTGCCCTGGCCAGGGACTACTCGTGTAATGGCTCTCCTGGACACAGCGCGATGTCAACCCCCAATACCAGGAGAGACGAATCCTGTCTAACCGTCACTGCCTCTAAGTGCTTCGGGACTGCACCCAAAAACTACCTGTTTGCACGACTCCTTTGAGCCGTGGTAGGGTAGTAATCAAAGTGCAGTGGGAACACACTCGAGGCGAAGTGACAGTGTCAAGTCAGCGGACTAAGCTGTACTCATGTCACCTGGGAACTGATAACTGACGATAGGTATAATACCAACCAACAGTCCCCGACGAGTCCTGTCCAGTGTACTCGTAACCTAACGAGCACCCGCATACTATCTCAAGTACAACGTACTGACGGCTGTGGGACAGACCGTCTTCCATGCTGGGATGAGAAGCGCATACGCTAGTCTACTCCGGAGTATCGATGCCCTGTCTCGATAGTCCAACGACCAGGGACCAGTATAAGGATGTGCTTATGGATTACCCAGCTCCCACGAGTGTGAGCGCCATCACAACGCTGGTAATCAAGCAAAGATCCTAAGGGCTCTACTAATATGTATATCAGCGATATGCTAAAAGAAACACATGCACATATTAAAGCAGAGACAAACCAAGTAGCATACTACCATTTCGAGCAAGATTGTTTATACAACTGTGAATATCCCAAGCTTCCATCAAGTAATATACAAACTAGTATGATACAGTAATGGCCTCTAGGGCATATACTTTAACAATCTCCCACTTGCACTAAGGCCATGTACTGGCGTATCAAAGACCTATCATCTCGATCAGCCGCTCGAACTGAGTCTGGGGCAAGGCCTTGGTGAATAGATCTGCAGTTTTTTCTTCTGAAGCAACCCTCTGAACCTCGATCTCCTGGCGATCCACGATCTCCCTGATCAGGTGATACCGCCTTAAGATGTGTCTGGATTTCTGATGGGACCTGGGTTCCTTCGCTAAAGCTATAGCCCCGTTGTTGTCTCAATACAGAGGTATTGGGTCAACAATGGACGGAACCACCTGAAGTTCTTTCAAGAACTTCCTCATCCAGACAGCTTCTTTTACGGCATCAGATGCAGCGATGTATTCCGCTTCCATAGTCGAGTCAGCAACGGTTTCCTGTTTGGAGCTCTTCCAACACACCGCCCCTCCATTGAGGGTAAAGACAAAACCCGACATGGACTTGGAATCATCCTTGTCACTCTGGAAGCAGGAGTCAGCAAAGGCCTCAATCTGGAGGCCTTTTCCGCCATACACCAAGAACATCTCCTTAGTCTTTCTCAGGTACTTGAGAATGTTCTTTACCGCTATCCAATATTTCTCCCCAGGGTTTGACTGATACCTGCTTACCACACTCAGTGCATAAGCCACATCTGGTCTGGTACACAACATCGCATACATTATAGAGCCTACCGCAGAAGCGTAGGGTATAATAGACATGCGATCCCTTTCCAAATCAGTCTTGGGAGATATCTCTTTGGAGAGGGTGATCCCATGACAAGCCGGTAGATTACCGCGCTTAGAATCTTCCATACTGAATCTCTTCAGTATGGTGTCGATGTACCTGGACTATGAAAGTCCTAATATCCTCTTGGATCTGTCACGGTAGATCCGGATACCCAGAATGTATAAGGCATCACCCAGGTCTTTCATGGAGAACCTGTGTGACAAGAACCCCTTGACAGATTGTAGCATAGAAATGTCATTTCCTATTAAGAGAATGTCATCCACGTATAAAACGAGGAATACTACAGTTCTCGCTACAAATCTACAATAGATGCATGGTTCATCTGGATTTTTGATAAAGCCAAATTCCTTGACCGTCTCATCAAAACAGATGTTCCAACTCCGCGATGCCTGCTTCAGTCCATAAATGGACTTAAGCAACTTGCACACCTTTCCGCTGCTCCCACTCTGAATGAAACCCTCTGGCTGTTCCATATAGACACACTCTTCTAAATGTCCATTTAGAAAAGCGGTCTTTACGTCCATCTGCCAAATTTCATAATCGTGGAAGGCAGCAATGGCAAGAAGGATCTGAATGGATTTCAGCATAGCTACTGGAGAAAAGGTTTCGTCATAGTCCAAACCAGGTCGCTGACGAAAACCCTTTGCAACCAGTCTAGCTTTATAGGTCTCAACCTGTCCATCTACACCAATCTTCCTTTTGAAGATCCATTTGCATCCTACGGGTTTTACCCCATCTGGAGCAATGTCCAACGTCCATACTTTGTTGGTGTACATGGACTCCATTTCGGTCCGCATTGCATCCAGCCATTTTACCGAGTCGACGCTCTGAATGGCTTGCTGGAAGCTAGTAGGTTCATCACAATCTATGATGCAATCCTCTCTATCCCCGTCAATGAGAAAACCGTAGTATCTCTCGAGCGGATGAGACTGCCTACTACTCCTGCGGAGTGGCGTGGGAATGTCCTGATCTTTCGAACCCTCTGGTTCTACTAAGCTTTCAGTAATAGCTTGTGGTTCTGGAATTTCTTCCAGTTCTATTGCGCTCCCACTTATTTCCTTTTCTAAGAACTGATGTTCCAGAAAATGGGCATTACGAGAAACAAAGACTTTTTGTTCCTCTGCGTAATAGAAAAGATACCCCCTGGAGTTCTTTGGGTATCCCACAAACTTGCACAGTACTGAGCGTGCCTCTAGTTTGTCCGCATGCTGCTTTTTGACATAAGCTGGACATCCCCAAATCTTCAAGTATTGAAGATAGGGTTTCTTCGCACTCCATAACTCATATGGTGTGGTAGGCACAGTCTTAGTGGGAACTCGGTTCAAAAAGTATGCAGCTGTTTCTAGCGCATATCCCCAGAACGATCGCGGCAACTCAGCGTTACTCATCATGGACCGTACCATATCCAATAGGGTTCGGTTCCGTCTCTCCGATACACCGTTATGTTGCGGAGTGTATGGAGGAGTAAGCTGAGAGAGAATTCCATTCTCTTTTAAGTAACCCAGGAACTCGGCACTCAAGTATTCACCACCTCGATCAGATCTCAGTGCCTTAATACTTTTGCATGTTTGTTTTTCTACTTCATTCTTATATTCCTGGAATTTTTCAAAAGCCTCGGATTTATGTTTCATTAAGAAGACATAACCGTACCTTGAAAAGTCATCCGTAAAAGTAATGAAGTAAGAATAACCGCTTCGTGCATGTGTAGACATTGGACCGCACACGTCGCTGTGTACGAGTCCCAAGAGCTCGCTTGCTCTTACTCCGTGTCCAGTGAACGGAGTCTTTGTCATCTTTCCATTGAGACAGGATTGACAAGTTGCATACGATTGATATTCGAACGGATCCAAATATCCTTCTGTATGTAACTTAGTCAACCTTCTCTCATTGATGTGACCCAGTCTACAATGCCATAAGAAAGTTTTATTGATTTCTGGAGACTTTCTTTTGTGTGTACTCTGGACATTCAAAATCTGTGGTTGGTTTAATACGTATATACCGTTGTTCAATGTACCCGACCCAATCAAAACTTGATTAAGGTGAATGTTCACTACATTACTTACAAATGAAAATTCATAACCTTCTTTAGATAATAAATATACAGAAATGATATTACAGGTTGCATTTGGTACATAATAACAACTATGCAAAACCAAAAAGTGTCCATCCGACAATCCCAGGTGATAGTCCCCCACGGCCTCAGCATCCATGCGAGCACCGTTTGCAACTCTGAGGGTCATGTCACCTGCCTTCAAAACTCTACGCTTTCTCAACGCCTGCAAAGAATTACAGATGTGAGATCCTGATCCGGTATCCAATACCCAGGATGTAGAGTTTATTGATAGACAGTTTTCAATAACATACACACCTGAAGCTGAAGCCGCAACTCGCTTCAAATCCTGTGTTTTGGCCTTCCAAGCCTTACAATCCTGTTTCCAGTGACCACTTTTGTGACAGTAGAAGCATTCTTCCTTCCCCACCAGCTTTCCCGCTACCTTTGTTGCTTTTCCTTTTCCCTTCGTATCCACTTTACTGACACCGCCTCTTGGTTTGGCGGGGGATTTTTTCTTCTTGCCCTTGGCTTTCGCCCTGGACCTAGAAGAGGAAGATCCTCCTACAAACAAAGTGGATGTCTCCCTACTTTTCTGTAGGGTGCCCTCTGCACTCCTCAACATGTTGAGGAGCTCTGAAAGTTCAACTTCCTTTTCCTGTAAGTTGAAGTTCAGGATGAACTGGGCGTAAGTGGAAGGAAGGGACTGGAGAATCAAGTCCGTATAGAGCTCATTCTCCAACGTGGTCCCAAGTTCTGCGAGCTCCTCTATGTAGCCAGTCATCTTAAGCACGTGTTCCGCTACCAATGATCCGACGGCCAACCTTGCCGAAAACAACTTCTTCGACACTTCGTATCTCGCGATATGAGACTGCTCTCCATACAGTTCTTTTGTATGAAGAAATATGGAATCTAGGTCCATATTCTCGTGCCTCCTCTGATGTTCGTTGTCCATCGAGGCAAGTACGAGGCATTTGGCCTTCGCGCAATATATTTCCTATGTCTTACGAATTTCCCTATCCGCGACACTGGTTTTGGGACCTAGGACAGGGGGAGCTTTGGTGGTAAGGAGATACCCCAGCTTGTCGTAAGTGATTGCCATCTTGACATTCCTGAGCCAATCTTTGTAGTTCGGCCCTGTCAGTATGTTTTTATCTAGTAATAACTTAAGTCCGGTCATGTTGAATGGTCGCTGCAATTAGGAGAGAGAAAAGAAACACTTTAGCATGATGCTCTTGCAAGTTTAGAGTGGTTTTTAGTTTGTCTAAACAGGATGGCTCCCACTGTCTCTCGAATCCCTTCTCAAACCGTAAAGAAAGGATTAGTCACGATCAATCTCACCGTACAATACTTGCTTAACCGTTCAGCCAGGCCAGTGCCGGTACTTCGAGGGAGGTTTTCCAACGCTTTTGCGAAGTTCCTTAATTAAGTAACCTCTTTTCCCTGTGGGCGTAGCCCCGCTAACACCTTTCTAGACACCTACTAGGTTTATAGCATTGATTGTTAAGTGAGAGTTTTCCCGAGGAGTAGCATATACTCACAGTAGGATCGGGATCCAAATATCATCGCGTGATAAAACCGAAGGAATCCTACCAGAATCATCACACTCCAAATGGTATGCAGCGCTAGCAAGTTTCAGTACTTATGAAACTCCCGATGTGGATTTTTGCCCCATGCTCTTATGACCTTGGCGTGAGGTCAAAATGTCATAAGTCACATGTCTAGTTCTTCCCATCATTATCCCGGTTAAATTGAACCCACCCGTACCTACCCTTGACGTAGGCCAAAATGGAAGTACGACTGTCTCAAACCAACGCATTCTATCTATGCAACAGATAAATATCCGGCAGCTACCAATCACTATGCCTTGGCGTGAGGTCAAAATACATAGCTTGAATACTACTGAATATTTAACTGAAATGATGGAGGGCTACGAATGATTTTGGCGAAACCGTGAACGTAGTGAACTTGATATAATCGATGGAACGAGAGAGCTTTTAAAAGGAGTGGTTCAAGCTCCGCGTTTAAAAGTTTAGTTTTGAAAAGAACCGAGTGGTTTTCAAAGTGTTCCAATCGACTTTTACTTGGTTTATTTTCTTGCATTAGTTCTTTTAATGCGTCCCATCATTTAATCCTACCATTGCAGAAAACAACCAAAATATGACGTACGCTTATGCCATTCGCATTCGCAACGGGGCCCCGTCATCACCCGTTAGGTTACTTAACTAACGACAGAGCGGGGGCTGGGCTAGCGCGGCTGTAAAACATAAGCAACTCCTAAATAGCTATAATAAATAAATATATAGCAATGATAGACATTACAGATCACAGATGAATACATTGGATATACTAGGAATCCGCAATCCGTTCGAGCCTGCAATGAAAAACGGATTACACGGTCGCGGTGAATAGCCAAGACCCCTACGGGTGCGGCAAACTACCCGCCAAGTACCCGAAGTGAAGCAACCTCCCTCACTACCGTGAGTAGGCCACTCGGCACTTCGAGATACCCGGTAGTTTGTGCACCCCCTCCATGGGTCTATCCTAGGAGCAAAAACAGTAAAAAAGAATCATACAATGACGGCTACAACCCCGACCCGGTTGCGCGGCCATACAAATTATATTACATCAATTTACATGTTACAATGAATGAAAGAAAAAGAAACACTCATCTCACATCCACCCCGGCTATTCACCCGCGACAATCCAACGCATTCATATACACAAACCATCATCAAACACAGATCACAAATATGTATAACCCCCACTAATCGACATATAGCGATTAGCCGACGTTCAATACATATAAACATCACAGATATAACCCTTCAGTCAAAGTGTATTGAAGTTCGATCAAAAATACGGATTTATAGGCCCCCAAAAACAAATTTCTTTTCTGGAAAACCTGGGCACATATAAACCATCTTAAAAATCCCAAAACCATACCAGAAGAACACTGCACCAAACTCGACCCAGAGCCGAGCCAAAACGGCCGCGGTTACGCGGCAATAGCTTGCTATTGCCGCGGAACCGCGGCGCTTTGAGCGAATCTCTGGATCGTTTTTGGTGGCTTTCTTCACAAAACCCTGAGATGATTTTTGATGTACGATTTATTTTATTTTGAACAGGAAAAATTTTAACAGAAACTTGGGTTTTTGTAAACTCGGTTTTGCCATTTTTTCCGATTGAACTTCCATACACTTTACTACCTAGCTAGTTTATGTTTAGTTAGGCTCTGATACCACTGTAAGTCCACGTTGCCCACCCCGGTGCTTGCGGGGAGGCGGAAAACAGAATAAAAATCGGATTTTTATCACTTTAGGCAACATGGACTAGACAAAGAAGGATCTTTGTTAAACAAAAACAAGCTAAAGCTAACTAGAAACTAGCTAAGGGTAGAATGGTTATACCTAGGGCTTTATGTCCTTCTCTCCTTGCTCCTTGGAGTAGTAGAAAGGGATCACCTTTGTCGTCTTCTTGAGTCGAAGAAGGATCCACCCGAAAGCCTCAACCTTTAGCTTCAACTTCAAGCTAGAAGTAACTAGGGTGCTAGAAGTGCTAGTCCTAAAACCCTAGATGAGAGTAAAGATTATCAAGAAGAGGTTTTTCTCAAGCTCAAGTGTTTCTCAACACATGAGAGGGGAGAGCTTGAGGGAGAGGAAGAACAAGAGAGAGAAAGTGAATGATAGAATGAGAGAATAAAACAACCATTCTCACATATATGTGTGAATTATTATAAATTGATAATTAGCTAGATAATTGTCATGGTTAATCAAGACATGACCATTATCATTTCATTTTTAATGCAAATTGCAAGGATCAAAAAGCATCTTCCAAATGAAATGATGATGGTCAAAGTGTCAACCTAGGTCAACAAGTCAAGAATGTCAAATGGTCAACAACCATAACCATGCACAATTATATTAAACTAATATCAATTAACCATAATACACACATAAGCATTAGGGTTAATAAAATGACAATGGTCATTAACCCTAATCAAAGTCCTCTCCCTCTGTCTCAAGCAACTGTGCATACGCACCCGTATTCGTGTTCCAAGGAACACGAATACAATGAGATAAAACCAATCCTAAATCATATACTAGGATCCGGCTTAAACCAAAGCCCGCTAGTATAAGCTTTCCGGACAGCAAACGTGCACAAGTGCGCGGATGTGAACGAACCCTGTCGCAAAACCATGCGACCTCTACTCATTTTGCCTAAAGGCGAATAGCTCTCTGTGTGGGACTCTAAAGACTCGACACTATGCTGGCAGTGGGTATAACCACAGACCGCAAGCGGCACTAGCTGTACGTAACGGTCCCCAGGTAGATGCCGATAAGAAGACTGACGAGGTGAACCCCATCTGAACTCCTACTGAGCCTGTATGTGACAGTCTCCGTACAGTACGGTCTGTTCGTCTGATACATCGCATGGCGGGCCTAGGGGGGCGGTAAACGTCAGTCCCCTAATAGCGGTACAAGTCGTGTCGGAGTGTAGCCCAGAACACCCTGAGATAACACTGGAAATCTACCAGTATATCTCGCTTACCCTGGCCAGGGACTACTCGTGTAATGGCTCTCCTGGACACAGCGCGATGTCAACCCCCAATATCGGGAGAGACGAATCCTGTCTAACCGTCACTGCCTCCAAGTACTTCGGGACTGCACCCAAAAACTACCTGTTTGCACGACTCCTTTGAGCCGTGGTAGGGTAGTAATCAAAGTGCAGTGGGAACACACTCGAGGCGAAGTGACAGTGTCAAGTCAGTAGACTAAGCTGTACTCATGTCACCTGGGAACTGATAACTGACGATAGGTATAATACCAACCAACAGTCCCCGACGAGTCCTGTCCAGTGTACTCGTAACCTAACGAGCACCCGCATACTATCTCAAGTACAACGTACTGACGGCTGTGGGACAGACCGTCTTCCATGCTGGGATGAGAAGCGCATACGCTACTCTACTACGGAGTATCAATATGCCCTGTCTCGATAGTCCAACGACCAGGGACCAGTATAAGGATGTGCTTATGGATTACCCAGCTCCCACGAGTGTGAGCGCCATCACAACGCTGGTAATCAAGCAAAGATCCTAAGGGCTCTACTAAAATGTATATCAGCGATATGCTAAAAGAAACACATGCACATATTAAAGCAGAGACAAACCAAGTAGCATACTACCATTTCGAGCAAGATTGTTTATACAACTGTGAATATCCCAAGCTTCCATCAAGTAATATACAAACTAGTATGATACAGTAATGGCCTCTAGGGCATATACACTAAC
Source organism: Agapanthus africanus (assembly GCA_030015575.1). Taxonomy (NCBI): domain Eukaryota; kingdom Viridiplantae; phylum Streptophyta; class Magnoliopsida; order Asparagales; family Amaryllidaceae; genus Agapanthus; species Agapanthus africanus. The sequence continues at coordinate 319,908 of JASDDO010000234.1, forward strand.
AGCTTCATCTTTTGAGGTTGAAGGGGCCTGTAGAGAGCTTGTGGCACCTCCCTGTTCCCCGCCGAAACACGGAGACACGACCGCGCAGGTCTGTCTTGCCGGAATTTCGGGGCAGATGCTAATTGGTGTTATCCTTCCACCTCTCCGAAGATGCCAAGTTGATTTATGACACCGTATATCGAAGGTTTAAACAGATGCGGCCTATGTAGCAGACTTCGTCAGATTCCCCCTCATTTGAGGGGTTTTTGATTGTGGGGATGCTCTTTCCTGCAGGCGCAAGCCCCTGCAGTTAATTAAGCCACCGCATCGCGGTAACCACTTTCTCCTTCTCCATATGGTCACTTCGTGTCGTGTATGTTTGTTTTGTTTTTTGGTTGCCCGTGGATTGTATACGGAGACTAATTTATGTTGTTACCCATAGGGCATAGATTAGTCCAAATCCGTATTTTCTTAGATTTGGGTTTGGGGTTGGGTTTAAGAATACGTTAGTCTCATTTGAGACTAAGATCAACTTAAACGTTAGTTAAGGATACGTTAGTCTAATTTTAGACTAAGATCAACTTAACAGGATCATTTAGATCCAACAAAAGAGCATTTGGGCTCTATTGTTTAGTTTAGGGACATTGCAGTCGATAATTAGTTTAAGGACATTACGGTCCAATATTAGTTTAAGGACATCTCGGTCCATGGGTTTTAAAGGACCCCGCAGTCCGAGGTTAAGGACATCATAGTCCATGGGTTTTAAAGGACCCCACAGTCCGAGGTTAAGGACATCATAGTCTATGGGCTTAAGGACCCCACAGTCCGTAGTTTAAAGACGTCATAGTCTATGAAATGTATGGTTGTCGGGACCCGTCACCTCTCTGAAGACGTTGAAGGATTACAACGACATATATCAGAGGGGTTCAGAGATGTACCCTTGAACCAAAGTTGATTGGGAAATCTGTAGTCCAATTTGGGACAAAGATCAATCGATTAGATTTTGAGCACATGGGCTCAGTTGAATCTGAATTGAGGACTTATGGCCAACTTGGGCTAAGTCTAATCGAGTTAAAATGTTTAACATTTGTTTTGGGCTGTTGAGCCTTTGTTTGGGCTTGGCCCTGACAGTGTTTTTGCCTTTTACTGAATGCTGAGTATTCCTCATAGTCTTAGGCTTATTACAGAACAATTTATGTTCTATCAGTGCGACACGTGGCGCGCTTGGCGCTTTGCGCCAGTCAAAGAGCGCAGTGCGCTTCTGCCGAGTAGCGCACACGTGAAGGTCACGTGTCACGCTTGGCGCTAAGCACCAGATGATGGGCGCATTGCGCCAGTTTATGAGCGCAGAACGCTAATTTATGGGCGCATTGCGCTGTTAGTTTAGTGGCGCACACGTGGGTGACATGTGGTGTGCCTGGCACTGAGCGCCAGCCCATGAGCACAGTGCACTATTTCAAGAGCGCAAAGCGCATCTGATAAGTTACACATACATGAGGGACGCGTGTCACGCTTAGCGCTGAGCGCCAGTTCAAGAGCGCAGAAGCGCAGTTCCAGAGCGCAAAGCGCATATAATCAATTATGTGATCTAAAAAGAGACTTTGTCTCAAGATTCTAAGAACAAAAGTTCTTCAATCTCTTATGTTGATGAAAGGCTTTGCCTTTATGGATCTATGATCTGTGAGGAAGAAGTAAATTCTTCTTTTATTTTATGATGAGGTCTTTTGATCTCTTTGTGAACGGATTTTTGTCTTTGTAGATTTATGATCTTTTAAAGAAGTGAATCCTTCTTTTTAAATTAATTACGAGATGATTTCATCTCTCTGTTCATCACCATTCTTTTTTATCTTGAAGAAAAATCTTCTTCTGAGAGCTTGCTCTTTTTCTTTGAATTTCTCAAAGTTTATGAGGAGGTTTCTCTCTATGCTTCTGTATCTCTCAGACTTGAAGTCTTGGGGCCTTTATATAGGGCAAGCTGATTTGTTCAATCAGTTGAGGAGATCTTTTCTCCAATTGATTTGGGAAATTTCCCATCGTTGGATCTTTGATCCAAGGGCTTCTGATTCACAGAAGGTAATCTTCTTCTTTTTTAACAAAAATTGATAAATCTTTCCATACAGAATTTATTCTGTCTTTTGGTAATTTTAAATCACCATTGGATCATTGATCCAACGGTGCTCTGATTTACAGAGCACAATCTTATTATTTGGAAAGATTTGAGAAATCTTTCCTTAACAGAATTTAATTCTGATCAATTAATGATTTATCATTATTATTAGATCTTTGATCTAACGGTGGGGAGCTTTTAGTTCCAGCGCTACCGCATCCATGCTTTGCACATGGTGCGCTGCTTAGAGTGCAGCGCACTTAGCGCTAGCGCACCCGTGCTTTGCACGTGGTACGCTGCTTAGAGCGCAGCACACCTAGCGCTAGCGTTCACGTGGTGTGCTGCTTGCGGCGCACCTAGCGCTAGCACACACGTGGTGTGCACGTGGTGCGCTGCTTAGAGCGCGGCGCACTTGGCACTGCATCTGAAGCGTTGCTTCAATTATTGAAGGTGTCTTTTCACCTTCTTTTGAAGTCAAACTTATATTCCCCAGAACTTATATTTCACAGATCTTGGAAATAGCTCCGTTATGCACAAAATTTTTTGTGCCCGGTCTTTATAATCTGAAGCAATGCTTCTTTCTTTTCTCATTTTCAGAGAACCATCTTAACTATGGTTTGTAACCGCCCACATGCTCGCCGACAACCATGGGAAGTGCCTATTCAGGACATTGTTCCTCGCTTCGCTGCGCCCTTGGTAAATCCTGCTCTTACGGATGACCAATGCGGCGCAGCGCTGCACGAGCTTTTGACTCGTGTAGGATCTCCTCTCCCTCCCAACTCTATTTAGCTTCGGATGATCCTCATGTTCGTGCTTGCTGATATTCCCCCTCCCCCGGCGGAGATGACCCCAGTGATGCTCGATACCGCAGAAGACAAGATCAAGTACTTCTTCGAGGCGCACTTGATCACCAAAGCCCTGAGGGAGCTCTGTTCAATTGCTGAGCCAAATACGGGCTCATCGGGCCGTTATCTCTGCTTTCGCTGGTGAATGCGGCGCTAACCGATGGGAAGCTACTCCTCGCGAGGATCGTCGCTTTGACATGGTGGAAAAGACAGAGAGGGAACTAGATAATTTTATCTATATGTTTGTAAACCCCTGTACTTTTGACCCCATGTTTGGAGATCTATTTCCATTGCAATAAAATGTTCAATTAAGCGTTTTCTTCCTTTTTGTCATTATCTGTCAAGTATTCCTCTTATTTTAATTCTTTTGTTTTTCTTCTGTTAGGCGCATATGCGCTATAGAACTTACAATGTTATGAACAGGTGCAAGTAATCCTTGTGTGAGTGAAGCGCTTCTGGTGCTTAACGCTCTCGTGCTTTGCACGTGAGCGCCGTTTCAGAGTCCTTGACTCTTAGTGCTGGCGCCTTTAATGCTAGCGCTTTTCACGAAGCGTTGCTTCGTTTCAAAATCTCAGAATTTGAACAGAGCTTTGCTCTGATTGGGGGAAACAAATGCCCCCACACCGTTGCGCTTACGTGGCCCACACATGAGTGCAGCGGTGGCAGCATCTGCGCTCTTGGATCAACTCAGAAGTTGAAACGGTGTCTCAATGCCTATAAGTAGGGCCTTTGGCCCTCTGAGATGACCATTGTTCATCTTCTTCTTTCTGTCTTCTGAGAGTTTTTATTCTCTATTAGAGCACAGCTCTTCCTTTTAAGAACTTTCAAGAGTCAAAACTCTGCCAAATTTTTTAGTAAGATTTGAACTTTATTAATAGAGTTTTGCTCTTCTCAGATCATAGATCTTAAAATATTTTTAGGGTTTTTCTCATTAACAGAGCTTTGCTCTACTTAGATCACAGATCTAAAGAAAACCCTTTTAAGGTTTCTCGATAGAGCTTTGCTCTTGTTGGATCTTAGACCTTGAGAAATCCTTTTCAGGGTTTCTCAACCCATTAACAGAGCTTTGCTCTCGAGGAGTTTAACTCCCCTGTCCTGAGGAACATTTTATTAAGTTCGAAATACTTTTTAGGATTTCCTTTCTTAATTGCACAGGATTAAATTCATTGAGTGATTTAATTTGTACTTATTTCCTCCTTTGGGATATCAAGAGTGGTTTAAATCCCTTTTCCATTTCAATAAGCTTTTTCTTAATCAGTCTGTCCACTGACTCTTACTGATTTTCTTTTTCAGACGTCATGGATGCTCATACGTATGATCTCGATGAGATTATTTCCTATGGAGACATTCGCGCCCTCGGCCGTTCCCAAAACCAAGAATTCACAAACGCCCAATGTGCTGAAATTATGGGTCGCTTTGATGCATACAATGGTCGACTACTTCCTCACCGTTCCGCTCTTTTGAAGCTTATCGTGAGAGCAATCTGGGAAGCACTTCCCTTATTCTGTCTAGGCATGCCTCTTAAGACATTGGACGACGTCGAAGATAAGGTGCACTCGGTGTATCTGATGGGACTAATCTCAAAGAAAAGGCGAGATAACCTTGTCGATATCCTGCATCAAGCTTTTCAGCAGGCGGTGATACTTGCTGCCTATCGAAGGGTGGAGGACATCAGTGGGGATCCTGACGCTTGTGACCGTGAAAGGATGCACACGAAGATGGTCCGAGAGACCCGAAAAATTTTGGATGGTCTCTCCTTTGAATTTCTCAATCCGTGTCCTGGATTTGATATCTTGCCTTTATAAACATTTTAATTATGTTTTCGTTTACCGCTTTCATTAATGTAGGAATTTTCTGAAGTATGAATAATAAGCTTTTCCATTTCCATGTGTTTATTTTATGCACTAAATCTTTTGCACATGCATGAATGGGTACACTTTGAACGCTTTCCTGAATGTGCATCAAATGTTCCCCTTACAGTCGCTTTCTTCTCTTTTCTTTGTTGCCGGCGTGTTGCCTCAGTAAGCGTAGCCTGTAGATGATAGAGAGCATTCTGTCTTGAATTCTTCGAGAGGTAGCGATGGCTTAGGAAGCAGGTTCAGATCTGCTGCCTAAGACTTTTTAACTTTATGAGCCGTGAGGGTCTCATAAAGACTTTTCTCCCTACAAGTCGTGAGGATCTCGTAAGTGTATTTTCTCCTTAAGAATCGTGAAGATTCCTAAGTGGGTTTTCTCTTGAGAGTCGTAAGGATCTCACAAAAGAGTTTTCTCCCTTATGAGTCGTGAGGACCCGTAAGTGATGGACGAGGTCGACATTATCCGCATTTCACGGAGTCAGGGGTTGCTCTGGCCATTTTCTACGGGGTCGAGATTGACTCTAGCCGTGTTCTACGGGACCAGGATTTGCTCTGGATGCTTCCCACGAGGTCAGAATTGACATAGCCGTGTTCTACAAGGACCAGGTTCTGCTCTGGATGCTTCCCACGGGGTTAGGATTGATATAAGCCGTGTTCCACGTGACCAAGTTTGCTCTGGATGCTTCCCACAGGGTCAGGATTGACATAGTCGTGTTCTGCGAGGACCAGGATCCACTCTGGACGTTTCCCATGAGGTCAGGATTGACATAGGCCGTGTTCCACGTGAACAGGATTTGCTCTGGATGCTTCCCATGGGGTCAGGATTGACATAGCCGTATTCTGCGAGGACCAGGATCCGCTCTGGATGCTTCCCATGGGGTCAGGATTGACATAGCCGTATTCTGCGAGGACCAGGATCCGCTCTGGACGTTTTCCATGGGGTCAGGATTGACATAGGCCGTGTTCCACGTGACCAGGATTTGCTCTGAATGCTTCCCACAGGTTTCAGATTGACATAGCCGTGTTCTGCGAGGACCAGGCTTCGCTCTGGACATTTCCCACGGGGTCAGGATTGACATAGGCCGTGTTCCACGAAACCAAGATTTGCTCTGGATGCTTCCCACGAGGTCAGGATTGACATAGCCGTGTTCCGCAAGGACCAGGATCCGCTCTGGATGTTTCCCACGAGGTTAGGATTGACATAGGCCATGTTCCACGAAACCAGGATTTGCTCTGGATGCTTCCCACGGGGTCAGGATTGACAAAGCCGTGTTCTGCGAGGACCAGGCTCCGCTCTGGACGTTTCCCACGGGGTCAGGATTGACATAGGCCGTGTTCCATGAAACAAGGATTTGCTTTGGATGCTTCCCACGGGGTCAGGATTGACTTAGCCGTATTCCGTAAGGACCAGGATCTGCTCTGGACATTTCCCACGGGGTCAGGATTGACATAGGCCATGTTCCACGAAACCTGGATTTGCTCTGGATGCTTCCCACGGGGTCAAGATTGACATAGGCCGTGTTCTGCGAGGACCAGGATCCGCTCCGGACGTTTCCCACGGGGTCAGGATTGACATAGGTCGTGTTCCATGTGACCAGAAATTTGCTCTGGATGCTTCCCACGGGGTCAGGATTGACATAGCCGTGTTCTGCGAGGGACAGGCTCCGCTCTGGACGTTTCCCATGGGGTCAGGATTGACATAGGTCGTGTTCCACGTGACCAGGAAGGGTTGACTCTCGCTTGTCTGTGCATCGTCAAGTCATGGAACTGGGAACTTTGCCGCAGCTCCGATTTGTTGATGTCGCGTCTGTTGTAATGAGACGAATGTTGAGATGACCTCCAGGCTGTCTGTAAAAAGTCGAGACTTGGCTTTCTTTCAGATGGAGACTGGGGGGGAAGGTATGGTTCCCTCTTTGTTTGTGCCCCTGGATTGTATACAGGGATCGATGTGATCTCACCTGTAGGGCAAAAAGTATCATTTTATATATTTTTCTTTCCGCGATGCTCTATCATTTCAGCTTTTATATCGCGAAAGTCGCGATTGCCCAATCATTTCGGCTATTTTTCGCGGTGCCCAATCATTTCGGCTATTTATTTTATTTTTACTCGCTGCTTTTTATTGCGAGTTGCCCAATCATTTAGGCTATTTTGTATGCATACATTTTTACTTGCTGATTTTGTTGCAAGTTGCCCCATCATTTCGGCCATTTCGTATGTATTTGTGGCTCGCTGGCTTCTCGCTGCGATTTTGGAATTAAACACCGATTTCGGCATCAACACCGCTACAACTGGGATATTTCCAGGAGCGAATCATCATTTACCTCTGTCGATGTCGAACAAAGGTGGCTTAGCGAACAGGGTTAGGACCCTGTCAACTAAGGCTTTTGACTTCATGAGCCGTAAGGGTCTCATAAAGGTATTTCTCCCTGCGAGTCGTGAGGATCTCATAGGTGTGTTTTCTTCTTAGGAATCGTGAGGATTCCTAAGTGTATGGTCTCTTATAAGTCGTAAGGATCTTACAAGAGTGCTTTTTCCTTATAAGTCGAGAGGACTTATAAGGGCTGTTCACTGTGCAAACATATCCCTAGTCACGGATAGGACTTTGTTAGGGAAATGTTTATTCGCGCCCGTGGATTGTATACAAGGGTCAGTATTGAACCGCTTGTAGGGAAAAATTGGAGGTTAAGATGGCTTAAGAACAGGTTCAGATCCCTGTAGCTTAAGACTTTTGAATCTTATAAGCCGTGAGGGTCTCATAAGAGGGTTCTCCTTACGAGTCGTGAGGATCTCGCAAGTGTAATTTCTCCTTAGGAATCGTGGGGATCCCTAAGTGTGTTTCTCCCTTGTGAGTCGTAAGGATCTCACGCAGGTGGTTTCTCCTCACAAGGTCAAGAGGACCTTGCAAGTGTCTTTTAATGAGATTGCGCCCTTTCGGGTTTTCACAAAACTCGTCGGTAGCCCTGCTGTTTTTACCCACAGAGCCCTTTCGGGTTTCTTCCATGCCCATTTTGCTTATGGACATACCGCTTTTTTTTAACACCACGTCAGCCTGGGGACGGCGCGGGTTGGTAGTAGTTTAACGATGTTTCGGTCAACGGCCAGTTTTAGGACATAGTGGTCCATTGTTAGTTTAAGGACGTTTCGGTCCGTCGCCAGTTTTTAGGACATAGTGGTCCATCATTAGTTTAAGGACGTTTCGGTCCGACGCCAGTTTTAGGACATAGTGGTCCATTGTTAGTTTTAGGACATTTCGGTCCGAGAAAAAGACGCCGGCTACTACTTACAGAGTTTAGTCTTAGAAAGAAAACGAGCGGACATAGGCGTCGTCATCTATCGTTGACCTAGACCGTGACTCGTCAGGCGTAGTATTTTTTTAGGAAGCGACCGTTTATTGGCCTAAAACGTCTTTCATCATGCATGTCCATGAGTAGATAGGCTCCACCCTGATAAACTTTGTCTATGATATACGGGCCTTCATAGTTCGGCTCGAATTTCCCCCGTTTGGCGCGATTGGGGATCATAGGTCTTTTGACCACCAGCACGAGTTCGCCTTGGCGGAATATTCTCGGCCTAGTCAATCTCTCATATGAGCGCGTCATCTTTGCTTTATAAGCCTCAAGATTTTGCTGCGCCATGAGCCTGGTTTCATCAAGGGCATAAAGCTCCTCAAGCCGAAGGTGGGCGTTTTCTTCGTCTGTTAGCTCGTAGTGAACCGCCACTTATAGAGAGGGTAACTCTATCTCGAGAGGGAGTACCGCTTCTGTGCCGAATACCAATGCAAACGGCGTTATGTTCATGGCTGTTTTGAACGTAGTTCGATACGCCCAGAGAGCTTCATGCAGTCTTTCGTGCCAGTCCCTCTTATTTCGAGACACCCTCTTTTTCACGATCTTCGTCAAGGTCTTGTTAAAAGCCTCAGCTAGACCGTTAGCTCGGGGATTATAGACCAATGAATATTTCCAGTCTATGTTATGCTGTTGTGGGAAGCGGCTGATTTTGTGGCTTCTATAGGCTGGCCCGTTATCGGAGATAATCCGCCGCGGAGTGCCAAACCGATAAATGACGTATGTCTTGAAGAAATGGAGAATATTCTCCGTCTTCACCTCCCTCAGCGGTACTGCTTCTGCCCATTTGGAGAAGTAATCAGTTGTCGCCAAGATGAATCGATGTCCTCTGGATGATGTCGGTTCGATGGGGCCGATTATGTCAGCCCCCCACATTTCGAACGGCCAGCTAGCCACCGTTGGATGTAGTGGATTCGGATGCTGATGGATAAAATCCCCGTGAACCTGGCACGAGTTGCGCTGCTTCACGTATTCGAGGCAGTCCTGGATCATCGTGGGCCAATAGTAGCCCATCCTTTTGATCTTCAGCTTCATCTTTGGGCCGTCTTGGTGAGAACCGTAGAGTCCGTCGTGAGTTTCTTGGACGACTCCCTTTGCCTCTTCGGGTCCTAGGCATCTTAGCCATAGAGAATCAAATGATCTCTTATACAGAGTATCATTAACAAAGGTGAATGATAGAGCTCGTTTCATGAGCTGATGCCTTGAGGATGCATCTTCAGGTGTTCGACGGGATTTGAAGTAGTCTATAAAGACCTCTCTCCAATTTTCAGCCTTTTCCCGGTCTTTTATTTGTAGGGCTGTCTCTTTGGTCGCTTCTTTCTCTTCAGACGGCTCCGGAGATATTTCTGCCGGTGCGAGAACCCGACGGTTTTGTACAACGATCCTCACATCATCGAGGTTCTCGTCGGACATTTCTTTAGCGAGCTTAGCTAACGCGTCCGCTTTGCTATTCTCCGCTCGCGGTATGCTTTCCAGGGCATAGGCAGGGATTTGAGTTAGCAGTTGCTGCACTCTCTCGTCGTACTTTACTAACTCTGGTTTGCACGTTTGATAGTCATCGTTTACTTGACTAACGACCAGCTGGGAGTCTCCGTATATGAGGAGATTTTCAATTCCCATGTCGACAGCGATCTCAAGACCTGCTATCAAAGCTTCGTATTCGCCTTCGTTGTTCGTCTTCGATTCTGTTAAGGAAAAGGCGACGCGCATTATCCCCCTTTGCGGAGTTATGAAGATGAGGCATACCCCGGATTTGATTATGGGGGTGCTCTGTTTGCGCTTCTTCATGGAAGATGCCCCATCGAAGTAGAGTTCCCATCGGGTGTCACTCTCTCTTCTCTCTCCGTCGATCGTGTCAAACGCGTGCTCGTCTGGCAATTCACAGTTCAAGGGAGATTCGGCAGGAATCGGATGCTCAGCGAGGAAGTCGGCGATAGCCTGGCCTTTCACTGCCTTGAAGGGTCGATAAGTTATTGAGAACTCCATCAAGAGCAGGGCCCATTTAGCGAGTCATCCCGTTAATATATCCTTTGACATTAAATATTTGAGAGGATCCACCTTCGATATGAGATGGACCTCATGTGCCAATGCGTAGTGTCTGAGCTTTGTTATCGTGAAGATCAACGCCAGGCAGTGTTTTTCGATGGGAGAATAATTGTTTTCTGCCCCCAGGAGAACTCGACTCAAGTAGTAGAGGGCTCACTCCTTTCCTTGGTCATTCTCTTATACCCATAGCGCGCCTAAAGAACCTTCAAGGACAGTTGTATACAGAATGAGAGGCTTTCCCTTGACCAGAGTGGTCAGCACCGGCGGATTCTGCAGGTATTGCTTGATTTCGTCCAGTGCGCTTTGGCATTTGTGATCCCAGACGAAAGGGGTTCCCTTCTTCATCAGGTGACTGTAGGGACGGCACTTGCCGGAGAGATTGGTTATAAATCGCCGGATATGCGCGAGCTTTCCTTGGAGAGACTGCAACTGCTTGAGAGTCCTTGGCGGAGGCATTTCCATGATCGCCTTGATCTTGGATGGGTCGATGCCTCGGTGTTGGACGACGAATCCTAGGAACTTGCCCGAGGAAACTCCGAACGCGCATTTGAGAGAGTTCATCTTCAAGTTGTATTTTCAGAGGCGCTGAAACACGATCTTCAGATGCTCTAAATGTTCCTCGTATGATTTTCTTTTAACTACGAGGTCGTCGATATAGCATTCGACGATTTCATGTATGAGGTCATCGAAAATCTTCGTCATGGCCCTCTGATAGGTGGCACCGGCGTTCTTTAGACCGAGGGCATCACCTTGTAGTAGAATATGCCCAAAGGGGTCCGGAAAGCGGTATGCTTCTGATCCTCGGGATGCATGTTTATCTGATTGTATCCCGATGAGTCGTCCATGAAGGAGAAAACTTTGTGAGTGGACGTATTATCTATCATCAGCTCAATGACTGGTACAGGGAAGTCGTCCTTCGGGCAGGCTTTATTGAGATCCCGAAAATCTACGCATATGCGTACCGTCCCATTTTTCTTCATCGCTGGAACGATATTGGCGATCCAGTCAGGGTATTGAACCTCTTGGATGAAGCCAGAGTCGATTAGCTTCTTGACCTCAGCGTTGATGCTCATCTCAAGCTCGAGCCGCATTCTTCTCGGTGCTTGTTTGATCGGCTTGACGTCCGGGGATATTGCCAATTTGTGGACAGCAATCTCTGGATCTAGTCCTGGTATCTCGGAATAGTTCCATGCGAAGCAATCTTTATGCTGCATGAGTACGTCCTTTAGCGTAGCCACCCTTTCTTCAGACAACAACTCACTGACGAATGTCGGTCGCGGGTCACTTGCCGTCCCCAAATCAATTTTCTTAAGGTTATCTACAGTAGTATGTATTCCATCTTCCAGCTCTTTTGGCGCCAGTGGAAACTCTGAGATCACCTCGCCATCATCGTTTTCGAAGCACCAGGGGAGGTCATCCATATCCTCGGGCTCTTCTTCTGACAGCGTTGTCACGTGACAGGTACGAGATCACTTCCAAGACCGATATTGATCTGGTTCTATTCTCGCTGCATATGTGGCTTTCGGTTCATGCTTCTGTGGCGGGGTTACCCTCCAACTGCTGGATAAAAGAACTTGCCTTGCTAATACTGGTCTTCTACCCAGTCTTTGAAAGTGAAGCAGTCTTCGAGAGGATGTCCTATCGCTCGGTGATAGGAGCAATAGTCCGGGTGAGAGACCTCGCCTGCTTGCTCGGGGTGTTTGGACTCCGGGAGCGTCATCATCTGATGTTTTATGACAAGATCAAATATCTTCTTTTTCTTGTCTTGGGGAAAAGAATACGCTCGACCCATCTTCTTTATAAGAGACGAATCCTGGTTGCTCAATTCTCGATCGCGTGGCTTCTTCGTCCCGCTTTATCGCTGTCGAACGCTTTTCCCGTTCTTTGGTTTATTTTTACCTCTGTGTCGGGTCTTTTGTATGACGGGCTGGCGACGAAGAGCATCGTCATTTTCCGTAGCCTGCTGAAGGAGGCACTGTGTCCTGGCTTTCTCGTAGATAGCCATTTCGCGATTATGATCGTCTCAAACCTTTTGACCTGCTTCTCTTATAAGCTTGTCCATTTGTTCTTCGAACGACAGGCTTGGCATTTTCACGACGGGAGCTCGTTTTGGTTCAGGGTTAGCATCTTCCCACAGAGCGTCTCCTTCTTCGTCGAAGTCATGTATGACGTAGCAGTCGCGGAATAGCTCCTGTTTCTTGGATTGAACATATCCAAGCCCGATCGTTTCCATTCTTCCGTTGGGCAACTTTCGTTGAGTTGCGGGGACGCTCCAGATCCTGTTATAGAACTGAGCTTGTCGAACAGTCTGTTTGAAGGGTACGCCTTGGCGCTTCAATAGCCTTTTTAAGCCTTCTGTGTAATATCTAGGCAGACGGATGGGCTGGAGCCTATCAAGTGTAGAATCCGCACCATGCCAAATTTCTTTCTCCACTTTGGTTTCCCCGGATCGGTAGAATAGGATCGCCTTTTCACCCTTTCGCCTGGGGGGGACATAGAATGTCTGCAGTTCTTGCACATTATAGGTATTAAGTGCGTCGAGCTCTTTGTAATGCTCTTGCGGAACCATGGCAACTTGCAAGCTTTGATCTTCATCAGCGAAGGCTTGTATTGATGGCCGAGCAGAGAATACGGCATTGACCTCATCTTCCGAGTCACTGCCGAAGACCAGAATAGGGGTGGACGGTCCCGGCTTGTTGCATTACGGTGGCCCTGAATAAACTATTTCTTCTTCCTCCTCGGTATCACTCCCGAAGACCGGAATTGTGGTGATAGCTTTGTTCTTGTTCTCCGGTTTGCGACATCTTTCTGTATCTTCGAAATCTGGCAGGAAGTACTTGGCATCCTCATATTTGCGGACTTCGTTCACGGAGAATGGGTTTAGTTCCCCTGTCACAGTGTACTCGAGACCATCTTTGAAGTACTTCATACACTGATGTTGTGTAGAAGGGATAATGTTGTACTCGTGTAACCAAGGCCGGCCGAGCAAAGCGTTATAGCAGGTCTTAGCGTCAATGATGTGAAACTTGATGTCAGTGACTAGCAGCCCAAAGCGCAGTATCAGTATCACAGACCCGAGCTTCCGTGATGACTGGAAGTCAAAACCGGAGATGGTGATTTTATCACGAGCGAGGTGCTGAACGCTCATGCAGATTTCTTTCAACACTCTTACATTGAGAAGATTGACAGAGGACCCATTGTCAACCAGGATCTTACCTATCGTAATATCATGACAGTATCCAGAGACATAAAGGGGACGGTTATGCTCGCACGTCCCGAGGAGGAGATCTTCATCGCCAAAGGTGATATCAGCTGTGTGCACTTCTTCCAGCTCGTCCTTCATCTTTTCTTCGGTGAGGAAAGCTTGGAACTGTTCGGGCTCTTGCAGTGCTTTGATCAAAGAATCTCTTGCTTCTTTTGATAACAAGAGGGCATCGAGAATGCTTAGCTGCGAAGGTAGTTTTCTCAAGTGTGCCAAAACGTTGTAGTCCACCTTACTTTTCTTTGGCGAGTCCTTGGCTGTCAGCTCTTCGACGGCTTGGTCATCAAGGATGATATCCTCAGGAACCTTTTCTTTTCCCTTATCCTTTTTGTTCGACCCCTTGTTTATGGGTCCGAGATTCTTTTCAGGTAATGTGCGATTGCGCAGCTGAATGTTCTCACAGCTCTTCGGTTCTTCCTCTTTTCCTGAAGTGGATTCTTTGAAGAGAGAGCCGATAGTCATTTCTTCGTCAGAGTCGCTCCCAAAAGTGAGAACTTGCGATCCCTCATACTCAACCATATGGCAATTGCCGGCAGTTCTTTTGCGCTCCTCGGTCGTATTTCTTTGCTCCCGACGAGTTTTGCGTTTCATCCGCTTGAAATGTTGTCGGTGAGCAACATATCCCTGCCACCAGTTTTTAAAAGCGTTGCACTCTTCGGTAGGGTGCGCAACATTTCGATGATATAGGCAATAGCTAGGATGTATATCCGCTTCATCAGGAATGTTTTCTTCGGAGGGTGGCAGCTTCATTCCCATTGTTATGGATTTGGCAAACCTCTTCCTAGTCCTGAACCTGCTTTTATTTGCGGCGGATGTACTTTGATCTTGTGGGACTGTTTCGACCCTTTCTTCCGGTCACCGGCGTTTGGCTTTTTCAAATATAGCCATCTCACGCTCTCGATCAGCTTTGCTTTTAAGAAGAGTTTCGTCCAGGAATGCATCAATCATTTCGTCTGATGGTGCTAGAAGTTCTGGCTCAGAATCTGCCCCCAGTTTCTCTGCGTAAGGAGCTTCTTCATCGTTTATCGATGAGTGAGAGATCACATGGCAGCTTTCCACATAATCTTCAGGCTCATCCGATGAGTCTCCTTCATTGTCATCATCTCCGTCCTTAAAGACGTGGCTAAGAAATTCTTGGAGTGTGACTGGAGTCCGCGCCTTCTGATTATATTCTTCCAGCGCGTCAATCTGCTTTTGCAGATCCGTGCGCTTGTCACCAGGCTTCACGGGCTTCCTGGATTTCTTCTTCATCTTCGAAGACTTTAATGGCTGGGTGTGAGCGCTTTGGATATCACCACCAATTTTTGGAGTTGGGCGCGGTTTCATCATTCCTTCGATGATCTCGGGTTCCAGTGGATTTTTCCACCTGATCGCCGGGCATGTTTGGAGATCCTTCAGCATTCTTTTCGTCTTGGCTGAAAGAACGACCTCCCATGGAGCTTCTTCTACAAAAGAGCATGATGCCCCCGGTGTGTCTGTCTTTATGAGAGCGTGCGGCTGGGGCGGGCTTACTTTCCAATTCTCGGACAGTGCGAACTTGCCCTGTTGGTATTGGTCTTCGATCCAACCTTTAAAGACGAAGCAATCTTCAATTGGATGGATTACCGCTTGATGGTAGGGGCAATAATTAGGACTATTAGCCTCACCGGGTTGCAATGGGCATTTTGGATTCGACAAATTAATGAGCCTGTTGCGCACCGCCGGCTCGAACAATCTCCTCGTTTTGTCCCGGGGAAACGAATAAGGGCGCTTTATTTTCTCATTATAGTATCGCCGTACTTCATCCAGGAGATCCGTTAATTTTGGACCACTAGGCTGCTGTTGAGCATTGGCGATGAAGGTCGCTTTCCCTTTCCCTTTTTCATTCCGCGGCTCCGGCTACGAAGAGGAAGGCCTGTGGCCCATCTGGTCCATTTGAGCCAGTTTGTCAATCAGGGCTTGGAACGTGGATGGCTTGAAGAACATCCTGAATTGGGAGATGGTTGCTTGAGGGTCAAGAGTGCCTACGAACATGCCCACTGCAAGCGCTTCTTCGATGCGCCGCTCACACTTCGACAATAGATTCCGCCATCGTATTGCGTATTGCACCCACGTTTCGCCTGTCTTTACCCTGGCGTTAATCAATGCTATGATCGGGGTGTGCTCGCTAGCACTTGCGAAATGCTGGGTAAACAGCAGCTCCATCTCTGCAAATGTCTTGACAGAGTCGTTCGGAAGTTCAAAATACCATTCGAACGCTGTCTCCGACAGGCTGCCGATGAATTGGCGAAACAACAGCTTGTCGTCGCCTCCAGTATTGCCGCACAAGACCCTGAACTGAGCGACGTGCTGATGTGGATTGCCCGTCCCTTTATATACATGGAATTTAAGGATCGTATATCCCGGCGGGTACCTTATTTGGTCATACCATCCTGGATATGGTCGCCCAGTTTTAACAATTTGGCCGGCCGCTTCATTCGCCTGGTGAGCTCGTATTTGCTGAGCAATGTAATCATCCAGAGCGGCCTTGGAGATGGCCTCCTCCTTGGCTGCTGAAAGAGCCGGAGGAGGGTTCGATGTCTCTCTTCTGTCATCTTCAATGATAATCGGGGGGTCTTCAGCTGGAGGTTCCGGCTGTAACATCATCCCAGCCATGTCTTGGAACAAAAGAGCCATTCGCTTTATATTGGCCGCCTGTTCCGCGACCTCTTTTTCTTTCCTCTCGAGCATTCTCCGGAGGAAATCAGCATCAGTTTCTTGTTCCTGACGCTGTTTTGAGGTCTCCGGATTGTCTTTCGGCCCAGTGAGTGCGGCCATTGCAGTTAGCATCTCCTGATGTTTCTGCTGCTGCTGCTCCTGAGCCTTTGTTATCGATCGAGTAAGCGGTCGATGACCCATGGAAGCACGGCTTTCCTCTTTTCCGGAAGCCATATAAACGGTATGTGTTACCATGCCCCCATATTTGGAGCGTTTAGACTCAGCGTCTTTGCGGTTTGCCGCGGTCACAGGGGCTTTCTCTGACCTCCATCTCTTGTGAGCGGTTGACGTTGAGGGAGCCATTGCAACGGGCACCCAGACGGATGACATCTTCTATGGTACCATGGGATGGCTCTTTTCTTGCTGAGCTGTAAGCTTCTTTAGCCAACGAGAGTAGTCCTGGTTAATCACCGATTCCTGGACCTATCGCCAGACTTTGTAAATTTTAGAAGAAAGCCGCTGAGGGGGCTGCTCTGGCTTCTGTTCTGTAGTAATCTCCATAGGTGGAGAAGATCTCTTCAGCACGGCAGTCGGAGAGTTCTTGCGAACCCTCCTAAGCGGTTCAAAGTTGTTCCCAATTGGAACAGCAGCATTGATTTCCACCATGGGAGCTGGCGGAGTTAGTCCCGATGGGGAGCTGCCCCCAGCCTTCCTCACTCGGCGCTAGTGGCGATGTTGAGCATGTCTTGCAGATGGAGTTGGTTCAGCTATAGGGGTGACTTCTTCATGCCCCCTGTGTTGGCGAAGGGTTGCCGCTGGCGCCATCCTCTTGAAAACTGACGTCCGTTGAGAAGCGGTGTCCAATCTGTCAAAGACAGACCTCTGGGCAGGGGAAGCAGCTTTAAAGACTTCGCCTGGAGTGGGAACCAGAACAGTCAGTCTAGTGAAGACCGACCCGTTGGCAGGAGAAGCCGCTTTGACGACTTCAGAACCAGGAATAACTATCCTTTTCGGGATAACCCCTTCTGATATTGCGGGCTTCTTTATAGGCCCATTGGAGCTTTGGCCCAGTCTGTTAAAGACTGAGGCATTGGAGCTGGATGACCCGTTGAGAGGGGACACAGTAGTAGTAAGTCGATTGAAGACTGACATCTTTGGGGCTTCTTGCGACAATAGCGGGGCATTGAAGCTCATCGGTGGGATCATAGTCCCAAAGAACAGTCCAGTGGTGGCCTGAGTTACTTGCTCCACTGGCATCTTGAACAGGGAGGCCGCTTGGGGCGCATAGGTTACACCTCCAGATGAGGCGGAACGGGAGTCGCAGTTGCAGTTGGAGCAGTTGGAGGCCATTTCTTTTTCTGCGCAAGAGAAAAACCAAATCTTAGTATCTCGAACCCAAAGGCAACCATATCAAACAGCGATTCGTTCGCGAACACGACACACGAAGTGTGGAGTGGAAAGAGAAAAAGGTCCCACCAGGCGTGCCAGAATCTGTTCCCCGCCGAAACACAGAGACGCGACCGCGTAGGTCCGTCTTGCCTGAATTTCGGGGCAGATGCTAATTGGTGCTATCTGTCCACCTCTCCGAAGATGCTAAGTTGATTTACGACACCATATATCGAAGGTTTAAACAGATGCGGCCGATGTAGCAGACTTCGTCAGATTCCTCCTCATTTGAGGGGTTTTTGATTATGGGGACGCTCTTCCTTGCAGGCGCAAGCCCCTGCAGTTAATTACGCTACCGCATCGCGGTAGCCACTTTCTCCTTCTCCAGATGGTCACTTCGTGTCATGTGTGTTTGTTTTGTTTTTTGGTTGCTTGTGGATTGTATACGGAGACTAATTTATGTTGTCGTCCGCAGGGCGTGGATTAGTCCAAATCCGTATTTTCTTAGATTTGGGTTTGGGGTTGGGTTTAAGGATACGTTAGTCTCATTTGAGACTAAGATCAATTTAAACGTTAGTTAAGGATACGTTAGTCTAATTTTAGACTAAGATCAACTTAACAGGATCATTTAGATCCAACAAAAGAGCATTTGGGCTCTATTGTTTAGTTTAGGGATATTGCGGTCGATAATTAGTTTAAGGACATTACGGTCCAATGTTAGTTTAAGGACATCTTGGTCCATGGGTTTTAATAGACCCCACAGTCCGAGATTAAGGACATCATAGTCCATGGGTTTTAAAGGACCCCACAGTCCAAGGTTAAGGACATCATAGTCCATGGGTTTTAAAAGACCCCACAGTCCGAGATTAAGGACATCATAGTCCATGGGCTTAAGAACCACACAGTCCGTATTTTAAAGACATCATAGTCTATGAAATGTATGGTTGTCGGGACCCATCACCTCTCTGAAAACGTTGAAGGATTACAACGACATATATCAGAGGGGTTCAGAGATGTACCCTTGAACCAAAGTTGATTGGGAAATCTGTAGACCAATTTGGGACTAAAATCAACCGACTAGATTATGAGCACATGGGCTCAGTTGAATCTGAATTGAGGACTTATGGCCAACTTGGGCTAAGTCCAATCGAGTTAAAATGTTTAACATTTGTCTTGGGCTGTTGAGCCTTTATTTGGGCTTGGCGCTGACAGTGTTTTTGCCTTTTACTGAATGCTGTGTATTCCTCATAGCCTTAGGCTTATTACAGAACAATTTATATTCTATCAGCGCGACACGTGGCGCGCTTGGCGCTTTGCACCAGTCAAAGAGCGTAGTGCGCTTCTGCCGAGTAGCGCACACGTGAGGGACACGTATCGCGCTTGGCGCTAAGCGCCAGATGTTGGGCGCATTGCGCCAGTTTATGAGCGCAGAGCGCTAGTTTATGAGCGCAGAGCGCTGTTAGTTTAGTGGCGCACACGTAGGTGGCACGTGGTGCACCTGGCGCTGAGCGCCAGCCCATGAGCACAGTGCGCTATTTCAAGAGCGCAAAGCGCTTCTGATAAGTGGAACATACATGAGGGACGCATGTCACGCTTAGCGCTGAGCGCCAGTCCAAAAGCGCGGAAGCGCAGTTCCAGAGCGCAAAGCGCATATGATCAATTATGTGATCTAAAAAGAGACTTTGTCTCAAGATTCTAAGAACAAAAGTTCTTCAATCTCTTATGTTGATGAAAGGCTTTGCCTTTATGGATCTATGATCTGTGAGGAAGAAGTAAATTCTTCTTTTATTTTATGATGAGGTCTTTTGATCTCTTTGTGAACGACTTTTTGTCTTTGTAGATCTATGATCTTTTAAAGAAGTGAATCCTTCTTTTTAAATTAATTACGAGATGATTTCATCTCTCTGTTCATCACCATTCTTTTTTACCTTGAAGAAAAATCTTCTTCTGAGAGCTTGCTCTTTTTCTTTGAATTTCTCAAAGTTTATGAGGAGGTTTCTCTCTATGCTTCTGTATCTCTCAGACTTGAAGTCTTGGGGCCTTTATATAGGGCAAACTGATTTGTTCAATCAGTTAAGGAGATCTTTTCTCCAATTGATTTGGGGAATTTCCCATCGTTGGATTTTTGATCCAAGGGCTTCTGATTCACAGAAGGTAATCTTCTTGATTTTTAACAAAAATTGATAAATCTTTCCATACAGAATTTATTCTGTCTTTTGGTAATTTTTAATCACCATTGGATCATTGATCCAACGGTACTATGATTTACAGAGAACAATCTTGTTATTTGGAAAGATTTGAGAAATCTTTCCTTAACAGAATTTAATTATGATCAATTAATGATTTATCATTATTATTAGATCTTTGATCTAACGGTGGGAAGCTTTTAGTTCCAGCGCTAGCGCACAGCGCACTTAGCGCTGCTTAGAGTGCAGCGCATTTAGCGCTAGCGCACTCGTGCTTTGAACATGGTGTGCTACTTAGAGCGCAGCGCACCTAGCGCTAGCGCATCCGTGCTTTGCACGTGGTGCGCTACTTAGAGCGCAGCGCACTTGGCGCTGTATCTGAAGCGTTGCTTCAATTGTTGGAGGTGTCTTTTCACCTTCTTTTTAAGTCAAACTTAGATTCCCTAGAACTTATATTTCCCAGATCTTGGAAATAGCTCCATTATGCACAAAAATTTTTGTGCCCGGTCTTTATAATCTGAAGCAATGCTTCTTTCTTTTCTCATTTTCAGAGAACCGTCTTAACTATGGCTTGTAACCACCCACATGCTCGCCGACAACCATGGGAAGTGCTCATTCAGGACATTGTTCCTCGCTTCGCTGCGCACTTGGTAAATCCTGCTCTTACGGATGACCAATGCGGCGCGGCGCTGCACGAGCTTTTGACTCGTATAGGATCTCCTCTCCCTCCCAACTCTATTTGGTTTTAGATGATCCTCATGTCCGTGCTTGCTGATATTCCCCCTCCCCCGACGGAGATGACCCCAGTGATGCTCAATACCGCTGAAGACAATATCGAGTGCTTTTTCGAGGCGTACTTGATCACCAAAGCCCTGAGGGATTGCTCTGTTCAGTTGCTGAGCCAAATACGGGTTCATCGGGCCGTTATCTCTGCTTTCGCTGGTGAATGCGGTGCTAACCGATGGGAAGCTACTCCTCGCGAGGATCGTCGCTTTGACATGGTGGAAAAGACAGAGAGAGAACTAGATAATTTTATCTATTTGTTTGTAAACCTATGTACTTTTGACCCCATGTTTGGAGATCTATTTCCATTGCAATAAAATGTTCAATTAAGCGTTTTCTTCCTTTTTGTCATTATCTGTCAAGTTTTCCTCTTATTTTAATTCTTTTGTTCTTCTTCTGTTAGGCGCATATGCGCTATAGAACTTACACTGTTATAAACAGGTGCAAGTAATCCTTGTGAGAGTGAAGCGCTTCTGGCGCTTAGAGCCCTTGGCGCTTAGCGCTCTCATGCTTTGCACGTGAGCGCCGTTTCAGAGTCCTTGACTCTTAGTGCTGGCGCCTTTAATGCTAGCGCTTTTCATGAAGTGTTGCTTCGTTTCCAAATCTCAGAATTTGAACAGAGCTTTGCTCTGATTGGGGGAAACACTCCCTTCTCATTATTAGGAACCACTGGTGGTTCATCGGCCAGCGATTCTGACGACTGAGGTATCATCCCACACATTTTCTGCAGGAGGAGGGCCATTTTGTTCATGGTGGCAGTCATATCCACTGCTTCTTTGCTTTTTTTATTGAGAGCACGTCTCAAAGAGTCAATTTCATACCCTTGTCTCTCAAGATCTTCTTATTCTTCTTCCGGACACGTCTTGGACGGTGGGTTGATGAGTGCTGCTGCTTGAGATGTCATTTCTTGCAGCTGCTGTTGCCTTTGAGCTTGAGTCGAAGACCGAGTTTGGGGTTGATAACTGGTGGAAGCATTATTTACACTTCCATTGATATGTATCATCCTCACAGTATGAACTACTCCGGCCTTCTGCGCAGGGATTTTGTCATTTCACCCTTAGGAATTTGCCTTAGGCGATGAGGATCTTTTTGGCCTTTGCTTTTTCAGAAGGGCCACTTTGGACTTGGAAGCTGAGTTGTCGGCTTTTGGTGAATTTCTAAGCTTCTCAGACTTTGAAGATGGGTCGTTGTCGATAACAGAGCCACAAACTTCTTTCCAAACTTTATATATCGTCGAAGAAAGTTTTATCAAGCATTGGCTTTTGCTCACTTGATGCCTCCCATAGGTGGTGAGGTTTTCTTTAGGATGGTGTAAGCGAATTCCGCCTAACCTTTCTGAGCGGCTCGAAACTGTTTTTTGTCGAAAAAGCTGCATCTATAGTGGGTATTGGTGGAGTTAGCCCTGATGGAGAGATGCCCCCAGTCTGTCTTTGCCGACGCCGGTAACGACGTCAAGCGCATCTTGAAACAAGAGTTTCTTTAGTTTTGGGAGCTTCATATACATGCCCCCTGGGTGGTTTTGGAGCTTCCGCAAGTGGAAGTCGCTTGAAAATTGACGCCTTCGGCAGCGTAGGAGCTTGAGGTGCCAATCTATGGAAGACAAGCTTTCTTGGGGGTGAAACATCTTTCGGTGCTTCGAGAGCAGCATAAGCCACGAGTGTCAACCTCTTGATGACTGACTTCTATGAAGCAGCCAGAATGGTTGAAGCGGCCGGAGTAGCGAAGGTCAGCATTTTGACAACTGTGTTCTTCTTTGTCGGGCCCACAGAACTTGAATTCAGCCTATCGGAGACTGAGCTTTTTGATTTTGCAGGCTTCTCGGAAGAGCCCATGGAGCTTGTTGTCTGCCTATCGACAATTGACTTCTTCAAGCCCTCCTCCTTTAGCATTGTGGCACCAATGGCGGGGAGGAGTGGAGGCATTTTTCCGAATTGGACCATGTTCCATTCTTATATGAGTTAGGCTGTTAGGATGCCGATCAATGGGGCCATCACCTGCCCAGAGAAGATCAGTTGAGGCATAGCGGTCTTGGAGTTGTTGCAGAATGCCATTAATGTTTGCATAGGGAGAAAGCGCCAGCTTCAGTATTTCTTGGAATTCAAGAGCCGCCATAAACATTATATACCGCGATTTTTTTCACAAAACACAACACACGAAGTGTGGAGTGGAAAAAGAAAAAGGTCCCGCAGGGCGTGCCAGAATCGGTTTGCCACCGGAAACTGGACTGAGACGTGTGGAGTGCGTCCAGCTTGAATCTGTGAGAAGATGCTATTTGGAATATATCCATCCACCTCTCCGAAAATACCAAATTGATTTATGGCACCGTATATTAGAGGTTTAGATGGATGCGACCGTTGTAGCTGATTTTTCAAATTCCCTTCCATGGATGGAAGGTTTATTGATTGTGGGGATGTTTTCCCTATAGGCGTAAACCCCTGCAGTTAATTACGTTGTCTCGAACAATAACAACTTTCTACTTCTCCAAGCTTTGTTTTGTATGTCATGTTTTAGATTTGTTTATTTTGGGTTGCCCTTGAATTGTATACGGAAACTAATTTATATCGTCGCTCATAGGGCGCAGATTAGTCGAAACCCGTATATATTTAGATTTGGAGTTTGAGGCCACGTTGGCAGCTTGGTTTGCCAACGGAATTAAACCTGGGTATCATTTCTCACATTTGTGATGTCCATCAGTTCAGAAGATATATGTGTTTATCTAAGAATCGTTATTATTATTTTAGACTAAGATCAACTTAGATGAAAAAGTCATATTTTGAGAAGATATTCTCAGTCGATCATTTGATCATATGTGAAACATAGGCTTCCTTACTTAGATTGTTTTAACTAAGTCTTCAAACTTCAGCTTGGTTATTAGATATGCATGCGCACTATGATGCGCATTGCATGAGCGCACATGCATGGCACGGGATGCGCATGAGTATCTGCTGCTGATTTGTGCGCATATGTGTTGCATGCATCGCATTGCATGGTATCAATTCTTTCGGAGATGCGATCAAGATTAGGATGCAACCGTCCTATACGCATGGGTAAAGCACGTGATGCACATATCTTTAAAGTTAAGGGTTGCGCACGTGTTTTACACGTGATGCGCACTTCATCATAAGGCATATTCTTAGCTTGCGCTCAAGTGTATGGCACATGATGCGCACATTTTTATAGACAATTCCTTCCGCCTGCACTCATCTGTACGACATGTGATGTGCACGTCTTTATAGATGATACTTCCACCTTACACCCACGTGTATGGCATGTGGTGCATATTTGATACAAATTTAATAGGGTGTGCCCTAGGGTATAGTGTGATCGACTTGTGTGCACCTGCATAGTACGTATCGCATATCTTGGAGGATGCGCACCAGGTTAAGGTATGATTGGCTTGCGCGCACGTACATATCACTGTTCCCCTCCGAACGGCGGCCGGGACGCGGGGACGTCCGAGCCTGAGGTTCGGGGCAGATGCTAATTGGTGCTATCCGTCCACCTCTCCGAAGATGCCAAGTTAATTTATGGCACCATGTATCGAAGGTTTAAACGGATGCGTCCGATGTAGCAAACTTCGTCAGATTCCCCCTCGCACGAGGGGTTTTTTGATTGTGGGGACGCTTTTCCTTGCAGGCGCAAGCCCCTGCAGTTAATTACGCTACCGCATTGCGGTAACAACTTTCTCCTTCTCCAGATGGTCACTTCGTGTCGTGTGTGTTTATTTTGTTTGTGGTTGCCCGTGGATTGCATACGGAGACTGAGTTAAGTCGTCGCCTGTAGGACGTGGACTAGTCCAAATCCATATTTATCTTAGATTTGGGTTTGGGGGTTTGGTTTGAGGATACGTTAGCCATATTTGAGGCTAAGATCAACTCAAACGTTTGTTAAGGATACGTTAGTCTAACTTGAGACTAAGATCAACTTAACGAGATCGTTTAGATCCGACAAAAGAGCATTTGGGGCTCTATTACTCCAGTTTAGGGACATAGTGGTCCATTGAATGTATGGCCGTCGGGACCCGTCACCTCTCTGACGACGTTGAAGGATTACAACGACAAATATCAGAGGAGTTCAGAGATGTACCCTTGAACCGAAGTTGATTGGGGGGATTCATAGTCCAGTTTGTTTGAAGGTTTAAGGATACGTTAGCCATATTTGAGGCTAAGATCAACTTAAACGGGATCGTTTAGATCCAACAAAAGAGCGATTGGCTCTATTGTTCCAGTTTAGGGACATAGTGGTCCATTGCATGTATGGCCGTTGGGACCCATCACCTCTCTGACGACGTTGAAGGATTACAACGACAGATGTCAGAGGAGTTCAGAGATGTACCCTTGAACCAAAGTTGCTTAGGGGATCTATAGTCCAATTTGGGACCAAAGTCTGTTTGAAAGTTTAAGGATACGTTAGCCGTATTTGAGGCTAAGATCAACTTAAACGGTTGTTAAAGATACGTTAGTCCACTTTGGGACTAAGATCGACTTAACGGGATCATTTAGATCCGACAAAAGAGCAATTGGCTCTATTGTTCCGGTTTAGGGACATAGGGGTCCATTGTCAGTTTAAGGACATGAGGGTCCATTGAATGTATGGCCGTCGGGACCCATCACCTCTCTGACGTCGTTGAAGGATTACAACGACAGATGTCAGAGGAGTTCAGAGATGTACCCTTGAACCAAAGTTGATTAGGGAATCAATAGTCCAATTTGGGACTAAAGTCTGTTTGAAGGTTTAAGGATGCGTTAGCCATATTTGAGGCTAAGATCAACTTAAACGGGATCGTTTAGATCCGACAAAAGAGCATTTGGGGGCTCTATTGTTCCAGTTTAGGAACATGGTGGTCCAAGTTCCAGTTTAGGGACGTGGTGGTCCAAGTTCCAGTTTAGGGACGTGGTGGTCCATTGCCAGTTTAGGGACGTGGTGGTCCAAGTTCCAGTTTAGGGACGTAATGGTCCATTGCCAGTTTAGGGACATGGTGGTCCATTGGTAGTTTAAGGACGCATAAGTCCATGGGTTTAAGGACCCCACAGTCCATATGGGTGTGTTTAAGGACGCATTAGTCCGTTAGTTTAAGGGCGCATAAGTCCGCGAGTTTAAGGACCCCGCAGTCCGTATCTTGGTTTAGGGACGCATAAGTCCATGAGTTTAAGGACCCCACAGTCCGTCTTGATGTGTGGTTGTCGGGACCCGTCACCTCTCTGAAGACGTTGAAGGATTACAACGACAAATATCAGAGGAGTTCCGAGATGTACCCTTGAACCAATGAGTTGGTTGAAAGAGCAGATGTGCTCAGTTCAAGATGATTTGAGGACTTATGGCCAATTTGGGCTAAGTCCAATTGTGTTTGAAATATTGGCTCTCTGCTGGTCCATTGAAGGAGAGGCTTTGCCTCTAGAAACTTAGCTAATTGGGCTAAAGCTAGTGTTAAACACTAGAGGCCAACAGTGTTGAACACTGGGAATAAAATTAGCAAGTTAGTGTTAAACACTAAAAGATAATCAGTGTTAAACACTGGGAACAGAGTTTTCAAATTAATGTTAAACATTAAGCAAATCAGTGTTAAACACTGCCAATAGAGTTTTCCAAATTAGTGTTAAACACTAAGAAAATCGGTGTTAAACACTGAGGACAAAGTCTTCAGATTAGTGTTAAACACTAAGGAGAGAGGGGTCACGTGTGGACACGTGAGAGCGCCCTGATTCCCTTTATTTTATTCTGCAGATCAGTGTTTATCTCTTTTAATTCTGGAGGCCATCACGTGTGAGCACGTGATGGAGGCCCCTGCTCTGGTCTGTTAGAATGCTCATTAGGGGTCACGTGGTGACACGTGAGGGCGCCCTAAATGTGGAGCCAGATCTCCTTTTCTTCGTTCTGTAAGTAAGCGTTAAACACTTTTTATGTTTTCTTTGGAGCATCACGTACCGCCACGTGAGGAGGATTAGTGCGCTGATTGTTAAAGCATCAGCCAAGGGGTCACGTGATAACACGTGAGAGCGCCCAAAGCTTTCATTTCCTTTGCTTTTTCTTTCTGTGTTTCGGGGGTCACGTGGAGCACGTGATGGAATTCAAAAAGTGGGGCCAGATCCCCTTTATTTTGTTCTGCAAACAAGTGTTTAACACTTTCACTTTTCATAGCCATCACGTGTGGGCACGTGATGTATAATCATGCCCTGATTTATTAGAACATTTATTAGGGGTCACGTGGTAACACGTGAGAGCGCCCAGAATTGTTTCTGCCTTTGCTTTTGTTCCATATATAATGAGGGTCACGTGGGAGCACGTGAGGCATTGCCTCAAAACTTTCCTCTTCTCATTTTGGGGGATCTGTTCAGGGGTCACCTAGGGCACGTGACCTTAGTCTTTTCATGCACAGAGATCTTTTAAGTCTCCTTATCTTTAAGAATTAAATTCTTATTTAGGGTAAAACCCTAATTTTTTATTTTGGAGGAATTAAATTCCTATTGTGAAAGAATTAAATTCTTATTCAGGGTAAAACCCTAATTTTATCCCAAAGGAATTAAATTCCTATAATTTTGTGACCATTGAATCCTCAAAACTTAATTCCTCCTCTATGTTTTGGATCTGTATGGCAGGATCTCAACCCAATGAGAATTAAATTCTCAATTCATGGGGAGATGTGCACTTTGCAGATCCTCCACCAGAGAAAGAACTAAGTTCTTTTCTTTTTATAAGAGTTAAACTCTTTTGAGAATTAAATTCTCTTTTTAAGCTTCTCTTTTCTTACCTAGGGTTTTTCTTTTGCAGAGAATTAAATTCTCCTCTCTCTGTTTTTCTCTCCAAAAAAGTAGATCCCCTCTCTTCTCTTCTTGGCTCCTATTTATAGGAGAAGGAAGAGAATCAATTTGTTTAGCAAATCTCTCATTAAGAGATTTGATTTGTATGTTGAGAGATTTGATTTGCATTCATCATTAATCTGGGCCTTTAGATTGTTAAGTGAATTTTATTCACCATTGGATTTTAAATCCAAAGATATCCATTTGTTATCTCGGTCAGATTTAGGGGGAAATCTTTCCAAGTCCAAGATTTTTCCATAAATTGGTGATTTTTAATCACCCTTGGATTTTTAATCCAACGGTCCCCATAATCCTTTTCCATTTGGAAAGATTCAGAACTTTTAGAATTTAATTCTATTAAATTATAAGGCTTTTAAAGCCAGTCACGTGCTGGCACGTGACCTTTGGTCACGTGTGAGCACGTGACCCCCAATTGGGTTCCTTTCTCAGCCGCTTATTTATGTTTCAGTTTTAACCATCACGTGTCAACACGTGACCATTGGTCACGTGTAAACACGTGATACCTCGTTGAGGTAATTTCTGACTTTTAGAATTAAATTCTATTCATTATTTTAGAGGCTTTAAAAGCCCATCACGTGTCTGCACGTGACCCATGGTCACGTGTGAGCACGTGATGCCCTATTGGGGTCTTTTCCGAGTTCTTATTATATCTTTTAGCTCCTCCAGCGGGTTCTTAAAGGCCCATCACGTGTGGACACGTAATTCCTCATAACTTTTGATCCCAAATGAATTACGAGGCCCATAATATATCAAATCGAAGGGTTTTTTGAGCCGCTTTCGATACCATCAGAATTTATCTGTTTCTCATTCGGGAGTTTGTCAAAAAACAGCCCGGAAGATACTAGTTCCCATTTTCTTAAGCGTATCGCTGTCATTTGATATCTTGGACTCTTCTGCGCAGAAATTTTTGGCGGGAACAAATGCCCCCCACTACTTTGCCCACTTAAGTATGTACGTGGGTGAAGTAGTGCAGAGTTATGCATAGCGTATGACCAGTTTAGGGTTGGTATATTATTTTCAGAATCTTGATCTGAGAAGATAACGAGCGGACACAAGCGTCGTCATTTATCATTGACTCAGATCTCGACTCTTAAGAGATATAGTTCCAAACCCTTAACTTCATGAGCCGCACCCCTCTATCTCTTTATGTCTTACTCTGGCGGGAAGTAGTTTATATGCTCATGAGCTTCTCCATTTCAGTGGCATGTAGCTTTGGCAAGTGTGGCTCATAGATGGTCCATCTTGACCTCTTTGCAGGGCAGTGATGGCTTGGGAGACAGGGGTAGGATCTGCCATCTAAGACTTTTCAACTTTACGAGCCGTGAGGGTCTCATAAAGACTTTTCTCCCTACGAGTCGTGAGGATCTAGTAGGTGTATTTTCTCCTTAGGAGTCGTGAGGATTCCTAAGTGTGTTTTCTCTTATAAGTCGTAAGGATCCTATAAGAGAGTTTTTCCTCTTACGAGTCGAGAGGACCCGTAAGCGGTTGTTTCCCTCCTTGTCGAGATTCGACTTTGGAGAGTGTGACCCGTGGATAGTATGCAAGAGACCGTTTTGGGCCGACTTGCAGGGTCCCAGTGCTTAGGAAACAGGTTTTTTAATCCCTATTGCCTAAGGCTTTATCTCACGAGTCGAGACGAATCGAGAAGTTCTCGCAAAGACATCAATTTCCTCACGAGTCGAAACGGATCGAGCAGATCTCGCAAGAATATCCTAACGTCATAGTTAACCTCTGCTCTTTACGACAGAAGTCCGTTAGGGTCTGTGGTACTTAAGGATTTGGCCATCGTACCGTCGCATGAGCTGATATATTCCTCGATAGGCAATCATGCTGTTCGAGTAGCCCTGCGACTGCCGTATCTCTGATCCCTTCGGGGGCTGGACAAGACGTCTTCAAGCAATCCTCCTTGGCAGTTTGACCGTCGGAAGGGCAAGCGTTAGGGATTTGCCATGCCGCTTTTTACTTGAGGTTAGGCTCATTTTGGAGAGCCCCGATGAGTCATAACCACTCCGCGCTGGTGTGGGATGATCTCCGATAGTCTTTCAGGCTTTATATGACTTGCCGTTAAGACCCTGAAGCTAGGAATTTGGCCTTTGCTTCGTTTTGCTGGCATTGCGTCCTCTGTATCGAGACGAATGTCGCGGTTGTCTCTAGATTGCTGGTGAACCGTCGAGGTCTGGAACCAGGGATTTTGCCGTGACTCCTTTCGGTGATGTTGCGTCTGCTGTGTCGAGACGAACGTCGAGGTGGTGATCACTCCATGTTGGTGTGAGATGATCTCTGATTGTCTTTCCGGTTTTATATGACTTACCGTTAAGACCCTGAAGCTAGGAATTTGGCCTTTGCTTCGTTTGCTGGCATCGCGTCCTCTGTATCGAGACGAATGTCATGGTTGTCTCTAGGTTGCTGGTGAACCGTCGAGCTCTGGAACCAGGGATTTTGCCGTGACTCCTTTCGGTGATGTTGCATCTGCTATGTCGAGACGAACGTCGAGGTGGTGATCACTCCATGTTGGTATGAGATGATCTCTGATTGTCTTTCCGGTTTTATATGACTTACCGTTAAGACCCTGAAGCTAGGAATTTGGCCTTTGCTTCGTTTGCTGGCATCGCGTCCTCTGTATCGAGACGAATGTCATGGTTGTCTCTAGGTTGTCTATGAACCGTCGAGCTCTGGAACCAGGGATTTTGCCGTGACTCCTTTCGGTGATGTTGCATCTGCTATGTCGAGACGAACGTCGAGGTGGTGATCACTCCATGTTGGTATGAGATGATCTCTGATTGTCTTTCCGGTTTTATATGACTTACCGTTAAGACCCTGGAGCTAGGAATTTGGCCTTCGCTTCGTTTTCTTTGGTGTGTCCGGATCCTGTTGGAGGAAGGACGCTGCAGTGACATTTTGTCTGCTGTATCGAGACGAATGTCGTGGTGGTGACCACTCCATGTGGGATGATCTCTGTTTGTCTTTCCGGTTTTATATGACTTACCGTCAAGACGTTGAAGCTAGGAATTTAGCCTTCGCTTCGTTTGCTTTGTCGCTTCCGAATCCTGCTGGGGGAAGAACGCTGGGGTGACATTTCGTTTGCTGTATCGAGACGAACGTCGAGGTGGTGACCACTCCGCGCTGGTGTGGGATGATCTTCGATTGTCTTTCAGGCTTTATATGACTTGTCGTCAAGACCCTGAAGCTAGGAATTTAGCCTTCGCTTCGTTTGCTGGTATCGCGTCTGCTGTATCGAGACGAATGTCGTGGTGGTGATTACTCCATGTTGGTGTGAGGACCAAGATCCGCTCTGGACGTTTCCCACGGGGTCGAAGAGTGACGTTATCCGCGTTCTACGTGATCAGGAATTTTGCACTAGATGCTTCACACGGGTTCACTGCCGCGTTAGGCAAGGACTAGGCTCCACTCTGGATGCTTCGCACGGGTTCACTGCCGTGTTCTGCGAGGACCAGGATCCGCTCTGGACGTTTTCCACGGGGTCGAAGAGTGACGTTATCCGTGTTCCACGTGACCAGAAATTTTGCACTAGATGCTTCACACGGGTTCACTGCCGCGTTAGGCGAGGACTAGGCTCCGCTCTGGATGCTTCACACGGGTTCACTGCCGTGCTCTGCGAGGACCAGGATCCGCTCTGGACGTTTTACACGGGGTCAAAGAGTGACGTTATCCGTATTCCACGTGACCAGGAATTTTGCACTAGATGCTTCACACGGGTTCACTGCCGCGTTAGGCGAGGACTAGGCTCCGCTCTGGATGCTTCACACGGGTTCACTGCCGTGTTCTGCGAGGACCAGGATCCGCTCTGGACGTTTTCCACGAGGTCGAAGAGTGACGTTATCCGTGTTCCACGTGACCAGGAATTTTGCACTAGATGCTTCACACGGGTTCACTGCCGCGTTAGGCGAGGACTAAGCTCCGCTCTGGATGCTTCACACGGGTTCACTACCGTGCTCTGGGAGGACCAGGATCCGCTCTGGACGTTTTCCACGAGGTCAGAGAGTGACGTTATCCGCGTTCCACGTAACCAGGAATGCTTCACACGGGTTCACTGCCGTGTTCGGCGAGGACTAGGCTCCGCTCTGGATGCTTCACACGGGTTCACTGCCGTGCTCTGCGAGGACCAGGATCCGCTCTGGACGTTTTCCACGGGGTCAAAGAGTGACGTTATCCGTGTTCCACGTGACCAGGAATTTTGCACTAGATGCTTCACACGGGTTCACTGCCGCGTTAGGCGAGGACTAGGCTCCGCTCTGGATGCTTCACACGGGTTCACTGCCGTGTTCTGCGAGGACCAGGATCCGCTCTGGACGTTTTCCACGGGGTCAAAGAGTGACGTTATCCGTGTTCCACGTGACCAGGAATTTTGCACTAGATGCTTCACACGGGTTCACTGCCGCGTTAGGCGAGGACTAGGCTCCGCTCTGGATGCTTCATACAGGTTCACTGCCGTGCTCTGCGAGGACCAGGATCCGCTCTGGACGTTTTCCACGGGATCAAAGAGTGACGTTATCCGCGTTCCACGTGACCAGGAATTTTGTTGATTATATCCGCATTTCACGGAGTTGGGATTTGACTCTCTGTTGGAATACATCGTCGAGTCATGGAACTGGGAGTTGCTGCTATTCCTTTTTGCTTGATGATGTGTCCGCTGTGGTGAGACGAGTGTTGAGATGATCTCTAGGTTATTTGTGGCCCGTCGAGATTCGGCTTCTTCTTCTAATAAAACCTGGGGAGGAGGAGTGCGACTCCTTCTTTGTTTGCGCCCCTGGATTGTATACAGGGATTGATGTAGCATCACCTGTAGGGCAAAAAGGTTTCATTTTCCATCATTTCTTTTTTATTCTTTCCGCGATGCTCTATCATTTCAGCTTTTATATCGCGAAGGTCGCGATTGCCCAATCATTTCGGCTATTTTTCGCGGTGCCCAATCATTTCGGCTATTTTTCATGCATATATTTTTACTTGCTGATTTTGTTGCAAGTTGCCCCATCATTTCGGCTATTTCGTATGCACGTATGGCTCGCTTTTTTTTATCGCGAGTGTGGAACTTGGAATCTGGTGCCAATCTCAGCATCAGCATCGCTACGACTGGAATATTGCCAGGAGCGAATCATCATTTTCCATGAAAGGACTTGGAATTTGATACCGGTTTAGGCATCAGCATCGCTACAACTGGGATATTGCCAGGAGCGAATCATCATTTGCCGTGAGAGGACTTGGAATTTGATACCGGTTTAGGCATCGGCATCGCTACAACTGGGATATTGCTAGGAGCGAATCATCATTTGCCTCTGTCGATGTCGAACAAAGGTGGCTTAGCGAACAGGGTTAGGATCCCGTCGACTAAGGCTTTTGACTTCGTGAGCCGTAAGGGTCTCACAAAGGTATTTCTCCCTACAAGTCGTGAGGATCTCGTAGGTGTGTTTTCTCCTTAGAAATCGTGAGGATTCCTAAGTGTATGTTCCCCTGTAAGTCGTAAGGATCTTACAAAAGGGTTTTCTCCTTACAAGTCGAGAGGACTTATAAGGGTTGTTCACCGTATGGACATATCCCCAGTCACGGGTGGGACTTGGTTAGGGAAATGTTTATTCGTGCCCGTGGATTGTATACAAGGGTAAGTATTGAGCCGCTTGTAGGGCCAAAAGGTTGTGGGGGTTGCTTAAGAACAGGTTCAGGTCTCTGTAACTTAAGACTTTCAAATCTTATGAGCCGTGAGGGTCCCATAAGAGAGTTCTCCTTACGAGTCGTGAGGATCTCGCAAGTGTAATTTCTCCTTAGGAATCGTGAGGATCCCTAAGTGTGTTGCTCCCTTGTGAGTCGTAAGGATCTCACGCGGGTGGTTTCTCCTTACAGGTCGAGAGGACCCTGTAAGTGTCTTTTAACGAGGTTGCGCCCTTTCAGGTTTTCACAAACACTCGCCGGTAGCCCTGCTGTTTTTATTCACGGAGTCCTTTCGGGTTTTCATCCGTGCCCACTTCGTTTATGGACATACCGTTCTTTTTTTTTCCTTTTTTTTTTATTCTCTCTTTTTTTTTTTTAAACGAGGTCGTGCCCTTTCGGGTTTTCACGAACACTCGCCGGTAGCCCTGCTGTTTTTACTCACGGAGCCCTTTCGGGTTTTCATCCGTGCCCATTTTGCTTGTGGACGTACCCCTTTTTTTTTTAAGCGACGTCAGCCTGAAGATGCTGCAGGTTGGGAGTAGTTTAACGACGTTTCGGTCATTTGCAAGTTTTAGGACATTGCGGTCTGTCATTAGTTTAAGAACGTTTCGGTCCGCTGTCGCCGTATTTGAGACGCATCTCTAGTTTACTGACTTTTCGGTCTATAGGGCTTTCCCAATGAATGAGCATGATGCCCCCGGCATATCCACCTTTTTCGGAGCATGTTGTTGTGGCGGGTTTACTTTCCACTTTTCGGGCAGCGCGAACTTGCCCTGTTGGTACTGATCTTCAACCCAGTTTTTGAAGACGTAGCAATTTTCAATCGGATGGCCCAATACTTGGTGGTAAGGGCAGTAATTAGGATTGTTAACGTCACCTGGTTGCAATGGACGTTTTGGATCTGGCAGAGTGATGAGCCCGCTGCACACTGCTAGCTCGAACAATCTCTTCGTTTTATCTTTGGGAAACGAGTAAGGACGTTTCAACTTCTCATTGAGGTATCGCGGCTTGTTGTTTTGACGACAACACGGTCTCGGGTTACTCGGCTGTTGTTGAGTGTTGGCAACAAAGGCCGTTTTTTCCTTTTCCTTTCTCATTTCGTTTGCTCCGTCGTTTGCGGGTCCGAGATTCTTTCCGGGTAGCGTGAGATTGTACGGCTGAACGTTCTCACAACTCTCCAATTCTTTTGTTTTAGAAATGAATTCCTTGAAGAGAGGGTTGAGGGCAGCTTCTTTGTCAGAATCGCTTCCAAAGGTGAGAACTCGTGATCCCCCGGGCTCGTCCCTATGACAATTGCCGGTAACTCTTTTATGCTCATCTGTCGCATTTTTTCGCTGTCTACGAGCTTCCCGCTTTATTCTATTGACGTGTTGTCTATGAGCGACATATCCTTGCCACCAACACTTAAAAGAGTTGCAGTCTTCAGTAGGATGTGCGATCCTTTGATGATATAAGCAGAAGTTAGGGTGTACGTCCGTTTCATCAAAAAGTATACCACCAGGAGAATTTTCTCTGAAAGAGGGCGGCCTCATCCCCATTGATATGGCTTTGGCGAATCGTTTCCTTGTCTTGATCCTGTTTTCATTTGCGGCGGATGTACTTTGATATGGTGGGAGTGTTTCGACCCTTTTGTCCAGTCGCCGGCGTTTGGCCTTTTCAAATATGGCCATCTCGTGCTCCCGATCAGCTTTACTTTTTAGACGAATCTCATCTAGAAAAGTGTCGATCATTTCGTCTGACGGCCACATGAATTCCGGCTCAGGCTCTGCCCCCAGTTTCTCAGTGCAAGGAGTTTTTTCATCGTCCGTAAATGAGTGGGAGATCACGTGACAAGTTGCCCCCGGTGCGTCCGTCTTCTTTAGAGTGTGCGGCTGTGGTGGGTTTACTTTCCACTTTTCAGACAGCGCGAACTTTCCTTGTAGGTACTGATCCTCGATCCACCCCTTAAAGACGAAACAATCCTCGATCGGGTGACTTACCGTTTGGTGGTAAGGACAATAATTGGGATCGTTGACATCGCCTGGTTGCAACGGATGTTTTGGACTCGGCAGATTGATGAGTCTGTTGCGCACTGCCAGCTCGAACAATCTCCTCGTTTTATTCTGAGGAAACGAATAAGGACGTCCCAGTCTCTCCTTGAGGGACGGGCGTGGTCGCACATTGTTTTGGCGAACAACCGGCTTTAAGTTGCTCGGCCGTTGCTGAGTATTGGCAACGAAGGTTGCTTTCCCTTTGCCCTTTTCATTCCAAGGATCCGTCTTTGAATGAGATGGTGTGTGACTCATCTGATCCATTTGGGCCAACTTATCAATTAAAGCCTGGAACGTGGTCGGTTTGAAGAACATCATGAATTGCGAGATGGTTGCTTGCGGATCAAGAGTGCCCACGAACATACCTACCGCAGGTGCTTCTTCGATCCGCTGTTCGCATTTTGACCACAGATTCCGCCATCGTGTTGCGTATTGAACCCACGTTTCGCCTGGCCTTATCCTGGCGTTGATCAGTGCTGTTATCGGGGTGCGTTCACTAGCATTCGCGAATCTTTGTGTAAACAGCAGCTCCATCTCTGCAAATGTTTTGACAGAGTCGTTGGGGAGCTCCGAGTACCATTCAAAGGCCGTTTCTGCTAAGCTGCCAACGAATTGGCGAAGCAACAGTTTGTCGTCGCCTCCAGTGTTGCCACATAAGGCCCTGAATTGAGCGACATGCTGATGTGGGTTCCCTGTCCCTTTATATACATGGAACTTAGGGATCGTATATCCCGGCGGGTAACTGATTTGGTCATACCAGCCCGGATAGGGTCGTCCGGTTCTAACAATTTGCGCAGCCGCTTCATTCACTTGATGAGCCCGTATTTGATGAACTATATAGTCATCCAGCGCAGCCTTGGAAATGGTTTCATCTTTGGCTGTTGACAGAGCCGGTGGAGGATTCGATGTCTCTCCTTTGTCATCTTCAAGGACAATCGGAGGATCATCAGCAGGAGGATCTTGTTGGATCATCATACCTACTATATCCTGAAACAGAAGGGCTATTCGCTTTATATTGGCTGCTTGTTCCGCAGCCTCTTTATCCTTCTTTTCCAGTATCCTGCGAAGGAATTCAGCGTCAGTTTCCTGTTCCTGGCGTTGATCCGAGGATGCTTCGGGGCTTTCTTTTGGCCCGGTGAGTGCGGCCATAGCATTCATCATTTCTTGGAGCTTCTGTTGCTGCTCCTGGGCTTTGGTCACGGATCGGGTGAGCGGTCGGTGACCCGTCGAAGTACGGCTTTCCTCCTTTCCAAAAGCCATATAAACAGTGTGCACCACCATGCCCCCAGACTTAGGGCGTTTGTGCTCAGCGATTTTGACATTTGTCGCCGGTACAGGGATCTTCTCCGGCCTTCTTTTCTCAGGAGCGGTCGAAGTTGAGGGAGCCGTCGAGGTGGGCACCCCGA
This sequence comes from Agapanthus africanus, assembly GCA_030015575.1. Lineage (NCBI taxonomy): Eukaryota > Viridiplantae > Streptophyta > Magnoliopsida > Asparagales > Amaryllidaceae > Agapanthus > Agapanthus africanus. The sequence goes on from JASDDO010000234.1 coordinate 356,296, forward strand.
CAGCTTTTCGTGGCTTAGCAGGATGGCTGACTTCCTTTTGGACCTTCAGTTTACTGTGCTGGCGGGAGAAATTTGGATCGATCACCGAGTCTCGGGCCTGGCGCCAGACTTTATAGATCTTGGAGGACAGCCGTTGAGGGGATTGAGACCGTTCTGGCTTTGCTTCCGTAACCTTCTCCAGTGGAGGAGGAGACCTCTTCAGTACAGCGGTAGGAGAGTTTCTGCGCACCGTGTTCAGCAATTCGAAGCTGTTCCCGGTTGGAACAGCAGCATCGATCCCCACCATTGGAGCGGGCGGAGTTATCCCAGATGGGGAGTTGCCCCCAGCCTTCCTCACTCGGCGCCAGTAGCGACGTCGAGCGTGTCGTGCGGATGGAGTTGTTTCAGCTATAAGGGTGATTTCGTCGTGCCCCCTCTGGGTAGGAGAAGCAGCTTTGAGGACCTCGCCTGGAGCAGCAACCGGAATAGCCAGCCTTGTAAAAACTGACTTCTTGGAAGGAGGAGCCTTTCCAATAATTTTGTCCGCTTGAGCCGGGATGGCTATCCACTTTGGGATGGCAGCTTCGGGTATTGCGGGCTTGTAGACGTTCTGGCCCAGTTTGTTGAAAACTGTGGTGTTGAAGTTAGGCGACCTGTTGAGAGGGGCCGCGGCAATGGTAAGCCGATCAAAGACCGACTCTTTTGGGGCTTCTTGTAACGTCATTGGGGCATTGAAGCTCATCGATGGGAGCATGGTCCCGAAGAATAATCCAGCGGTGGCCTGAGTTACATGTTCCAGCGGTATAGCGAAGATGGAGGCCGCTTGGGGCCCATAAGTCACTCCCCCAGCAAGGACGGAGCGAGAGTTGCAGTTGCAGGTAGTGCAGTTTGAAGCCATTGATCTTCTTTTTTCTGCACGGAGCAAGACACCAAATCTTAGTACCTCGAATCCACAGGCAACCACAGCAAACCGCGATTCGTTCGCGAACACGACACACGAAGTGTGGAGTAGAAAGAGGAAAAGGTCCCACCGGGCGTGCCAGAATCTGTTCCCCTCCGAACGGCGGTCGGGACACGGGGACGTCCGAGCCTGAGGTTCGGGGCAGATGCTAATTGGTGCTATCCGTCCACCTCTCCGAAGATGCCAAGTTGATTTATGGCACCATGTATCGAAGGTTTAAACGGATGCGTCCGATGTAGCAGACTTCGTCAGATTCCCCCTCGCACGAGGGGTTTTTTTATTGTGGAGACGCTCTTCCCTGCAGGCGCAAGCCCCTGCAGTTAATTACGCTACCGCGTTGCGGTAACAACTTTCTCCTTCTCCAGATGGTCACTTCGTGTCGTGTGTGTTTGTTTTGTTTGTGGTTGTCCGTGGATTGTATACGGAGACTGAGTTACGTCGTCGCCCGTAGGACGTGGACTAGTCCAAATCCGTATTTATCTTAGATTTGGGTTTAGGGGTTTGGTTTGAGGATACGTTAGCCATATTTGAGGCTAAGATCAACTCAAACGTTTGTTAAGGATACGTTAGTCTAACTTGAGACTAAGATCAACTTAACGGGATCGTTTAGATCCGACAAAAGAGCATTTGGGGCTCTATTACTCCAGTTTAGGGACATAATGGTCCATTGAATGTATGGCCGTCGGGACCCGTCACCTCTCTGACGACGTTGAAGGATTACAACGACAAATATCAGAGGAGTTCAGAGATGTACCCTTGAACCGAAGTTGATTGGGGGGATTCATAGTCCAGTCTGTTTGAAGGTTTAAGGATACGTTAGCCATATTTGAGGCTAAGATCAACTTAAACGGGATCGTTTAGATCCAACAAAAGAGCGATTGGCTCTATTGTTCCAGTTTAGGGACATAGTGGTCCATTGCATGTATGGCCGTTGGGACCCATCACCTCTCTGACGACGTTGAAGGATTACAACGACAGATGTCAGAGGAGTTCAGAGATGTACCCTTGAACCAAAGTTGCTTAGGGGATCTATAGTCCAATTTGGGACCAAAGTCTGTTTGAAAGTTTAAGGATACGTTAGCCATATTTGAGGCTAAGATCAACTTAAACGGTTGTTAAAGATACGTTAGTCCAGTTTGGGACTAAGATCGACTTAACGGGATCGTTTAGATCCGACAAAAGAGCAATTGGCTCTATTGTTCCAGTTTAGGGACATAGGGGTCCATTTCCAGTTTAAGGACATGAGGGTCCATTGAATGTATGGCCGTCGGGACCCGTCACCTCTCTGACGTCGTTGAAGGATTACAATGACAGATGTCAGAGGAGTTCAGAGATGTACCCGTGAACCAAAGTTGATTAGGGAATCTATAGTCCAATTTGGGACTAAAGTCTGTTTGAAGGTTTAAGGATGCGTTAGCCATATTTGAGGCTAAGATCAACTTAAACGGGATCGTTTAGATCCGACAAAAGAGCATTTGGGGGCTCTATTGTTCCAGTTTAGGGACATGGTGGTCCATTGCCAGTTTTGGGACGTGGTGGTCCAAGTTCTAGTTTAGGGACGTGGTGGTCCAAGTTCTAGTTTAGGGACGTGGTGGTCCATTGCCAGTTTAGGGACGTGGTGGTCCAAGTTCCAGTTTAGGGACGTGGTGGTCCAAGTTCCAGTTTAGGGACGTGGTGGTCCATTGCCAGTTTAGGGACATGGTGGTCCATTGGTAGTTTAAGGACGCATAAGTCCATGGGTTTAAGGACCCCACAGTCCATATGGGTGTGTTTAAGGACGCATTAGTCCGTTAGTTTAAGGGCGCATAAGTCCGCGAGTTTAAGGACCCCGCAGTCCGTATCTTGGTTTAGGGACGCATAAGTCCATGAGTTTAAGGACCCCACAGTCCGTCTTGATGTGTGGTTGTCGGGACCCGTCACCTCTCTGAAGACGTTGAAGGGTTACAACGATAAATATCAGAGGAGTTCCGAGATGTACCCTTGAACCAATGAGTTGGTTGAAAGAGCAGATGTGCTCAGTTCAAGATGATTTGAGAACTTATGGCCAATTTGGGCTAAGTCCAATTGTGTTTGAAATATTGGCTCTCTGCTGGTCCATTGAAGGAGAGGCTTTGACTCTAGAAACTTAGCCAATTGGGCTAAAGCTAGTGTTAAACACTAGAGGCCAACAGTGTTGAACACTGGGAATAAGATTAGCAAGTTAGTGTTAAACACTAAAAGATAATCAGTGTTAAACACTGGGAACAGAGTTTTCAAATTAGTGTTAAACATTAAGCAAATCAGTGTTAAACACTGCCAATAGAGTTTTCCAAATTAGTGTTAAACACTAAGAAAATCGGTGTTAAACACTGAGGACAAAGTCTTCAGATTAGTGTTAAACACTAAGGAGAGAGGGGTCACGTGTGGACACGTGAAAGCGCCCTGATTCCCTTTATTTTATTCTGCAGATCAGTGTTTATCTCTTTTAATTCTGGCGGCCATCACGTGTGAGCACGTGATGGAGGCCCCTGCTCTGGTCTGTTAGATTACTCATTAGGGGTCACGTGGTGACACGTGAGGGCGCCCTAAATATGGAGCCAGATCTCCTTTTCTTCGTTCTGTAAGTAAGCGTTAAACACTTTTTATGTTTTCTTTGGAGCATCACGTACCGCCACGTGAGGAGGATTAGTGCGCTGATTGTTAAAGCATCAGCCAAGGGGTCACGTGATAACACGTGATAGCGCCCAAAACTTTCATTTCCTTTGCTTTTTCTTTCTGTGTTTCGGGGGTCACGTGGAGCACGTGATGGCATTCAAAAAGTGGGGCCAGATCCCCTTTATTTTGTTCTGCAAACAAGTGTTTAACACTTTCACTTTTCATAGCCATCACGTGTGGGCACGTGATGTATAATCATGCCCTGATTTATTAGAACATTTATTAGGGGTCACGTGGTAACACGTGAGAGCGCCCAGAATTGTTTCTGCCTTTGCTTTTGTTCCATATATAATGAGGGTCACGTGGGAGCACGTGAGGCATTGCCTCAAAACTTTCCTCTTCTCATTTTGGGGGATCTGTTCAGGGGTCACGTAGGGCACGTGACCTTAGTCTTTTCATGCACAGAGATCTTTTAAGTCTCCTTATCTTTAAGAATTAAATTCTTATTTAGGGTAAAACCCTAATTTTTGTTTTGGAGGAATTAAATTCCTATTGTGAAAGAATTAAATTCTTATTCAGGGTAAAACCCTAATTTTATCCCAAAGGAATTAAATTCCTATAATTTTGTGACCATTGAATCCTCAAAACTTAATTCCTCCTCTATGTTTTGGATCTGTATGGCAGGATCTCAACCCAATGAGAATTAAATTCTCAATTCATGGGGAGATGTGCACTTTGCAGATCCTCCACCAGAGAAAGAACTAAGTTCTTTTCTTTTTATAAGAGTTAAACTCTTTTGAGAATTAAATTCTCTTTTTAAGCCTCTCTTTTCTTACCTAGGGTTTTTCTTTTGCAGAGAATTAAATTCTCCTCTCTCTGTTTTTCTCTCCAAAAAAGTAGATCCCCTCTCTTCTCTTCTTGGCTCCTATTTATAGGAGAAGGAAGAGAATCAATTTGTTTAGCAAATCTCTCATTAAGAGATTTGATTTGTATGTTGAGAGATTTGATTTGCATTCATCATTAATCTGGGCCTTTAGATTGTTAAGTGAATTTTATTCACCATTGGATTTTAAATCCAAAGATATCCATTTGTTATCTCGGTCAGATTTAGGGGGGAAATCTTTCCAAGTCCAAGATTTTTCCATAAATTGGTGATTTTTAATCACCCTTGGATTTTTAATCCAACGGTCCCCATAATCCTTTTCCATTTGGAAAGATTCAGAACTTTTAGAATTTAATTCTATTAAATTATAAGGCTTTTAAAGCCAGTCACGTGCCGGCACGTGACCTTTGGTCACGTGTGAGCACGTGACCCCCAATTGGGTTCCTTTCTCAGCCGCTTATTTATGCTTCAGTTTTAACCATCACGTGTCAACACGTGACCATTGGTCACGTGTAAACACGTGATACCTCGTTGAGGTAATTTCTGACTTTTAGAATTAAATTCTATTCATTATTTTAGAGGCTTTAAAAGCCCATCACGTGTCTGCACGTGATCCATGGTCACGTGTGAGCACGTGATGCCCCATTGGGGTCTTTTCCGAGTTCTTATTATATCTTTTAGCTCCTCCAGCGGGTTCTTAAAGGCCCATCACGTGTGGACACGTAATTCCTCATAACTTTTGATCCCGAATGAATTACGAGGCCCATAATATATCAAATCGAAGGGTTTTTTGAGCTGCTTTCGATACCATTAGAATTTATCTGTTTCTCATTCGGGAGTTTGTCAAAAAACAGCCCGGAAGATACCGGTTCCCATTTTCTTAAGCGTATCGCTGTCATTTGATATTTTGGACTCTTCTGCGCAGAAATTTTTGGCGGGAACAATCACGTGTGGCATATTAAGGGAATGCACACCAGGATTAAGGTGTGCTCTAATTCTTTCAAGAAAGATTTTGCTTTCGAATGACTGAAATATATGTTCTTTGATTTTTGGGTGCGTTTATATGGTGTGCACTAGTATTTTGTGAAAATTAGAACTTTCAAGAGATTTGAAACTCATGAGGAAGCAAAAGTTTCGGTTTTTATGCGTCGAAACACATTTTATGGGGGTTCTTCTCAAAGTCTTGGATCTTAGGATCGATCTCTCATAAAAGTTACAACATTTGTAAAAGGGAGATCAACCGTAAGATCTTTTGATCTTGTGTATGATAAATCAATGGATTCGAAAAAAAGCAAAAATTTTTTTTATAAATCTGAAGCTTGCTTCTTTTTAAAAAAGATTGATCTTCTTTACCTTGGGTTTTTGAAGGAGCAAGAAGATGAATTGCAGATCTTATGGGGGTTGCCTCTCTTGATGCCTTCACCCCCTCCCCCTCTTCTATTTATAAGAGAGGGGAATTGTTAGGAAAGTGAGAGAATCTCTCATATGAGATCTCTCGAATTGATCTTAAGATCAACCGGGGTGTTTAAACACCGTTGGATTATTAATCCAAAAGTTCTCTGTTAATAGAGTTAATATCTTTCTTATTTTAGAAAGATATTAAAATTATCTCTTGTTAACAATAGAAATCTTTCTGTTTAAGAAAGATAGGGAAATATTTTCCAAATATAGCTTAAGTTATACTGAAGTATGCGCTTTAACCTAACGTGCGGCTTGCGCCACGTGCTTTGCATGTGATGCGCATACGCATGGGGCTTGGCGGCACACACCATGTGCTTTTCATGTGGTGCGCACGCACAACCTAACATGCGGCTCGCACCACGTGCTTTTCACATGGTGCGCACATGCAGCCGGCTTGACAGCTTGCACCACGTTTTTTGCACGTGCTGTGCATGCGCATCCCAGTTTGACACTTTTACTTTGGCGTTTTTCTTGCCTTGGTGAACCTTAAGTTTCGAGCGTCAAATTTTTGGCGAAAACAACTCCAAAGTGAATTTTGAGGAAGCAATTGATACACTAGACTTGCTAGGAATAGAGTGTGAGAGATGTAGGAATTATCACAAACTTTTTCTCTCATTTTTCAAGGCTCAAAAGAGCTCACAAAGAAGGAGGTGGAGAGGAGAGAGAAACCAAGTAGTGAATGAGATAAGAGCGTGAAAGGAAATCAAGTAACCATGGAAAAATAGTATATCATTTTTCAAATAAAATAAGAAGCCCATTCCTCTCAACCATGCTCTCATGCCATCTCACCCTCCACCTCATTTGTTTTCTTTTCCAAAAAGTAAAATCAATAATGAGGTGTACTCCTTTTAAAAGTATTTTGTATAAATACAAAATACTTCCTCGGTATATGTATCGAATACATATACGCATATCCGTACAAAAATACAAATAGCCTAGAGAGATAAAATGAATAGTGAACATAATACTCAAATATGTGTGTGTGTTATTAAATCAATACTTTGTTTAATTATTCAGCTTAAAACATAAGCCGGCTAGTATTACCAAACATCCGATTAAAATCCTTGTAGCCAGTACACGTATTTAATCAGACTCCTGCACGTATCAATATACGGTCTCTACATCGTTTTGTCTGAACCGGGAAAATGCTCTGTGTGGGACTCTAAAGACTCGACAATATACTGGCAGTGAGTTACTGGATAAATCCATAACCACAAGCACGTCGGCGGCACTAGCTATACGTAATGGCTATCCAGATGTATGTCGAAAGGGAGGTCGACAATAAAATCCGTCCGTGCCCTACTGAACTTGTAAGTGACAATTTTCATGCAATTCGGTCTCTTCGTCTGAGAGTGTCGCATACCGGATCTAGGAGTGGATAACGCCAGACCCCTAATAATCCGATAAGTCATGCCGATGTCAGGTTCATGACCTACCAAGAAACTAATAATCTCCTATCAGTAAATCTCATCCGTCCTAGTCAAGGACTTATGGTGATGGCCAACCGAACACAGCGCGATATCGAATCCCTATACCGGGAGAGACGAATCCCTTCTGATCGCTCACTGCCTCTATATAGCTCGGAACTGTATTCACCTAAAACCTATTGGCACGACTCCTTTGAGCCATGGTAGGGTAGTAATCTAAGTACAGTAAGAATTCACACAAGACAAATGAAGATCTCAGGTCTAAAAACTACCATGTACTCGTGTTACCAAAGAACTGCTATCTGACGATAAGTATAATACCATCTAAAACGTCTCAATGAGTCCATTCGGTGTACTCACCTCTAGTGAACACATGTATACAATCTTAGATGTCACACACCAATGGCTACGAGATCGGCCGCCGCCCCATGTCGGGGTCTCGAAACGTATACACTATTCTACTCCAAAATATCGATACCCGGTCTCGATACTCCTACAACTAGAAACATTTAAGGATATACTTATGGACTACCCAGCTTCTATAAGTATGATCGCCATCATAACTCTGGTGGTTAATCAAGGATCCTACGGGTTTTATTATTATGTATTAGCGACGCGAAATAGCAAGTAAAACTTATACACATAAATGATAAAGAAAAACCAGATAACATTGCAAGACCGTTCTACCTATATAGATTCTCCTTCAATTATCATAATCTCCTACCTGCAATTATAATAATTGCCTTGAGGGCACTATATCCAACAATAACTAGCAAGATATAGGAAGGCAATCATGTCATGTGAACCTAAGTATCCATGTCTTTAATTTATCTAGCCTAACGGTATTTAAAATCAATGAGTGAAATTTTCCTCGTAACTCAACAGTATCTCGTACGCATCCGGGACCAGGGAACATGGTTGTATCCCGTACTCGCTCGAAACCACGGTACAATGTCAATGTATGGACGAATGATGCCAGCATCTTCATTCCGGAGTATGAATCCTGTATCGACTGATCGGTCTCTGACAATCTATATCCTTTTGAGTTACGATTTAGGTTCCATTCTTGATTTCTCCTTTTCCCCAGGTTTTATGTTTCATGTCAGGTATCGATATAGCATTTACTTAACGCCAAAACTGGAATAATCATGTACATGTCATGTCAATCAATACAATCAGGTCAGGTCAAGTGGTATCATGAAATCGTTGGTTTTTAGGTAAACATTTCATTATAAGAATATTTGACATGACAACAATAGCAAGACAATATCAATAACAAGACAACGTGGATATATGAAATCAATCTGTATACTATAGTCAGGAATTGCATAATCAATCAGATAATATGTATCATAATCATATCATAATATAGGTCAGGTAACATGTCTCTCATACGTAACGTGTTCTAACATATCAGATAACATTCATGTTGAAATATCAGTTTGAGACGGCTCATGGTTATGCTGAGACGGCTCGTGTGTGTGTGAGACGGCTCGTGTAAGGTTGAGACAGCTCACAAATGCTCCAGAATTATTATTTTCTTTCTGTTTGTTTGAGACGGCTCATGATTAATTTGAGCCGGCTTGAGTCTTTCCTTGAGAAGGCTCATGTGTATTTTAAGCTGGCTCGCGATGTGTTTGGGATTACAAATTCTCCTCTGTTTCCATGAGACGGCTTAAGATTATGTTGAGCCGGCTCAATTCGTTCAGACGATCAGGTTTAGGGTTTCAATTATTTACTCGATACAGGTAATATAAAACAAATGTGAAATATCCAATTCTCTAGACTTATTTGCCTCTCTTTTACCAGGCCAGATATTGCACATGTTCATATTCTCAGTAAGTTTATGAGTACTCCTACATCAGTTCATTATACAGTTCTCATACGGGTTTTTCGATACCTTCATGGCACTCATACTAGGTCACTGTTGTTTTCTTCCAATTCTGAACTTACTTTACGCGCATACTCTGATACTAGATGGGCTGACGACCCTGATACTCGTCGATCTACTACTGGGTTCTGTATTTTAATGGGCAATTCTTTGATTTTCTGGTGCAGCAAGCGTCAAGATATTGTTTCTCACTCCAACACTAAAGCTGGGTACCGTGCAATGGCTGATACTGCTGCAGAGCTTAAATGGCTTCATAGTTTACTTGCTGATATGAATGTCGTCATTCTTCCTCGCGTTCCACTTAATTGTGACAACAAGAATGTTGTTCGTATTGCTGAAAATCCAGTTTTTCATGAATGTACTAAACATATTGAGGTGGATTGTCAATATAGTTCGCCAAGAGTACGACCGAGGTCGGATTTCACTTCTTTAAATCTATTCCAATAATCAAGTGGTCGATCACTTTATGAAGCCTCAAACACATACTCAACTTTCGCATTTCTTGTCCCGGCTCTCGGTTTATGATCCACCATGAGTTTGAAGAGAGCTGTTAAGATATTTATAAATCTTTCATATATCTTTATCTCTTTGTATAGGGATTTAATATTATCTCTTAGTGATGACGCTCGATATTGGCGACCTCCAAGATCAGGACACGTGGCAGATGACGTATCCCAGGACTCAGAAAAAAGGGCCCACAGGGGCCGACCAGGCCACCCTGTGCCCGACCTGCAAGCGCAAACTGGCCCTCCGCGGGGCCCCCTGCAAATTAGCCTCCTCGGCCCCTCAGCTCGCCCCGAGCTGCCACAGGACTAAGACTCCTCGGCCTCCTTGCTCATCCCCGAGCCCTCGGCCGAGGCCGTCCTCCTCGTCCCTCCGACCAACTCCACCACTCACAGGCGTAACCGCCACTCCGCGAATCTCGCCATGCGCAGATTCTACGCCAACAACATCCCACGTTCCACGCCCTCACGATCCCCATTAATGGGTGATCCGCTCTCTGCGCGGGCGTGACGTCGGGAGCATAACTACCGACGAGATTCTCGCACCTGCCGCTACGCGCCACCACCGCTATATAAACCCCCCTCACAGAGGGGTCAGGTAAGCCATTCTTGACACTTGACGCCGTTACTCTGCTCGGATCTCATCACTAACATGAGCGTCGAAGGGTCCTCGGTGGTACCAAACCACCCCGGAACTTCTTTGCAGGTACACGGTGGCAGCTTCCACATCTCACCTCTTCCCCAATAACCCATTGAGACCCACATGCAACGAAGAATAATCTGCTAAGTTCACCTCAAGATCTACAGAAGACAACATCTAGCGGAGGCCCGAAAAAGAGCCCCATCAGTTGGCGCCGTCTGTGGGAACGTTAAATTCCACAAAATACAAAGTTGGCCTTCCTATCTCTCTCTCATGGCAGACGACCATCCTGGGGATCCCAGTACCAGCCGCCGGCTTCCGCTCACCGAAGGTGGGGATGAACCTCCCCCCATGACCGTCATCAACGCCCTCGCAAGACGGATAGATCGCCTGCAATCCCTCGTGGAGGCCCTCATCCGCGTCCAAACGACCGCGCCCGGGCCCCAGATCGCTGCTTCTCCGCCTCCAGAAGACTCTGTCCCTGTCTGGATGGCCAACCACCAGCAGGCTGCATCCCCTCGCCACCGGTCCCTCGAACCGGTGCTCCCTGAGGCCCGCTGGGCGCCCCAGGGCTCCACGCCGAGATCCACCACTAGGGAACCTCGCCCCCGGCCTCCTCGCGACCCTTACCCCCCTGAGGAAATGTCGGTCACCTCTCCTATCCACGAGCGTGGCCGACCCCACTATGGTCGGCGGGAACGCACAGAAGGGATCCGTCCCGGCGACTCAAGAACTACCCCATCCCGGGACCTAAGGCACCTTATCGAGAGAAACAAGGGCCTCTCCCAGACGCAGTCCACCCACAGCGGGACTCAGGAATCCCGAAGCGCCGATTCCTCAAGGTACCACGGTCGGCTCGACGCCCTCGAGAAGAAGATCGAGGGCATGCGCCGAGAAGCTCACTTCTCGAGCGACGGGGCTAAGTACGCCTCTGACTCGCTCACGAAGCCATTCACCGAGGAACTGCTCGCCGTGCGCGTCTCCTCGCATAATAAGCCCCCGAAGGTCTCTCTGTTCGACGGGAAAACCGACCCGAAGGACCACTTGGACGCTTTCACCATGGGAATGAGCTTCCAAGATCACTCTGACGCCGCCCAGCGCAACGCCTTCCCGGCCACCCTCATCCGCGCGGGTCAAGATTGGTTCCGAGGGCTCGAGCCCCGCTCAATTTCAACCTTCGATGAGCTGGCCACCCAGTTCCTCGGCCATTTCGTGGGGAACCGTCGACAGAAGCGCACGGTCGACTACCTCTTCACGGTTAAAAGCGGGGACAAGGAAACGTTCAAGGCCTATATTACCCGCTTCTACAACGCTCTCCTCGAGGTGCCCGAGCACCGGGACGAGACCGTCATAACGGCACTCAGATCTGGTCTGAGGCACAAAGAATGGTTGCGCTCCTTCGCGCTGGCTCAACCTAAGACCATGGCCGAAGTCAAGGCGTGGACCGAGCGCGAGGTCCAGCTGGAATCCGAAGTCAATGCCAGCCTTCCCCAGGCGGATCGACCCGACCAGAAGAAAAGGACTCGAGAGGACAGGCCGGACCGCCAGCAGCCCTACCACCCGAAGTTCCAAGAGTATACCCCTCTCAACGTCTCCCTTACGGTGTTGCTAGAGGAGGCCCAGAATGAGGGGTTCTTCAAGTTCCCCCCGGTCCTACGTCAGGCCGCTAAGCGAACCCGGGGCCCCTACTGCGCTTTCCACCGGGTACTGGGCCACGCTACGGAGGACTGCAAACAACTGAGGGACTACATCGAGGAGCTCATCCGGTCTGGACACCTCGCCACCTACCTAAGGGACAAACGGCAGGCCGACCACGAGCAAGAGCAACCTCGCCCTCCCACCGACCTTACCATCGGCCAGATCATGCTTTTTTCGGCAGACAGCCGGCCCGGGGCTCAGGGAGCCCCATGCCCTATGCCAAGCACGGGAACCGGCAGCCCTTCAGGGAGCTCGGCCCAAGCCAACCAAGTCATCCTTTAACCTGTACCTGTTCTTTTTCTTTTTCAAAAAAGCAATGTAAATTCTTCCTAGAATCTACTGTTGACTAAATAAAGATCGATGGAACATTGCGAAAAAGAAAGGAAATCTTTGTTTATTCAAAGGGTATTATGGGCTCCTCAGCCATACATGCAAAAAAAAAGTTCACTGCTAAGTTACAATAGCGGGGGTAAGGGGTGCAGCGAGCATTGCTCGTGGTACTCAGCGAAGATCTTCGCCAACCGGGGCCGCGCAAGTTCCAGCCTCTGCTCCCGATTCCCCCCGCGGGCGTTGACCCCGAACTTCAGCTCGTAGCATTCGCGGACGAGCGCCTCCGAGCGCGCCAGCTGGTTCGCAGAGATCAAGCCGAAGCGCCTCAAGGACCGCAGTTTGCCCACGGCCTCGTCGAAGAGCTGCTCCGACAGGGGGTTGTAAAGCCCCGGCGATGCCCTCCAGATGGGGTACATCAGTAGCTGCAGCAGGAAGGAGCACCTAGGGAGCAGCCGACCGAAGTTCTCTTCAATGCGAGCAACAACCAACTGCACCGTGTCCTCGGTGCGGTCGCGGTCATAAAGGTACACATCCGCAGAACTGATGATTTTGGGGATAGTGAACGGGAAATCCTCCATTTTCGATGGCCTGTCTGCGAAGGGGGAAGAACCGGTACTCCTTATATAGCCCGCTGTGCAGCCCAACGGCTGCCACGCGGCGTCCATCGATTGCTACCCGGTGGAAACGAAGCGACGCGCCACGCGGCGTCCATCGAACGTTACTCGGTGGAAACGAAGCGCCACGCCCCTGTCGCTCCGCCTCCCCCCGCATCCAATGCACTAGATGCGCGCACCGTTGCCCCGACCGTTCCCATTCCCCGCACCTACAGCCGAACTACCAGGCTGCGCCTCGTCAAAGGTTCAACCCAGCAGGCGCCCTGCTCAAACACCCCCGGCCAGCAGCTCCCCTGCCACAAAGCCGGAGATCAAAAAGCCCTCCCAGAGGCAGCCGAGCCCGAGGTTCCCTCACTCGGCTATCCCCTACGGGCAGCTTCCCTGCCACCACGCCGGGGATCAAAAAGCCCTCCCAGAGGCAGTCGAGGCCCGAGGTTCCCTCGCTCTGCTATCCCCCGCGGGCAGCTTCCCTTCTACAACGCCGGAGATCAAAAAGCCCTCCCAGAGGCAGTCGAGGCCAGAGGTTCCCTCGCTCGGCTATCTTTCAGGACAAAAGCCCTCGCCAAGAGGCACCGGGCAGTAACCCTGCCCGGCCAAGGGTCCTTGGTGGGCTTTCTACAGCCTTATAGCTTTCCTCGCGCCAAGGTCCAAAGTCCTCTCAAAGGCAGTCGGGTCCTTGCCCGGCTATCCCCGGCTGGTAGCTTCCTACCACAACCGACAGGGATCAAAGTCCTCGCCAAGAGGCACTGGGCAGTAACCCTGCTCGGTCCCCGTCCTGAAAGATCTGAAAGCCCTCCCAGAGGCAGCCGAGCCCGAGGTTCCCTCGCTCGGCTATCCCCAGCGGGCAGCTTCCCTGCCACACGCCGAGGATCAAAATTCCTCCCCGAGGCGGTCGGGTCCTTGCCTGACCATCGACGGCTGGTAGATTCCTACCACCGTCCTTAAGGATCAAAAGCCCTCATACGGAGGCACCCGAGCAGCTACCTTGCTCGGTCGAACTCCGACTCCTACCCTCTACGCCAGGGATCAAAAGCCCTCATAAGGACATCGGAGCGGCTACCCCGCTCAACCCCCCAAGGCTGGAAGTCGCCTACCCACAACTCTAAAGAACCAAGCCCTTGAAAGAAGACGACCGAGCAGCTAACCTGCTCAGCCACCCCTGGCGGGTAACCCCCCTAATTCCGCAAACAGATGCATGAAGCCTTAGCGGGAGATGACGGCGCAACTACCCCGCTCGGTCACCCTCAGATGACGGCCGATACTCTAAATCAGAAACAAATGTCAGGTCTGTCCAAGCCTAAACGATCCGCCCGGTCACCCCCAGATGACGGCCGATACTCTAAATCAGAAACTAATGTCAGGTCTGTCCAAGCCTAAACGATCTCACCCTCGACCTCGGGGCCTAAGGAGATACCTCCTCGGAGACGCTCGTCGGCAAAAAACTGCAGTCAGCTCGACGGACGATCGTTAGACAGAGGGCCAACCTGACATGAAAGCACAACGGCGCAAGTAAAAATATCCCAAATCGAGTATTCTTCACAAACAGATGGCAGAAAGGAAAACTTTATCACAGCTGAAGAAGAAAAACTTTATTACTACTGCCAAACATAATTTTTTTACAAAAGGTATTCTCTGGCTCCTCAACCTTAGAAAATTCAAAAGAAAAACAAAATGAAGACAGGAGAGCGGGGGCTCTACACCTCGGGCCCGGGCACGACCTCGAGGTCCTCAACCTCCACCACTGGGGGCGCTAGGTCTTCGGTCCCCTCCCCGCCGGGAGCCTCTCCCCCTTGCTCGTCGACGCCCATGAGGGGGAACTCGGCCCACAGATCCACGTCGTCGAACTCCGGCATCCGATACTTGACGGCATCAAGGGCGTCGTGCCAAATGCGAGTCGTGGCCATGGCCAGGTCGTCATAAAAGTCCCTCGACCCCTTGTAGCTCGCCACGGCCCTCAATTCCGCCGACTTATAGGCCTCGGCCGCCGCCCCCAGCTCCCTCCGGAGGGTCTTCACCATCTTCTTGAGGTTGCCATCGAGCACCTGGGAGTCCTCGAACTTGCCATCGGCGATTGCGGTGGCCTCGCGATGCCGAGCGACCTCCCTTTTCCTGGCATTCACCTCGCCCTCCAGGGCGGCGATACTCGCCGACATCGCCTCCTACTCCCGTCTGGAGCTCTCTTGCAACGCGGCGAGCTGGCCCGCGGACTCCACCGCCGGCGCTACCACCTCGGTCTCCATGCGAAGGGCGAGGGCCACGTGCTGGAGAGTCTGGGAAGACGTAAAAAGGAGAAGGATCAGAAATATGAAGGAAAACACTAAATCTCACCGCGCACTGGGGGCTTACCTGAACGGCTTCCTGGGCGATCGACGCCAGTTGAGCCTTGAGGGTTCCCCCGGGAACCCGACCCCCGGCCGAGATCTCTATCTCTTGGAAGAGGTTGTCCGCGACCGACAGCCCGGACGGCACCGTGAACTGGAGCCCCCCTTCCTCCACCACGGTCGGCGAAGACCGGCCCCGGGAAGGTCCCCAGGAACTCCTCTGGAGCGGCTCCGAGGGGGAGGCGATCTCCTCTTCCGAGGTCGTGTCCTCTATAATCAGGGCTCGCTTCCGGCCCGACACTCTGCTGGGGCCCGAAGCGGGATCCACCGTCGAGCGTCCTTGGGGCACCGCTGTTCACATTATAATATTGCAATTCATACGCCCCATTTTTATGCATTTTATAAGTAAACAGGTACTTTTGACGCTCGTTTGTTGCATGATACATGATACAGGATCTCGGAGCAAATACAGTGAAAAAGACAAAGATGATACAGGAAATGGACTTTTGACCAACCAGCACACGGATCTTACTCAAGCCGAGACGAAAAAAAACAAGTGAAACGGTCAAAAGATCCTTACAAGTTTCACTAAGGATCTGGAGAATACTAAGAAGCCCAACAGAGAAAAGAACAATGAAAATAGGAAGCCCAAGAGAAGACAAACCAATCACAGAAAGTTGGTGAGCCAAGCCTACCAAAGGGCCGCGGAACCGCGGCCAAAGGCATGTCTTTGCCGCGGAACCGCGGCCATATGGTGCCCGTGTCGGCACCGACTTCTTGTGTCGGTGTGTCGTTTCATATGTTGGGATTTTTAGGGGGCAAATCTGTAATTTCATGTCTACGAGAGTCTGTAACCCTAGCTTCACTAGTTGCTTATAAATTGTACTCAAAATCTGTAAAAAGTATGTCTCTTATCAATCAATAAAAATTCAGACCTGTTGAGAGATCAAGAGCATCATCTTGTAAGTTTTTAGTTTTATTTAATTCCTGCCTTAGTATAATCTTTTACTTGCCCTAGTTATCTGATTGTCGCTTTAGTTTAACTAGTGTAATCCTCTTTAATCTGCAGTAAGTAATTACCCTTGAAAACATAAACATAAAAAATGTCATTTTCAAATAACTCCCTAATGAGCGAGTAAAATCCTCGCTCGTTAGGGTTAGGAACAAGAGAGAGAGTGAGAGATGGATGTCTCTCACCTCCTTCAATGCCAACATATTTTTAAAACAAAATCTTCATGCACGCATGTATGATCCGCCCCCTACGGCACCCTACCTTCAAGGTAAAGGTGAACCGTAGTATAAAAGGCCGGACATATATGACGTCCATGAAGATCACAGCAATTAATAGGAAAGGACGGACAAGGATCTAGAGGAAGAAACTTTGTTTCTTCCCGATCATCCTAATCCCCTTTGCTAATAATTGTTGTGATTTTTCTAAAAAGCTTAAATCAACGGCATTGAAAGAGGTGAAAACATTGATCTCAACACCCCTACCTTCGACCCAACCCTAACGAGTTCTTTCATATAACATAAGTTCGTCTTAAATTCAATCGACAAAAACCAAACAACAATCTAAATCAACTCGTTATAACACAAAAACAGAAATTCACACATCCCTGCGGATCGACCCGTATTCACCGGCTAGCTGCGAAGCGACGCCGTTTCTGATTACAGTAAACTACAATTTTTTGGATTAATCAAATGGCGCCGTTGCCGGGGATGGCGTAATTTTCTCTTTTTGTATGATTTCGGGTTGATATAAATTTTGAAAAATTATAAAAAATCAGAAAATACAAGATACAAAAATTATCTTTTCATTATTTTTATCTGTTTGAAGGGTTTCTGGTTTGAATCTTGCAGGAACAATAAAGCATCGCGGATCTGGAGTTTTACAGAAGGTCAAAACAGAAAAAGGAGCATAATAACAGAGAGGAATTTTAAGCACAGAACAGTACAAAAAGTTTCAGAGCCTGATTCCCTTGAAGCACCGCGTTTCCGCCGCACTATGCTACCCTAGGCCGCGGTTCCGCCGCCATCTAGCCACATCAGCACATAAAATTTGCATGGTTAGATCCCTCTTTCTCCCCTCTGAAACCTCCATATCTCCACTGTAAAAATTTTCTGCAGGTTTCTTTGCGCTAAAAAAAATCTTCTTCCCCCTTCTAAATAACAGATTTGCTGCAGGTTTCTTTGCGCCGCGCTAAAATTGATTGCAAGTGAATTTTTGTTTTGCATAATTTAATTGGACTTAAGGGGCTAATTGACCAAACTCAGATTGGGTGGGGATTTCATCACCCTTCCCAGGACCCCAGAAAACACCTAAAGCATTTTGCATCGACCACAATTAATTAAAAAAGACTAGACTCAGACCTAAGGACAGCGAGCTCAATAGGAAAAGGACTAGGGTAAGCATCGGGCGTTTATCCTAACCGACATTGCGGTGTCTAGGCTAGTGGTTATTAATTAGGCCCACTGTAGTGGTGGTTCCTTCCCACTTACCTGGCCGTACTTGTCCGTGAAGAGGCGGTTTGAGGTCCTATTTCTAGCCCTAGTTAGGAGCTGTCTAGTAGACCTAGGCGACCCTAGATCTAGGCCTGATTGTGCATGTGTGGTTGATACAATTGTGTCACGAGTCCTTTTTCAAAAACCTCTTTGCAAAACTCCCACATAAAACAAAAAATAAATAAATAAAACTTTTCAAAACTTGCAACTTGTCGCAAAAAGAAAACCTGCAAATTCACCACACCACTTTCCCTCACTGACGTTATCTTACCCCCACATTCTGTTTTTCTTTTTTCTGACTGCACTATCCCTTTTAGTGTATGTCACTTTGGACTAGAGATACTAACGCCCGATTAGTCCGCGTTTCGTTGGTACCGACTAACGAACCTTTCGACACCGAAGTCGAAAATCCGTCCACTTTCTTACCCTCACCGTCAACTTCTTTCACCGAAGGTATGTCGGGATTCGACCCCAACAATACCTTGCCGACGGGAAGAATTCCACCTCCGTTAGGTGCGAATAACCCGAACCAGCCGCCTGTTGAAGCGCCCGCACGAGTTGCGCTCCAGGACCTCTTTTACCCCATCCGCACTTCTTTACCCACCTGTCTTTCACCCCCACCAGCAAATGGGAACAATTTTGAGATTAAACCACATTTCATCAATATGCTGCCGAAATTTCATGGTTTGGAAACTGAAGACGCATATATCTTTATTAATAAATTCCAAAATGTGTGCGCTATGATGAAAACGACCCAATTGAGTGATGACGCTATAAGGCTAAGGGTCATTCCTTTCACCTTATGTGACCTAGCCGAGAAGTGGCTATATAGCACCGCATCACATTCTATTAGAAATTGGGATGAGTTTGTGAAAGCTTTTCTAAAAAAGTTCTATCCTCACCATAAAACTGCCAGAATCCGCAATGAAATAATTCAATTCTCACAACTTCCATCAGAACCATTCTGGAAGTGCTTCGAGAGATTCAAGGACCTATTAGTTCAATGCCCTCATCATGGGATAGAAAGTTGGCAACTTTGCCAAACATTATACGAGGGATTGAACTCGGCAACGAAGCAGTTGCTAGAAACAATCTGTCAAGGTCATTTTCTCTCTAAGTCTAGTGATGAAGCGTGGCAGTTTTTCGAGGATCTTAGTGAGCAGACAATACAGTGGGAGAGTACCAAGACCACATCATCTTCTAGTGGTCAATCTAGGGCAGGCATACATCAAGTAGAGATGTCGATTGCCATGAAGGCCGAGATGGCCGCTCTTACGAAAAAGCTAGAAGCGATCGAGACCAAAATCTCATCGTCTTCTTCTGCCCCTGCTATGCCTCCACGAACTGTCTGTGCTTGTTGTGCGGATCCATCGCACCTGACCGAAGAGTGTCCTTATAATGCATCTACACAAGGACAGGATCAAGTCAATGTTGCATTTCAGCAACGACAAAGAAACGATCCGTACTCTTCAACGTATAATCCGGGGTGGAGGAGTCACCCAAATTTCGCTTGGAACCAAAATCAACAATTCCAAGAAAATAATAATAATTTTCAAAGACCTCCTCCTCCACAACAACAACAAGCACCCTCGCAAACTCAATATCAACCGCAACAATTTCAACAACAACCTTACCCTAATCAGGTGAACAATTTTGTGCCGAACAATGCTTACCAGCCAAACAATTATGTTCAACCTAATAATGATAAGGTTAGCTCGCTTGAAAGAAGTCTAGATGCGTTCCTTAAGCAATCTACACAGTCTACAGCAAGACTTGAGACTTCTATTCAATCTTTAGTGCAAAATAGTGCCTCACACGATCAGAGCATCAAATCTATTGAGGCACAAATTGCATAACTCAATGCAGCTTTGAGCGAGCGTGAAAAAGGAAAACTCCCGTCTCAACCGTTGCCCAACCCCGGTCACGCACATACTGCACACAATCAGCAAAATCATAACGTAAATGCTGTGACCACGTTGAGATCGGGAAAAGTGTTGCGAAACAATGTGGGCATTAACAATGACTCCCCTGCCGGTGGGCCTTCTTCATCTTCTTCACCATCTTCTTCTTCTTTAGAGCCTATTCTCCACCCTTCACATGGCTCTACCTCTTCTAGCTTGAACGGACCTAATTCTCACGACACGAACACATCTACACGAGGTACCGTTCCAACTCGACAATCTGATCCACAAAAATTGGACTCAACCACTTTTCAAAATATTCCTTTTCCTAATCGGTTGAGATCCAATAAACCAACTCCTCAAATGGAGAAGATTGTCGAGTTGTTCAAACAGGTTAGCATAAATATCCCTCTTTTGGATGCAATTCAGCAAGTTCCTTCATATGCCAAAATTTTAAAGGACTTGTGCACCAAAAAGAGGAAGTCGCAAGTGCCAAAGAAAGTTTTTGTGGCTAGTGCTATTAGCGATGCTCTTGTAAATTCCTTACCCCCAAAGCAAAAGGACCCCGGGTGTCCTACCATTTCGATAACAATTGGGGACAAGAACATCAATAGAGCACTATTAGATCTTGGTGCTAGTGTCAATTTGCTACCCTATTCTGTGTACGAGCAATTGGGCGTTGGAGAGCTTAAGCCCACTCACTGTACTCTCCAAATGGCTGACCGGTCAATAACCCATCCTAGGGGAGAGCTGGAGGATGTGTTAATAAGAGTAGAGGATTTCATTTTCCCCGTTGATTTTATTGTGATGGACACACAACCTGTTGCTAACCCCCGGAACCAAATTCCGGTAATACTTGGTCGACCATTTCTGGCTACTTTCAATGCAGTGATCAATTGTCGTAATGGTTCAATGAACCTATCTTTTGGCAATATGACAATTGAGCTCAATATTTTCAAGTTAGGAAGTCAACCTGCTGAGCCCAATGCTAGCGTACTTGATGTTTGCTCGATCAATGAGATCGCGGAGGAGGATTGTGAATTCGAGAATTTTTTGTTCGATCACAGCAATGTTAACGCCACTAGTGCGTTCCTCCTAGAATCCGACGCAGCTTTCACGGCGGATAACGATTTTGAATGTTTTACATTCGTCGATGACTTTGAAGACTCATCACCTGAATTGGAGTCTTATGCTTTTTCGGATGAGTTAGTTGAACCATCCGACACTGTTGCGTACACTCGGTTCGAACCTTTGATGGAATCATTCGAGTTTGAAACAACTACCCCATTGTTACCATCTATTGTTTCACCTCCTAAACTCGAATTAAAGCTTTTGCCGACACACCTAAAATATGCTTATCTAGGTGATAATGAGACCTTACCCGTTATTATATCAGCCTCTCTAGCTCTTGAGCAAGAGAAGGCTCTCTTGATGGTCTTACATAATAATCGGCAAGCTTTCGGCTGGTCTATGGCGGACATTAAGGGGATTAGTCCCCTCATAGTTGAACATCATATACACTTAATGGATGATGCCAAGCCAGCACGAGATCCACAAAGGCGCCTCAACCCCATCATGAAAGAGGCGGTTAAGAAGGAAATTGTCAAATGTCTGGATAGCGGTATCATTTACCCTATCTCGGATAGCCAATGGGTTAGCCCAATCCACGTCGTGCCAAAGAAATCGGGCATTACGGTCATCACCAATGAGGCAAATGAGTCGATTCCCACTCGCACCCAAACTGGGTGGCGAGTATGCATAGACTATAGGAAACTCAATGCCGCAACAAGGAAAGACCACTTTCCTTTACCTTTCATTGACCAAATGCTTGAGCGATTGGCAGGGCACGAGTTCTATTGCTTTCTCGATGGCTATTCCGGCTACAATCAAGTCCCCATCGCCAAAGAGGATCAAGACAAGACAACATTCACTTGTCCCTTTGGCACTTTTGCTTATCGTCGCATGCCCTTTGGGTTATGCAACGCGCCCGCTACATTTCAGCGGTGTATGATGAGGATCTTTTCAGACATGGTTGAAAAGTTCTTGGAGATTTTTATGGATGATTTCTCCATCTTTGGCGACTCCTTCGACGAGTGTTTACGCCATCTTGACGCTGTTCTTACCCGCTGCAGGGATAAGAACCTAACATTGAATTGGGAGAAGTGCCATTTCATGGTGCGAGAGGGCATTGTCTTAGGACATGTCATCTCGCAAAACGGCATCGAGGTTGACAAGGCTAAAATCGAAGTGATTTCTAACCTACCTCCCCCAAAATACGTCAAAGATATTAGAGCCTTCCTTGGCCACGCCGGTTTCTACAGACGGTTTATCAAGGACTTTAGCAAGATTGCTAGACCCTTGACTCTATTACTGGCCAAGGACACAACTTTCGCTTTCGACTCCACATGCACTGAAGCATTCGAGTCTTTAAAACATTCACTCATCACTGCGCCCATCCTCTCATCTCCCGACTGGACGCACCCTTTTGAAATCATGTGCGACGCATCAGACTTTGCAATTGGCGTTGTTCTTGGACAGCACATTAATAAGATGCCGCACGTGATTTATTATGCTAGCCGAACACTAAATGAGGCCCAACTTAACTACACAACAACAGAGAAAGAATTTTTAGCTGTTGTGTTTGCACTCGAAAAATTTCGGCCTTATTTAATCGGCTCTCCAGTCGTTGTGTATACTGATCATTCGGCTCTTTGCCACTTTTTTGCGAAGAAGGATGCTAAGTCAAGGTTAATACGTTGGATCCTTTTATTGCAAGAGTTTGACCTTGTCATTAAGGACAAAAAGGGGTGTGAAAACGTAGTAGCTGATCACCTATCACGACTTCCTTCTTCGCCCACGCTCGATCTTCCAATCACTGATGTTTTTCCCGACGAGCAACTCTTGACCGTTTCTTGCGAACCATGGTTCGCCGATATTGTAAACTATTTAGCCACTGGCCTGATTCCTAATGATTGGTCAAAACAGGATAAGCTTCGATTTTTGTCCCAAGTAAAGCATTTTTACTGGGATGAGCCTTATCTTTTTAAATACTGTTCCGACCAAATCATTCGTCGGTGTGTGTCCGAGAGTGAGGTCAAGAGCGTGCTGTCTTTCTGCCACGATCAAGCATGTGGCGGGCACTTTGGCCAAAAGAAGACAGCCGAAAAAGTTTTGCAGTGTGGTTTCTATTGGCCACGACTCTTCAAGGATGAATTTGAATACTGCAAAACTTGCTCCCGGTGCCAACACTTGGGCCGGATTTCGCGGAGAAACGAAATGCCACTCCAACCCATTTTGGTAGTGGACATTTTTGATGTATGGGGTATAGATTTCATGGGACCATTTCCTAACTCTTTTGGAAATGTGTATATTCTGTTGGCAGTTGACTATGTTTCTAAGTGGGTCGAGACTGTGCCCAGCCGAACGAACGATAATAAAGTTGTCGTTCGATTCCTTAAAGAACACATATTTTCTCGATTTGGGCATCCTCGGGCGATAATAAGTGATAATGGTTCTCACTTCTGCAATAGAACTTTCGAGTCCTTAATGCGTAAATACTCTATCACCCACAAATTGTCAACGCCATATCACCCCCAAACATGTGGGCAACCCAAGATTTCAAATCGGCAAATAAAGCAAATTTTGGAGAAAACGGTTTCCAAAAACCGTAAGGATTGGTCACTTAAACTGATAGATGCACTATGGGCTTTCCGTACTGCATATAAGACCGATCTTGGTATGTCTCCATACCGGCTTGTGTACGGGAAGGCTTGCCACCTCCCAGTGGAGATCGAGCACAAAGCATTTTGAGCTATCAAAGAGCTGAATTTGTCTTTAGGAGATGCGGGCAGCAACAGAAAGCTGCAATTGAATGAGTTGGAGGAGTTGAGGGATGAGGCATATGATAATGCCATAACTGCTAAAAACCGAGCCAAGGTGTTCCACGATAAACACCTTTTGCGAAAAACTTTTGAACCTGGTCAACAGGTTCTACTTTATGACACTCGGTTACATTTTCATCCCGGGAAGCTTCGGTCCAGATGGAGAGGACCTTTTGTAGTCCGCACCGTTTATCCGCACGGTGCGGTCGATCTTGAGAACCCGGAAGACGGTATCTTATTCAAGGTAAATGGGCATCGACTGAAACCGTTCTTCACAGCGGATCCTTCGGAGGAGCTCCTGTTTTTGCAGGAGCCAATTTACACTGATTGATCTTCCTCCGCTTTCACCCCCAAATTTCGTTTCCCGAAGACACTATTTCAAATAAGTTTGGGGGTGTGTATATTATTTGTATATATTTCCAAAATACTAAAAAAAAAAAAATAATAAATAAAAAAATATAAAAATGATTTTTGGACCTAATTGCAAATTTGCAGATTAAGAGCTGTTTTTACAAATAAAACCCTCGTTTTAGAGGGTGTTTTGTGCAAATCACCCTCTCATCCCCTATTTAAAAGAACCGAGCCCCCTGTGTGTTTACCCTAAAACATTTTCTTCTCATCAAACCCTAGCCGCCGCCCCCTAGCCCCTGCAGAAAAATCTCGCTGCGCCGCCACCAGACGACCGCGGAACCGCCGCCGTTGACGCTCCCCGCCGCGCATCCGCCGCCGACTTGTGTCTTCCCCCCTGAATTTTTCAGGGGAGGTAAATCTGATCCCTTACTCTCTGTTACTGCATAAATTCTTTACTGTAAAATTGTAATGGCACATAAAATGCAATATAAAAGGGATTTTTCCCCTGTTTTCGCACATGACATTTACGGTACATATTTCCCACATGAAATCGCACAAAGGGGCTGGAATTTCCTCCTCTATAATCATGCAGCTGCATTTGCTCTACTGAACCTAGTTGCTTTATTTTACGAATCCATGGAAGACAATAGCCTAGACAACTTAGGGTACATTAAACTGAATTGGGGAGACCGTGAAATTCGCATCGATAGGGACATGATACACGAGGTTACACTCATACCACGTGTACCTGCACATGAACACCCACTTCGCTTTGAAGATTATATGCCATTAATGGGTAATGACTGTGCACGAGAACCGCGAAAGGGAATCCAAGCACGGACCCTTTTTGCAAACGTTTTAACTGTGTGTCGGTGGGCACAAAACAATATTTTTGGAAGTTCTCACAACACGACCTTTTTCACCCCTTCGTTACATGTCGTCCACACTTTAATGACGAAAAATCCTAGGTTCGACATGTGCACGGTTTTGCTCCAATCCATAGGTACGGGGAAACGAGGTAGTGTATATCCATGTCCCATGCTCGTTACCCAACTCTGCCGTTATTTCCTCCCAGCCGAGGAATTTGACTCAATTATGATAGACGATGTCCCGGTTCAACCACTGTTAGAGGGCGTTTCGTCGTCCTACTCTAGACTTACGGATATTTGGACACGAACAGAGCCGGCAGAGAATGTACCTGCACACACCCCTAGCTCGAGCTCGACTTCGAGTGGGGAAGAGCTAACTCCCCAGGAGCATGCGCGATTAATGCGAAGAACAGTGAGAAGAATAGACTCTTTGAGAGATGAGTTTCGGGCAACTGCACGAGAGCACGACCGTCGGTTGACGGAAATTGAGCGGGGGATCCAAACACTTTTGGCTAGAGGGGAGAGATCACGTTCACGCTCACGAGCGCGACGTGGGGCCGGACAGTGAGGGCACTGCTTTGCTCAAGTTTGGGGGTATTAGAGGGTGATGTATATAGTTATCCTTCGCATTGCATAGTGTATATATCTTTGTTTTCCTTTTGCATATTTAATTTCTGCATTGCATCTTTATATAAAAATCATAAAAAATTGAAAAATTTGAAAAATACAAAAAAAAAAATTAGAAAACTAAAAACCCATAAAAATTTGAAAAATTTGAAAAAAATTATAAAAATTATTGTATTCAATTTTGGTTAATTGATTTGAGTTTGATAAAAAGGTTAACTGAGTAGGAAAAACTAGATCCTAGACTTAGCAAATTAAAAACCCTAAAAATAACATTCCTTAAAGTTTAGCGATGGAGAGTATATGTCTTTGTAGGTTATTTAAAAATAGGTAAATTTTGGGTTCACTTCTTGGGCTAAGTCAACATGAGGGAAGAGTATTAATGTTCCTATTAAAGTATAAGTTCGAAAGATAGTTCCTAGCTTGAGTTTAGATTCTGAAAACATGTACCCTACAAAATGCACAATCACGCACCTTGAAACTTAGATTAGTAGAAGAGACCTTGAATTACTCTTGTCTGAAGTCCTTAGCACAATGAAAATAAAAAGAAAAAAAAGGGGGGGTGAATAAAAAAAAATGGACACTGGTTTTTGTGATTACTTAGGGCTAGAAAATTAATTAACAAGGGTGCTTCATCACCTAGTGCCTTAGACCAACTGGTTTAGGAGTCACTGCTAAAAGCCTTGGGTGTTGCAAAACTAGGAAATACGCTTTAAAGGCCTAACGCATCTTGTAATCGGCTGTTGGTACCTCAAGAAGTATTAACGGTCGCATGAAGGAAGTGTAAGCGAAAGTTAAGTGCTTTGGACAATGGACGAGAGTACGATTGCTTGATTTGAATTTCCAAGTGTAGGGGTGAAAATTACACACACGTGGGGATATGTGATTAGAGTTTAGATAAGAGAAAGGAATGAAGAATAAAACTTGTGTCTTTAATAGAGCTGATAGAAATTCCTAAGTGGAGATGTAACTCTAGAAGGAAAACTTAAGAAATGCTGAATTCTAAGTAATTTTATGGAACATGTATAATCTTAAGTTGCATAATAAGGAAATGTGAAGAATACGGGCGGATAATTTGTGAGGCGACGATAATAGAATTCCTTATTAGAAAACCTGATTGGAGAACAAAAGTCGAAAAACCAAATTGATAGGATTTTGTGCGTGTAATCCGCTGAAAACCCTCAGGAGACAACACTCCTCCTACTAGGGACACCTAGAGGTTTAACGGCTTGTTGCACATGCTCAGTGCAATCGCGTTTCCCTGCGAAAGTGTGACTAGGTTAGAATAAAATAATAAGTTTGCTCGAGGACGAGCAAAAGGTAAGTTTGGGGGTATTTGTTCACATTATAATATTGCAATTCATACGCCCCACTTTTATGCATTTTATAAGTAAACAGGTACTTTTGACGCTCGTTTGTTGCATGATACAGGATACAGGATCTCGGAGCAAATACAGTGAAAAAGACAAAGATGATACAGGAAATGGACTTTTGACCAACCAGCACACGGATCTTACTCAAGCCGAGACGAAAAAAACAAGTGAAACGGTCAAAAGATCCTTACAAGTTTCACTAAGGATCTGGAGAATACTAAGAAGCCCAACAGAGAAAAGAACAATGAAAATAGGAAGCCCAAGAGAAGACAAACCAATCACAGAAAGTTGGTGAGCCAAGCCGACCAAAGGGCCGCGGAACCGCGGCCAAAGGCATGTCTTTGCCGCGGAAC
The DNA here is from genome assembly GCA_030015575.1 of Agapanthus africanus. Classification (NCBI taxonomy): domain Eukaryota; kingdom Viridiplantae; phylum Streptophyta; class Magnoliopsida; order Asparagales; family Amaryllidaceae; genus Agapanthus; species Agapanthus africanus. Next base: position 383,492 of record JASDDO010000234.1, read on the forward strand.
CGCGGCCATATGGTGCCCGTGTCGGCACCGACTTCTTGTGTCGGTGTGTCGTTTCATATGTTAGGATTTTTAGGGGGCAAATCTGTAATTTCATGTCTACGAGAGTCTGTAACCCTAGCTTCACTAGTTGCTTATAAATTGTACTCAAAATCTGTAAAAAGTATGCCTCTTATCAATCAATAAAAATTCAGACCTGTTGAGAGATCAAGAGCATCATCTTGTAAGTTTTTAGTTTTATTTAATTCCTGCCTTAGTATAATCTTTTACTTGCCCTAGTTATCTGATTGTCGCTTTAGTTTAACTAGTGTAATCCTCTTTAATCTGCAGTAAGTAATTACCCTTGAAAACATAAACATAAAAAATGTCACTTTCAAATAACTCCCTAATGAGCGAGTAAAATCCTCGCTCGTTAAGGTTAGGAACAAGAGAGGGAGTGAGAGATGGATGTCTCTCACCTCCTTCAATGCCAACATATTTTTAAAACAAAATCTTCATGCACGCATGTATGATCCGCCCCCTATGGCACCCTACCTTCAAGGTAAAGGTGAACCGTAGTATAAAAGGCCGGACATATATGACGTCCATGAAGATCACAGCAATTAATAGGAAAGGACGGACAAGGATCTAGAGGAAGAAACTTTGTTTCTTCCCGATCATCCTAATCCCCTTTGCTAATAATTGTTGTGATTTTTCTAAAAAGCTTAAATCAACGGCATTGAAAGAGGTGAAAACATTGATCTCAACACCCCTACCTTCGACCCAACCCTAACGAGTTCTTTCATATAACATAAGTTCGTCTTAAATTCAATCGACAAAAACCAAACAACAATCTGAATCAACTCATTATAACACAAAAACAGAAATTCACACATCCCTGCGGATCGACCCGTATTCACCGGCTAGCTGCGAAGCGACGCCGTTTCTGATTACGGTAAACTACAATTTTTTGGATTAATCAACCGCCACCGGGGCGGTGGGAGTGGGGGCAGCCTGCGCCCGGGAAGAACTGGCGCCCCCAGCTCTAACAGGCTTCCTCGGTTGGCGCATAGCATTTTGGAGAACGCCGAAGTCCATGGATCCTGCACAAAACAAACACCCCACTTATCAGCAACGCGAGTAAAACATAAACCCAGAAAGCAAGCCTAACTTACCAACGAACTCGACGGGGCTAAGCCCGGCCCAGCTCAAAACCCTCTTGGACAGCAGCACGTCGTATCGAAGGATGGGTTCCCACGACGCCACTCTCACCGCGGCGGGGTCATCGGACAGGTTCCCCGGCAGACTCTTCTCCCTAGACCACTTGGTGAGCACCGGCCAGTCCTCGCCCTCGGGAGGGAGACGAAGAAAAACTTCTTCTTCCAGTCTTGAATGGAGGAGGGCAAGGCCATGACCCCAGTCCCGGCAGCGACCCCGGGCCGCTTCCTAAAAGTAAAATAAACACACCTCGGGTCGCCAGCTCGACCGCCGGGGTGACTCTTAAAGGCAAGGGAGGAATCGAGAAGGGAAAGGCTGAAAGGAACCGCCTGCAGCTTCAGGTGGATCAGGAACCCAAGGAGGATCCTCCACGCGTTCGGCACTAACTGGTCGGGAGCTAAGCCGAAGAAATTCAGGGCGGCAACGACCTCAGGAGAGAAGGGCAAGCGCATTCCGCCCCAAAAAGCTTCCAAATATAGGGCAATCTCCCTGCCCCGTACCTGGTCTGCCCTCTCTCCTTCCTCGGCCAGACGAAGCGTGTAGCGCGGGGGAATGTGGAAGCGAGCTTGAGCATTGGCGAGCTCATCCTCGTGCCTCACCCAGCATGGGGTGCTGGGGGCTGCATCTACCGCCTCCTCCCTAGAGGCGGCCCCCGCCTCACGGCCTCGGGGAGAGGGCCCAGCCCCTGCTCCCTGAGGGGACTCGGACACATCTAAACGAACCCTGACATCTACTCCTACGACGTGTACTGATTCTACAGGGGAAGACATCTAACCTGGGAAAGAAACTCTTCAAAGGTTGGGAACGAGAGAGGGGAGATGAGCGCCGAGCAGCTGGGGCTTGAGAATGAGGAATATGAGAGAGTAAGGGCCCTAAGGCGGGCCCCACCCGTATTTATTACCACATACGGCCTCATCCAATGGCGCCCATCGTCTCCCGCCGAAACGGCTCCTTGCGCCCAGCGGCTCCGATCGCTCCACGTGGCAGCCCAGCAATTGGTCGCGTCCCGTCAGACGCCGCAGACCCGCGCACGTCACGTCAGCCAGTTGGCGCTCGACACGTGGACCGTCGCTTCAACTGCAGAGTGCACGAACCGGCGCACCCTCCTTAAATGCAAAGATCTCGTCTCGATTCGCTAGCGGAAAAGACAACCGACGACTCGAGGACTCATCCTGGCATAGCCCTGAGAAGGAGCTCACCTTGGGGAGCCCGGCAGTCCACTCCTGACCCGACCCGCTAGCTGGTCGGGGCAAGAGTGGGGGGCTAATGATGACGCTCGATATTGGCGACCTCCAAGATCAGGACACGTGGCAGATGACGTATCCCAAGACTCAGAAGAAAGGGCCCACAGGGACCGACCAGGCCACCCTGTGCCCGACCTGCAAGCGCAAACTGGCCCTCCGCGGGGCCCCCTGCAAATTAGCCTCCTCGGCCCCTCAGCTCGCCCCGAGCTGCCACGGGACCAAGACTCCTCGGCCTCCTCGCTCGTCCCCGAGCCCTCGGCCGAGGCCGTCTTCCTCGTCCCTCCGACCAACTCCACCACTCACAGGCGTAACCGCCGCTCCGTGAATCTCGCCATGCGCAGATTCTACGCCAACAACATCCCACGTTCCACACCCTCACGATCCCCATTAATGGACGATCCGCTCTCTGCGCGGGCGTGACGTCGGGAGCGTAACTGCCGGCGAGATTCTCGCACCTGCCGCTACGCGCCACCACCGCTATATAAATCCCCCTCACAGAGGGGTCAGGTAAGCCATTCTTGACACTTGACACCGTTACTCTGCTCGGATTTCATCATTAACTTGAGCGTCGGAGGGTCCTCGGTGGTACCAAACCACCCCGGGAGTTCTTTGCAGGTACACGGCGGCAACTTCCACATCTCACCTCTTCCCCAATAACCCATTGAGACCCACACGCAACAAAGAATAATCTGCTAAGTTCACCTCAAGATCTACGGAAGACAACATCTGACGGAGGCCCGAAAAAGAGCCCCATCACTTGGTCTTTATCTTTTAGTATTGAGGTTTAATTTTACAGGCTATATATAAAAAGGCATATTGTATATTTTTTTTGATTAATCATCAATAATATTTTTGCCCTCCATAATCTACAATTTCTAACAATTTTATCATGACAACCAAGTTGACTTGGAACCAAACAAGCAATCAATATCTGAAGCCCTTTCATCACCTTCAGTTCTTTTACTTCTGAACAAGGATGCGGAAGAAAGCCTTGGGAACTGAGTCATCATGTTTGCTTATCTCATTCAAAGTTTTCACAGCAAAACAAACTCATGTCATCAATGTACTCCCACTTCCATAAAAACCCTTGGCTTCCTTGATTCCAATTTCCACACTTCCATGAAAATACTAGTACAACTACAAACTAGACCCTGTCAAAAACAAAAAAAAAAAAAAAAGGGTTTGAAAACATGACCTAAAAGCAAAGCGGAAAGGACCCACAAAGAGTAGTACATGTTACATTAACCCTTGGACCCAAAACATAATTCATATTCAGATGCTTAGCAAATCAGGTGACTGTTGTGCTTCTTCTTGCTGCCGCTCCTCTCCATTTAGGTTTGTTGCAGGCGGCTTCGAAGGAAGCTCGGTTAAGATCTGGACGACTTCCCTCATCGTCGGCCGCTCCACACTCTGCTCCTCCACACAGAGCATCGCTATGTAGAACATGTGCATCGCTTCGTGTAAAGGGACAGTCGGTAGTCTGGGATCGAGGATCTTGAGCACCCCTTCCTTGTTGGAGTCGGTCATTTTGTGGATCCATTGGACGATGTCGACCCCGTCTCCGAATTCCCCCACCGGCTTTCGCCCGCTCACTAGCTCAAGGAGCACGACCCCGAAGCTGTAGACATCGCTCTTCTCATCCACCTTTAGAGTGTATGCATACTCTGCGGACAAAAAACAGATTTAGAATGTGTAGACATCATTGTCACTGCATGCATCAAGACTCCTGATGGTGTAACCAAAGGACGCGGAGGAAATATGTTTTGTATTTAAACAATAAAGGCATATCATTTGAGAATCTCAAAATGCAGCAAGCTAATCTTCAACAACAACTCAAAAGGATGCTTTAAATCCATTTCCATGCAAAAGATTCCACATTTAGTAACATGGTCTTTAATGATTTATGTGAAAGCTTTAAGCTATAACTTTTACACATGAGCATAGCGCTACAGAGTTTATTAAATTTTCTTTCAATGGTGAATGTGCAGGGGAAACACAAAAGGAAATCAAATTCACTGTAATGAGCCGCATTCAATTTGAGAAATTAAAGCCCCTTTTTCCTTCGAACAATCAAATGAGAAAGGGACTTTCAAATAGGCCTAGTATTCAGCATGCCCTGTTTAGATCATAAAGCCTTGCAGGGAATAGCTTTTGCTTTCAGTAGCGATGATACAGTTAGCATGCAATGAAATAGAACTACAAAATCTATACCCAAAAAGCATTTCAAAATTTTTAGCAGATTGATGAAAAAGTATACCTGGAGCAATGTAGCCATAAGAGCCGGCGATGGCCGACATGCACTCTGAAGTCCCCGAGTCCTGCAAGAACTTGGCCAGCCCGAAATCGGCGACATGGGCTTCGAAGCTGGAATCAAGAAGTATGTTGTTTGACTTCACGTCTCGATGTAGGATCAGAGGCGAGCAATCGTGATGAAGGTAACACAGCCCCTTTGCCGCCTCGATCGCGATCTTATACCGAGTGTCCCAATGCAGATGCCCTCCCTTCTTCCCATGAAGGACTTCGCCTAAACTCCCATTAGGCATGTACTCGTAAACCAAGAGGTTCGTCTCATGATTCGAGCAGAAACCAAGGAGCCTCACAATATGCCTATGCCTGATCCTACCAAGTGTTTGGATCTCGGCGTTGAATCCGTGATCGTGAGAAGAACCCCGCGTCATCACCGGAAGCCTCTTCACCGCCACTTGATCGCCGTTGCGCATCGTCCCCTTGTACACGATCCCAGATCCGCCTTTGCCTATAATGTTCTCTTCCTTCAGACAATCCAGCACATCGTCTGAAGTGAAGTCTAGCCTCTGAAACGCGGTCAGCTTCCATGCCCGAGCATCGCTGGCTCGTTTCAAAGCCCGGGCTTTGATAATGGCGGCAACTGCGAACACGATTGAACAAATAAGCAGAGCTATGACAATCAGCAGCTTAAATGAAGCAGAGAGGACGGTTCTCGAGTGGCCGAGACTGGAGTTGTTCGCAACGCCGAACCTGCAAGGGCCTAAGTAAGGCCCGCAGAGCTCGGGGTTTCCGACGAACGACGTGGAGTTGAAGTAGCTGAACTGGCCCGTGCCAGGGACCAGCCCTGAGAGGTTGTTGTAAGAGAAATCGACCGACGTCAAGCTCTGCATTGTCGAGATCGATACGGGGATCTCCCCACTCAGACCGTTACGGGACAGATTCAGATAGTTGAGTATCCTCATGTTTGTGATCTCGGCAGGGATCAAACCGGATAGATTGTTCCTGCTGAGATCGACAAAGGTCAGCAGCCTGCATTTGCTGATCTCAGGAGGAATGGAGCCCGAGAACCGATTCCCGCTCAAATCCAGCTTCGACAGCTGCTGCAGCCGTCCGATATCCGATGGAATCGTGCCGTTGAAGAAGTTGTGATTAAGCAGCAGCTTCTGAACGCCCGAAAAGCCCCCGATAGAAGGCGGCAGCACGCCCGACAATCGATTGTTGGCTAGATTAATCTGACCAAGATTCGACGAAACCGAAGAATTGCTGCTATCGGCAGGAAAGCTGCCGACCAAAAGGTTATCCTGCAGCTCGACCTGTGCGAGCGCGGGCAGGGTGAACAGCCCGTCCGGGATCGAACCGTTGAGGTAGTTTTGGCCCATCCGGATCCTGCTCAGCGACCGGCATTCCCCCAACGATTCGGGGATGGGACCGAAGAGGAAGTTCCCCAACGCGATCAACGTCTGCAGCCGGTTTCCGGAACACAGCTCAGGCGGCAGGGTCCCGGTGATCTTATTCGACGACAAATCCAGCAGCTGCAGCTTCCCGCTGGCCCCGAGCTTCCTCGGGATCGTCCCGGTGAAGTTGTTCTCCCACAGCTGCAGGACCTCCAGCTCCGCCAGGTCCCCGATAAGCTCCGGGATCGTCCCGTGCAGCCTGTTCCTGAAGAGGTTCATCAGCGTCAAGTTCTTTAAGTTGTCGAAGCTCGGCGGGATCCCGCCGTCGAGCATGTTGTTGGAGAGGTCCATGGATTTCAGGCTGGTGAGGTTCCCGAGGGCGGGCGGGATCTCGCCGGAGAGGCCGTTCACCTGGGCGAAGAGGGTGTCGAGGCTTTCGAGGCCTCCGATCTCCGGCGGGATCCCGCCGGAGAGGCCGCAGCTGGACAGGTCGAGCCTGACGAGGCTCCTCAGCCTGCCGATCTCCCTCGGGATGCCGCCCTCGTAGGTGTTGAAGTAGCCGAGGTAGAGCTCACGGAGGGAGGTGAGGTTGCCGAGCTCGGCGGGGATCCTGCCGACGAGCTCGTTGCCGGAGACAGCGAGATACTGGAGGTTGGCCCAGCCTCCGTACTCGGCGGGGATCTCGCCGTAGAAGAAGTTGCCGCCGAGGTGGAGGTGGCGGAGGAGGGTGAGGTTGGTGACGGAGAGGGGGAGGGGGCCGGTGAGGTTGTTGTTGTAGAGGTCGAGGACCTGGAGGGATCGGAGGCGGGAGAGGGAGGAAGGGAAGGTGGAGGAGTTGAGGAGGTTGTTGGAGAGGTTGAGGTGGCGGAGGTGGCGGAGGAGGGAGAGTGGGGTGGAAGGGATGGGGCCGGTGAGGTTGGAGGAGGAGAGGTCGACGACGGCGACGCGGCGGGTGAGGGGGTCGCAGGAGACGCCGGGCCAGTCGCAGTGGGGGAGGGATGGGGACCAGGTGGGGAGGGAGAGGGTGGCGTTGAGGAGGAGGAGGGCGGCGGCGTCGGTGGAGGAGGAAGGCATGTTAGATGACAGAGAAAGGGGGATGAGAGAGAGGAAGAAGATGAAGATGATGACGGGCATTGTGGAATGCAGATCAGAGAGAGAGTGAGGGTCGGTGGAACTGATCATGAGTTCTGAAGGGAGTGAACAAGTGTGGGTTATATGAGCGGTTTATTTATTAGTCTCTTCCGTCTTTCTTTTTTGAACATGTCAAAATTGCAGATGAGACCTTGCTGTTGCCCAAAATTCCAACTACCAATATAATTCAAAATCAAGATCGCCGCATCACCAACTTCGCTCAGCTCTGCTGGAACCAATTTCCTCTTCGATGTCAGAGGTCGCAAGTGCAATCTCTCTGAGGGTTGATTTCCAAAAATTTCATGGATGAATCGATTTGAAGGATTGCAAAAGTATAAGTCTGTGTAAGAAGCTCGAAGCTCGGTTAAGGATCGGCTTGTTAAAAGTTTGTTCGAGCTCGTTAGATAACTAAATGAGCTAAGCTTGTACAGAAACCTGAGCTCGATGAAATATACGGACGATACGAATATGGGACGGTCGAGAGCCTGACTCCAACTTAGATAGTTTGTATCTTATTTGATATCTGCAGGCATGGGCTATAATGAAAGATGAATAAGTAAGGAAAAACCTAGTTTGCAAGGATTTATATGGTGTATAAATCCCAAAACCATCCAAGAGCTTGAAAATGGCTGCACTATGGTGACCCTCGCAAAGAGTTTTTTTTCCTAATAAGTACACATAATATCTACTAGCATGCAGGAGCCAAAGCTTCCATATGGTGATTTATGCACCACCAGTGGCTTCATTATCAATGGTATATGTATATATTTTTTATTGGCTATATTTATACGATAGAGTGTAACAAAATTGCGAAGAACAAATATTTCTTTTTTTTAAGCTTCTACATAATTTATGAGAATTTGAATGATGACAGCTGATAATCTATATGACAAGTAGGGTTGTGTACGGGACGGGTTGGGCGGGTTTCCGACCAAAAAAGAACCCGAACCTGCTGGGACAGACGGGTTTTCTATCCACTTTAAACCCGTCCGTAAGAATTGATAGATAAACCCGAACTCGAACCCAATGGGTTTGAGCAGGTTTCGGGACCAGGTTTAGGTTTAATTAATACGGCCGGGTTAAATACGGTTTCGGGTAATAGTGAATTTAACTGTAACATTTCAGAAAAATAAAATATTATTTTTGGGGATTTTTATAATTAAATAATATTATATTAAATATTTTAATAAGGCGGTATAATTAAATACCGATAAATTGGGAAATATTTGGAAAATTATAGAAATTACTGAAATGAGGATGCTTTATGTGATTTAAGCAAATTATAACTTTTTATAATTAATCATATTCCTTTTTTAAAGCTAATCGCGCTTAAATATCGCTAATCGCGCATTAAGCCGGTTTTGTGCACATGACATGCACCATATCATATTTTTATACTTGTGCATTTTGTTAACCATGACATTTTGCTTTTGGATTTTCATTTGGGTTTACAAATAAAAGAAAACAAAACAAAACAAAAGAAAATAATAAAGAAAGAGGGATGGGCAAGAGAAAGAAAGGTGAGGGGTCAACCCAGGACCATGGCTCCTTGTCACTTCATTGTTTCTTCTTCATTTCTCTCCCCTCTCTTCTCTCATGGCAGCACCCATCTCCCTCCTCCCTCTAAACACCTCATTTCATCTTCAAAAACACCTCAAAGTATCACCTTGCCTTCACTAAAAACATGCACAAGCTCATGACAGACACTTTGGACTAAGAAAAATCCGATTTTGAAGACTTTGGGCAACTCAAGAAAATTCTTGAGTTGCCAAATGAGATAATTTCATCACCATTAGCATAGTATTACTTTTACTTTAGTATCCTTGCATGTTTAGAAGTGTTTAAATTTGATTTAGTGAGGTTAGAAAATTCCTAATTAGGGTTTGAGGGATTCTTGAGTTGTGGTTGTGTAATTGAGGTTAGTAGAGGCTAAACAAACCCTTTAATGATAGTATATTGGATTAAAACCAGAGACTTAACCCCTTAAACCAAACTTAGAAACCCCGACATCGGCAGATTTTGGGAAATTGTGATGATATTTAGATATCTGCTATAACCCGGGTACCTGGAAAATTATTTAGCAAAGACTGAGAGATAAGCAGGCACCCAGGAAGCTTTACCCAAGACCCTAGCCCCTACACCCTCACCTGGGCCGCAGATTTATTCCATCTGGCCGCAATTTGTGGCCAGGATGGGTTAGAATTGTCTCGTGTTTGTTCTGTGGCTCCATCTCCAGTAAACTAGACCCTTTACATATGCAAAATTGGCTAATTTCTGTTAGGGTAAAATCTGGGACCATTTTCATGAGTTGATGCATTGTTTTACGACTTCGTTTTAACTTGATTTGATATTTGATATTGTGTTCCGTCGTCTAATGTTTGTACGTCAGCGACGGGTTTTTTTTGGTGGTTTTGAAGGTGTAGTCCATAGGTTCTAACTTATAGGCTTCTAACGTGTCGTTTTGGTTTTGATTTGGTTTTTAATGCGATGCGATACATTGTGACATGTAGGTATCCCGTGTGGATTTCGAGACGACGAGGATGAGCGCGGCGTCATCGACTTCAGCAAGCGAAGACCAAAGTGAGTAGATATATATCTACGGGGGAAGTCGGGTGAATGGCGTATAGCACCCCCGCAGTTCGTAGTGTAGCTTATGATATGTTATACATTTACATATGTATTGTGAATTGGGATGATTAACAAGTAGGATCTTAGAAGATCATGGGATAAATGTTGGTGTATTTGGATGATAGTGTCGTGCTTGATTTCTTACTCGCGAACTATAAAATAGGTTTGCACACACGCGCGCGCACCCCCTTGCATGTATTATTATTACTTGTGCATATATGGGAATATATATATATAGACACATACACACACACAAATAGGTATGGGACTATGTATGTACACACACACACACACACAACACACACACACACACATGGATGAAGAGAATTGTATATGTTATTTGGAGATGAGTCGATGAGTTGGGCATCGTGCCATGAGATCGGTGATATGATGTGGTTCGTATTATGAGATACGACATGAGATTATAGCGGGCCTTTAGGCGTGTGTTTTCATACCACGTGTATATATGCAAATGGTATCAGTTTGTACTAGACTTAGATCAGTACCCCCAGTTCATGGGATATGATGATAAGGATACCAGATGAATAATGAGATGAATGTGATATTTGACACGTACCCAGATTTGGGATGCCGTACGATGGATTTACAGTACGAGCTATATATTGATGATAGATCCGCACTCTTGACTCGAGAATGTCATGTTATATATTGTATCGTATGTGATACTATTGAGCCGGGATCACCGACTATTATATTTATATGTATCGACTCAGATTTAGGTGGTTTCCTTACCTTTTCGATTAACCTGTTAGTTTAGTCCTATAGTTTACGTATAGATGTTAGATTAGACTCGATTCATACCTATTTCAAAACTAACGAATCGTGAGTATTTTAAAGACAGGCCAAGCGACTTTATGCTGCATACATCACATTACATGGATTTACGCATTGAGTTTTGTATTTTATGTGATTTCTGGATTTGAGAACCGAGGTATTATTTAAAGAAAGTATGCATTGTTTGAAAACCCGATTTCTCTTGATATGATATTTCAGTATGTCTACCAAGTGTTTTCTCGGTTCTGAGACGTATGATAAAAACCCGATTCGAGGAGGAGGAGGATCCGTTTGTGGGTTTATGGTGGACCCGGTATGGTACCCGAGGGCGAGAGAGAGATTTCGTGGGGATGACGATGAGCCTGCCAGAGAGACCACTACCTACCGGTGATAGTATTTGGGCTTAGAGGATATCCGGAGGATACCGACCGAAGTCGAGAGATGATATAGGCCGATCCGGACTGACGGAGCACGATATATGAGCATTTACGTGCCGATGCTGGGCACGGGTTTCATGATGTTTTCGAGTGTCGATACTGGACACTCAGGTTCCATGATTTTGATGTGTCGCGAAGGACACGCGTTGGTCTATATCTTCATACTTTCATGCATATGCTTTTATGACTTTTACATGCATGATGTTTTTGTGCCATTGGTTAACCGTGGACGAGATCCACATACATACAGGCTTGATTACATGGTTGGATGACATCCACATACTTATAGACTTGAGTATATAGTCGACACTGATTCATGTTGATTACATTGATCATACCTCATATTTATGATATGTTGCTACCTGAGGCACTGACACGAACACTTGGTATTACACTGATGTATAGATGTTTACCGTTGCCACCTTATATTTTATCATTTTGAAGATATATATATTACTGATCGTATTGACCTAGGATTGAGTCATACATACGATTTCTGCTCTGTGATATTTTCTACTCACGAGTTGGCAACTCACCCCCGTTGTGCCAGAGTTTCTTGCAAGTTTTGCCTTACAGGTTTCATTGGTTATGGCTTTGCTGGCACACTGCTTTCATTCCGGGTTATTGCTTTGGTAGGTGGGTTCACTTGTATCGTGACCACCATTGTACATGTATTTATTTCAGTTGTATCTAGTAAACTCCATCAACCAGACTTGTATATTTATTTCAGACTTAGAAAACCAGTTGTTATTATTTCGACCTTAGAGTCACGCATTGTATTAGTATGGTTTTCTTGATGATTTTGAGTTTCCTTTTGAGTTTTGATCCTCACCCTTCGGCGTTGTATATTATATTGCTTGCGTAGTTGTGACCGTTAATTGACGAAGAGCTAGCTCCCGCTTGGGGATGCCTTTATCATTGTGCATATATTATGCATGTTGTATCCCGTTTGGGGCCAGTATTTACAAAGGAAACTTTGCCGAAATTTTCAGAAACGACTTGGGATTTTAAAAATGCATGCTTCAGCTTATGTTTTTAAAACCACTTGTTTTAAAACTAGTTTTCTTCACTTCTTTCTTAAAATGGTTTAGATTTCTGAGATTTTTGTCTTACTTGAATTAGATGGGGTCCTATAGACTTTATATGATTCAAGTACCAGTCACGTGCCTTTACGGGTCGTGACAAAGTTGGTATCATAGCGCTAGATTAACCTTGGTTCGAGTCTATATTTGACTATGCGGAGTCTAGGGCTGTAGGGTTCCTAGGCACTCTAATGAGGTCTCACAAGGCATCAATCATGCCAATTTCAAATTTTACAGGTGCCGAGAAACCCTAATATGGATTCGTTGACTAGAGTTTAGGCGAAAAGTGAAACTAGTTATCATTTTAACTAAAAGAAAGAGGCTACAACCTTTGTAGATCCGGTTCTCCACTTCCTTAGCTCCACGTAGACGTCCTCTCGCTGTCCATGTCGGATCTCGGACTCTAGCATCGGCTTCATCGGAGAAATGAGCGGACTAGTCGTCGGCTACGATGCCGAAGATGATCTACGTCGAGATTACACAAGATCAAGCTCCAACTTCACCAAGTCGTGAAACTTGTGAAGAAAACACCCTATACTACTTGGCAAGAGGTAGAGGGTGAAAAAATAGAAGGTGGGTTCACTTTAGAATTGGATTTCTCACTCTTTTACTCAAGGTGCCATTAATGGAGTCAAGCTTTCTTCTTGATGAAGATGATGAAGAAGAAGAAAGAATATGATAAGTTTTATCTTAAAAATGAAAATAATATGAATACTTATCATATACTAACCATGGTCAAGTGTAGAGAGTAAACTAGGCTTAGGTGAATGGTTAGGTTAAGAGAAGAAAACAAAATGGTCAACCTTTTCAACTCTTCATGAAGCTTCATGAAAGAACCAAAGAAAGCCACCATTTCCCTTTTCTTTTCCAAAATAAATAAATAAATAAATAAGTAAGAAAAAGAAAACCCTAACCATTACACAACCATGGTTTAATCTTTACACAACCTCAAGTTAGCATGTATCATCAAACATGATACAAACAAGTGCACACTAAAATATATCACATATAAAATGTGCACATCAAGTGAGAAAAATCCTTTTAAAGTGAACCAATACTAGTTAATGCAAAGTAATATATCAAATATATATAATTATACATTAAATCATTAAATCAACACTTGATTCAATGATCCGGTCATGTCGCACATAACCGACTAGTATCCAATGTATCGACTTATCGAATCAATCTTCGATTCGATAACTAGGTTATATCGCATACAACCAATCAAAACATTAATCGCGAGAATGAAATACGGTATCACATACACGCATTATTCTCGGTCCCGCACACATCTCATATGCGCTCTTATTTCGTTTCGCTTGAGCCAGGAAACCTCTGTGTAGGACTCTAAAGACTCGTCAATACGCCGGTAGCAGATGATGATCATATCAAGCATCCACAAGCCGCAAGCGGTCTGCTAAACGTAACGGCCACCCGGGTATTGAGCGATCAGAAGATCGACGAGCAAGCCCGCTCACACTCCTGTGAATCCAACCAGTAACACTTACCGTACAGTCAGGTCTGTTCGTCTGATATGTCGCATTTCAAGTCTAAGGGTGGTAAACGTCAGACCCCAATAACCGATAAGTGGTGCCGATGTGAGGCTCATAACGGGTCGAGAAAGTACTGGTAACACTTACCAGCAAAACTCTGATGAGCCCTGGCCAGGGACTTCCCTGTTACGGCCAATCGAGCACTGCGCAACATCAACCCCCAATACCGGGAGAGACGAAACCCCTCCTATCGCTCATTGCCTCCATGTGACTCGGGACTGTACCCAAAAACCACCGTTTTGCACGCCCTCATGGACGTGGTAAGGTGGAGATCAAAGCACAGTGTGAATCACACAAGACTCTATGACGATCTCGGGTCTACAGACAAACCTGCACAAGTGTCACCTGAGAACTGCCATCTGACGTGAGGTATAATACCATCTGGGAGTTCTCGGCGAGTCCGTCCAGTGTACCCAGTCTCCACTGAGCACCCGTATACCATCTCTGATGTCAAACACCAATGGATATGGGATCATCCATCGCCCATCTCATGGGTCGAGAAGCATATACGCTAGTCTACACTGGTATATCGAAGCCCCGTCTCGATACACCCATGACTAGGGACCTTGAAGGATGTACTTATGGACTACCATGTCCCCACTAGTATGATCTGCATCATAGTCCAGGTAGTCAAGTACAAATCCTAAGGGCTTTATCAACATGTAACTATAAGACAGTTTAAAGAGACTAGTGTACATATTAAGATAAAGAGCAACCAGATAGCATACTATCATATCGAGCAAGAAAGTCATCTCTATATATGTCCAAACATCCAATATAATATACATCATCTATACAATACTGGCCTCTAGGGCATACATACAACTAACAATCTCCCACTTGCACTAGGGCCAGCTGTTGTAGTATCGCATACCGAGCATCCCGAAGATCTCTCAAACTGTATCTGGGGAATGGCCTTCGTGAGTGGATCCACCGTATTATTCTTCGTGTCAACCCTCCTGACCTCGATCTTTCGGCGATCAACTATCTCCCGGATCAGGTGATACCCCTCAGAATATGCCTGGATCGCTGATGGGACCTGGGTTCCTTGGCCAAATCCACCGCTCCATTGTTATCGCAATACAAAGGTATTGGATGCTCAATGGATGGAACCACACCAAGTTCAGTAATGAACTTCTTGATCCAGACAGCCTCTTTAGCAGCATCGTTGGCAGTGATGTATTCAGCCTCCATCGTCGAGTCTGCCACGGTTTCCTGCTTGGAACTCTTCCAGCTAACCGCCCCTCCGTAAAGGGTAAAGACAAATCCCGACTGCGACTTAGAGTCGTCCTTATCACTTTGGAAGCTTGAATCAGTAAAGGACTCTACTTGGAGTTCTCCGTTACCATACACCAAGAGCATCTCTTTAGTCCTTCGCAAGTACTTGAGAATGCTCTTCACAGCTGTCCAGTGACTCTCTCCAGGATCAGCTTGATACCTGCTCACTACACTTAGTGAGTATGCTACATCGGGTCTGGTACATAGCATCGCATACATGATAGAGCCTACAGCCGAGTCATAGGGTATCCCTTGCATGCGAGCTCTCTCCAAATCAGTCTTGGGAGACATCTCTTTAGAGAGAGTGACTCCAGAGATCGTGGGCAAGTTCCCACGCTTGGATTCTTCCATACTAAACCTCTTTAGTATGGTGTCAATGTATCTGGATTGGGACAATCCCAATATCCGTTTGGATCTATCTCTATAGATCCTAATTCCCAATATGCAGGAGGCATCACCAAGATCTTTCATTGAGAATCTTTGTGATAAGAAGAGCTTGACCGATTGTAGCATAGGAATATCATTTCCTATCAAGAGTATGTCGTCCACGTACAATACGAGGAAGACAACCTTACTCTCTGCCACCTTCTTGTAAATATAAGGTTCATCTGGGTTTTTGACGAAATCAAACTCTTTGATAACGACGTCAAAGCAGATGTTCCAACTCCGCGATGCTTGATTTAATCCATAAATGGATTTAAGCAGCTTGCACACCTTCCCGCTGCTCCCACTGTCTACGAAGCCCTCTGGCTGAGTCATGTACACGCACTCTTCTAAATCACCGTTTAGAAAGGCGGTCTTAACATCCATTTGCCAGATTTCGTAGTCATGATATGCAGCGATGGCAAGCATGATCCGGATGGATTTAAGCATAGCCACTGGAGAAAAGGTTTCGTCATAGTCCACACCTGATCTTTGACGAAAACCCTTTGCAACAAGTCTAGCTTTGAAAGTCTCCACTTTCCCATCTACACCAAGTTTTTTCTTGAAGATCCACTTGCTCCCAATGGGTTTTACCCCTTCAGGAGCAACTTCCAAAGTCCATACTTTGTTGGTGTACATGGATTCCATCTCGGATCGCATAGCATCCAGCCATTTCACTGAGTCCCTACTCGTGATTGCCTGCTCGAAGCTAGTTGGGTCATCATCCTCCATGATGCAATCCTCGCTCCCACCATCCATGAGAAAACCGTAGTATCTCTCAGGTTGGCGAGGAACCCTACTAGATCGGCGGAGAGGCTGAGGTTCATTGGGAGCTACTGAATCCTCTGGTTCCACTAAATCTTCTGTTGTGTTTTGTTCAGCTGGAACCTCTTCCAGTTCTACCTCAGAGCCACTAATCTCTTTTGCAAGAAATTCCTTTTCTAAAAAGGTGGCATGTTGAGCAACAAAAACTCTTTGTTCCTCACTGTGGTAGAAGATATACCCTCGCGAATGTTTGGGATATCCAACAAATTTGCACAAAACAGACCTTGTCTCGAGTTTGTCCGGTTTTTGTCTTTTGACATAGGCCGGGCAACCCCAGATCTTTATAAAATTAAGATATGGTCTCTTCCCCTCCCATATCTCATATGGTATGGTAGGCACAGATTTGGTGGGAACCCTATTCAGTAGGTATGCCGCTGTCTCCAGCGCATATCCCCAGAAGGAAATAGGTAACTCAGCTGTGCTCATCATAGAGCACACCATATCTAATAGGGCGCGGTTCCTCCGTTCTGATACACCGTTGTGCTGTGGTGTATATGGAGGAGTCAGCTGAGAGAGAATCCCATTCTCTTTTAGGAATTCCAGGAATTCAATGCTCAAGTATTCACCTCCTTGATCAGATCGAAGGATTTTAATACTTTTTCCGGTTTGGTTCTCGACTTCTTGTTTATATTCTCTAAATTTCTCAAAAGCTTCTGATTTGTGTTTCATCAGGAACACATATCCGAATCTAGAGAGATCGTCAGTGAATGTAATGAAGTACGAAGAACCATCCCTGGCATGTGTAGACATGGGACCGCATACATCACTATGTATCAGTCCCAAGAGTTCGGTAACTCTTTCTCCGTGTCCCGTAAACGGAGTTTTGGTCATCTTGCCTTTGAGACATGACTGGCAAGTGTCATAAGATGAAAATTCGAACGGTTTCAAATATCCATCCTTATGCAACTTAGCCAGTCGTGTCGCATTGATGTGACCTAGTCTACAATGCCACAAGAAGGATTCGTTCAGTTCTGAACTCTTCCTTTTGTGTGTGTTTGTTATGTTTAGAACTGTTGATTGATTTAGAACATAAATGCCATTGCACAACGTGCCTGATCCAACCAACTTTTGGTTACGGAAAATGTTCATAACATTGTCCTGTAATACAAAATTATATCCCTCTTTACTCAACAAAGAAACCGATATAATGTTGCATATCAGGTTCGGCATGTAATAGCATTCGTTCAGAACCAATGTATTACCAGTAGGTAATGCAAGGTGATATTCCCCGACAGTCTTAGCTGCAACTATTGCACCATTTCCAACTCTTATGTCTTTATCACCTTCTCCAAGTTCTCTACCTTTCCTGAGCCCATGTAACTGATTACATATATGGGATCCTGACCCGGTATCTAATACCCAGGACGTAGGGCAAATGGAGAAACAGTTCTCTATAACGAACACACCCAAAGAAAATGCATCAACATGTACTTTCTTCATTCGGGTGGCATGGGAATCCTGGCATTCCCCTATATCCTGTTCAGTCCTATAACTCTTATAAGAAAGAACGGAACCAACGTTCCCCAGCACAGTATAACATGCGGGTTCGGTCAATACATCCATATTATTATCTTGATTAGGGCATGACATGGTCGCTACCTGGAAAGAGAGAGAAGAAAACACTTTAGCGTATGCTCGTGCAAGATCAGATTGGTTATTATCTTATCTAATCAGGATGGCTCCCACTGGTTTTTATCAAATCTTCCTTCAAACCCTAAAAGGAAAGACTAGCCGGGATTAATTACACCCTACAACTTCGCCAATCTTTCAGCCAGGCCAATGTCGGTACTTTGAGGGAGGTTCCCCGTGCTTTCGCACGGACCTAATTAGAGTAAACCTCGTTTTTCCAGAGGCGTAACCCTGTTGACACCTTTCTAGACACCTACTTGATCGGCTAATTGTAATGTGTAAAACTCTCCCAGGAGTAACTCTTACTCGCAGTGGGTATCGGGATCCAACTATCTCATAGAAGGTATGCAATCTCATTGCAAATTTCAACACTTGAAATTCCCGATAATATTTTGCCCCAAGCATCCTATGACCTTGACGGAGGTCAACAAACCACAGGGTGCAAGTCAAGTTCAACCCGTCATTTCTTGATTGAATCAAACCCACCCGCACGACCCTTGACGGAGGTCAACAAGGTCGTACGACTGCCCTAATCCAATCTGCATCACATGCATAAGCAGATAAATACTAGTTAGCTACCGCACACTACGCCTTGACGGAGGTCAACAAACGTAGCACGAATACTAAGTAGGATTTATCTGAAATGACAGAGGGCTACGTCAGGTTTTTCTGAAAACCTATTGTGTAATGAACTTGATATCGTTGTAGAATCGAATGAAGTTTTGAAATGGAGTGATTTTGAGGCTTTTCTAGTTTTGCTAAAGGGGTCACTCCCGGTGAAGGGATCGTCGGCCCTTTCCTCGTCGAATGAGGTGCTGGATATATCACATATATCACTGTGCAAAGCAGAAACTATAGAAGCAATCAAAAGACAAACAGAGAGTTGTAGCATCTGCCAGTTATTGCTAAAGGAGTCACTCCCGGTGAAGGGATCTCGGTCCTTTCCTCATCGAATAAGGTGCAGGATATATCACATATACCGCTGTGCAAAGCAAGAACTGTAGCTACCCTTTTTATTTAAAATTTGATTCTACAATATCTTTTAGGTTTCTTTTCTTTCATTAATCACATTAATGAAGTCCCATCATTTAAGTCACCTAAACATCACAGATAAATACGACGTACACTTATGCCAACCGCATTCGCCTAGATGTCCCCTCGTGCACCGTTAGGTTAGATAACTAACGACAGAGCAGGGCAGGGCTAGTGCGGGTGCAAAACATAAGTAACGTTTATATAATATATCATATATACTATATACTGTATCCATCAGAACATATCAAATGATCACATCACAGATATCGCAGCAGAAAATATCGTATGAAATATTGGATATACTAGGACGTCCGTGTTTTCAATACGAGCCAGTATAAAACACGGATTCCACGGTCGTGATGAATAGCCAATCCCACACCCCTAGACCCCTACGAGAGCGGCAAGCAACCCTACCAATTCTAGGGTTAGGAGACCTGGACTCGACTCCTCGAGATGGTCTCCCACTGGACCCTAGAACCCGGTTACTTGTGCTCCCCTCCTTGGGTCTATCCTAATGCGGAAAAGTAAATAATATACATCAACGGTGACATCTTCCGCAACCTGGAAGTGCCCCAATAAAAGAATATTACATACAAGTTTTTACATGAATGAAAATGAAAAACACTCATCTCACATAAAAAACCCCGGCTATTCAAACACGACGATCCAATATAACATATCCAGCAACACATAACATCATATGTCAGCAACGTAAGTAAATATGCGCATCCCAATTGTCGTTGACATATAGCAACGAAACCGGCGATATCACATATTACACTTACGGTCACAGAAAACAAAGTGTAAAACTACAACAGTTGGAATCCGCAACCTCTTTAGACATCGCATGCCTAATCAAATGAAATACTTAGACATCACATGCCTAACAATTATAAACCCCGCATTTTAGTCTCATTATCGAAAACTCTTTTCAATATCAAGTGAGACTAAACCGCTAGATTTATAATATTCATTCAGTTATCTCATAACTGTTTGTGAATTCCAATTATTGTATCCCATTCCGGATAAATAGAAAATATTAAACTTTCCGATCGAACATTCGAACACCCAAGTTTTTCCGAAAACGTTCAACACATGAAATAGGTTCAAAGACATTCACTTCATGCCTCAGTACCAACGGTCCAGCCATAGAAGGGTCAAGCCAACACCTCACATGTGGCACGCCGTACTGCCCCAAACCCGAAGGTTCAAAGGGCAATTCAAGACGGTTACATAATCGAGTTAAGGTTTATTGTCTTCTAGAGGGACCATCACGTTACTTGCACTACTCAGAACGTTCTTAAACCACAGAAAAATCCAACACTTGGAAATTTCCCGGCAGGGGAAAGATTGGGTATTTACATCCGGTCGAACTTTTTAACATATTCTAAAATTATCCGGAAAAACACATAGACAAAACTTGATAATCCGATCGAAACATCGATTTCCAATGCAACCCCAGAACACTCAACTCTTGAGTCAAATTAAAAATTCCCAGAAAACTCAGCATCATAAAATAGGAATTACTGTGCAAAAAAAGAAGGCTGACGTCATCAGATGGCCGCGGAACCGCCGCAGAAGCCAGGCATCTGCCGCGGTTCCGCCGCGTTTTGGACTTATCTTTTGGAAAAATTTGCACTATAATTCTTAGAATTCCCTGCTGAATTTTTTAAGCATTTTTAATATGGAAAAAACCCAGTTTTTGAAAAAAGTCCATAGAGCATTTTAAATTAGGGTTTCGGTTCGATCGGACTTCAAATTCCGTCTACGCATTGCCTACGGCTCTAGCTAGGCTCTGATACCACTGTAGGGTTCCTAGGCACTCTAATGAGATCTCACAAGGTATCAATCATGCCAATTTCAAATTTTACAAGTGCCGAGAAACCCTAATATGGATTCGTTGACTAGAGTTTAGGCGAAAAGTGAAACTAGTTATCATTTTAACTGAAAGAAAGAGACTAAAACCTTTGTAGATCCGGTTCTCCACTTCCTTAGCTCCATGTAGACGTTCTCTCGCTGTCCATGTCGGATCTCGGACTCTAGCATCGGCTTCATCGGAGAAATGAGCGGACTAGTCGTCGGCTACGATGCCGAAGATGATCTACGTCGAGGTTACACAAGATCAAGCTCTAACTTCACCAAGTCGTGAAACTTGTGAAGAAAACACCCTATACTACTTAGCAAGAGGTAGAGAGTGAAGAAATAGGAGGTGGGTTCACTTTAGAATTGGATTTCTCACTCTTTTACTCAAGGTGCCATTAATGGAGTCAAGCTTTCTTCTTGATGAAGATGATGAAGAAGAAGAAAGAATATGATAATTGTTATCTTAAAAATGAAAATAATATGAATACTTATAATATACTAACCATGGTCAAGTGTAGAGAGTAAACTAGGGTTAGGTGAATGGTTAGGTTAAGAGAAGAAAACAAAATGGTCAACCTTTTCAACTCTTCTTGAAGCTTCATGAAAGAACCAAAGAAAGCCACCATTTCCCTTTTCTTTTCCAAAATAAATAAATAAATAAATAAGTAAGAAAAAGAAAACCCTAACCAATACACAACCATGGTTTAATCTTTACACAACCTCAAGTTAGCATGTATCATCAAACATGATACAAACAAGTGCACACTAAAATATATCACATATACAATGTGCACATCAAATGAGAAAAATCCTTTTAAAGTGAACCAATACTAGTTAATGCAAAGTAATATATCAAATATATATAATTATACATTAAATCATTAAATCAACACTTGATTCAATGATCCGGTCATGTCGCACATAACCGACTAGTATCCAATGTATCGACTTATCGAATCAATCTTCGATTCGATAACTAGGTTATATCGCATACAACCAATCAAAACATTAATCGCGAGAATGAAATACGGTATCACATACACGCATTAATCTCGGTCCCGCACATATCTCATATGCGCTCCTATTTCGTTTCGCTTGAGCCAGGAAACCTCTGTGTAGGACTCTAAAGACTCGTCAATACGCCGGTAGCAGATGATGATCATATCAAGCATCCACAAGCCGCAAGCGGTCTGCTAAACGTAACGGCCACCCGGGTATTGAGCGATCAGAAGATCGACGAGCAAGCCCGCTCACACTCCTGTGAATCCAACCAGTAACACTTACCGTACAGTCCGGTCTGTTCGTCTGATATGTCGCATATCAAGTCTAGGGGTGGTAAACGTCAGACCCCAATAACCGATAAGTCGTGCCGATGTGAGGCTCATAACGGGTCGAGAAAGTACTGGTAACACTTACCAGCAAAACTCTGATGAGCCCTGGCCAGGGACTTCCCTGTTACGGCCAATCGAGCACTGTGCAACATCAACCCCCAATACCGGGAGAGACGAAACCCCTCCTATCGCTCATTGCCTCCACGTGACTCGGGACTGTACCCAAAAACCACCGTTTTGCACGCCCTCATGGACGTGGTAAGGTGGAGATCAAAGCACAGTGGGAATCACACAAGACTCTATGACGATCTCGGGTCTACAGACTAACCTGCACAAGTGTCACCTGAGAACTGCCATCTGACGTGAGGTATAATACCATCTGGGAGTTCTCGGCGAGTTCGTCCAGTGTACCCAGTCTCCACTGAGCACCCATATACCATCTCTGATGTCAAACACCAATGGATATGGGATCATCCATCGCCCATCTCATGGGTCGAGAGGCGTATACGCTAGTCTACACTGGTATATCGATGCCCCATCTCGATACACCCACGACTAGGGACCTTGAAGGATGTACTTATGGACTACCATGTCCCCACTAGTATGATCTGCATCATAGTCCAGGTAGTCAAGTACAAATCCTAAGGGCTTTATCAACATGTAACTATAAGACAGTTTAAAGTGACTAGTGTACATGTTAAGATAAAGAGTATATTATATACATCATCTGTACAATACTGGCCTCTAGGGCATACATACAACTAACAAGGGCGTATATATATTCGGAACCCAGGCTTGACCTTATGGAACTTAGACCTCGTCGAGGGGGTATTAGACCCGAACTTTCGTCATGTAGGTTGACCTTGGTTGATGGAGTAGGTGACTTCAGTAGAGTGACGTACCGTGTGTATGTTCCGCGGCATACATACGATACGCTACTCCGCTTAAGGAGCCTTAGGATGTACATTTCCTTACACAGTATTATATTCATTCCTATGATCTATTCTCATCGATATTGGTTTATGGTTTTGCTGCCACGATGATACGGGCAGAGAAAACTACGGCTAGAGTTGCGTTAGCACGAGCTCGTCACGAATGATGACTGACCAGGGTGTGATTCCAGGGGCATACAATTTTCATAGATGCGTCGTTTTATTGTGTTTTCGCGCCATGAGCGGTTGATGGATCGCTTTTACGAGATTTCTCGGACGTGCAGATCAGCACCAGAGGATTGAGTCACTGCTAGAGGCCAGCTAGAATGTGATGACCGTCGATACACTGATTATACTTGATGATTGAGGCACTGTTCAACTTGCGGACGAATGATTCAGTTATTGCTGCGACTGACGAGATATAGCCCCAGAGGTTTGGAGCTATTGCCGCACGAGTTATACTTAGAGATATGATAGAAGATCGCTAGTCACCCAAGGGGGAATGACTAAGACATGTGATTCGTTGCCTACCCGATGCGAGGTCATCAGATTGATTGATTCCAGCTAGAGACGACTTCACGTAGATACGTTGAGAGTCGATAGAGACGATCGAATGTCAGAAGCCCATTTTCCAAGTTTAAAGTATTCAGAGACAAATGCAAGTAATGCTATGGACCCACTAGAAGAATGAAACTCTAACTCAACATAATGACCATGAGAACGCTTTGAAACCTTAGGGTTTGCGGCAGTTCAGCGGTGCTATTAGTGAGGCTTGGGTTTGCCCTTCTACGATTGGTCTACAGGTACTGTGGCATGTACTGGAATACTATTAACCGTACCCAAGATATTGAGCTCATAGGGGATTATGGAACTTTGACAAATCGATCGAAAGGTTCGACGTCATTCGGATATCATGTGATGGGATACATTGCTTGGGAGACTCCAGATACAAGTATAGCCGTTGGAGCACGGTCCATGCAGCCACGAAGAGACGAGTCCGAAACAGTCGATATTAGAGAAAAGTGGAGTAAGAGCTTCGTACGAGATCTTGATGAGATGATGTTCCACTCCGCCAACATCAGATATGTGATACGCATGCAGAGGCGTTGTACATGGATATATCTTCCAGAAGGAGTCGCAATGAGTATGCAGCCATTCAGGAACAAGATACAGATTTAGTAAAGGATAATGACTTCCGGGCAGTTCAGCAGAAATGAGATTTAGGTGAGATTTCGACAGAACCTTTCTGGAATACTATACGAGAATACTTGGACCCAGGGGCGGTCATATTGTGCATACCCAGCAGGCCAGAGTTCGGCATCGTCGATGAGACATGTTATGAGTGACCATGACGGTTGGCCAGAGATCTTTAGAGGATGTGCTTGAGCGGAACTATTCCGCTATACTTGATTTCAGTATTTTGGGCGATCTATTCGCACGATTGAGTTTTGATGACTGAGTTTCATGATATTTGTTCCGGTGCACCATGGTTGTACCTACTGGGTATTTATATTTTGTGCATGGTTATTACACTTGATATATGCTTTCTACACCGTTGTGTTGATTTATGATTTATGCACAATTATTGCACTGGATATCGTTTTTGTGCCTTGGCCGCACATGTTTATGATTTCATGGATTTCATGCAGTTGGGTTGATTTTGTGCATATGGTATGCACACGATTTGGTTTTTGCACTCGGTATAGTTCATATATGCTTGCAGTGCATTGATACGTATTTTGTACACCACAGTTGCACTTGACTTCGTTTTGATGTCATTCAAGACATTGATTTTGATTTCATGCCTATATTATGCATGTGATTTGATTTATGCTTTCGGCATAGTTTTCATGCACTTTTAGTATTTTGATTTGCTTTTGTGCACGCTGATGCACATGATTGTGAGATTATATACCACGGTATACCTGATTTAGATTTGGATTGAAATGTGTTGTATACCGTCGATTTCGATTGTGATAATCGATATTTGTTTTGTGCACCTTATGTACCTGATTGGATTCTTGCGCATATTTGACGCGCTTGGATTGGATTTTGCACATGTTCGGCATTTGATATTGGATTTTGAGATTTCGTACATGTTGGATGCACATGATTAGATTTTATTCGTGCATGATGGATGCACCTGATTTGGATTTTCGCGCATGTTGGGCACGTGATATGAGATGCGATTTTGATGCACACCGGATGCACTAAATCGGGATTCTTTGTGCATATCAGATAAACCTAATATTGCTGTCAGGCACACTCGTTACCCTTGACAGGTGTTTCGTGCACACCCGTTGCACTTAGATTTTGTTTCTGTGCACATGTATGGAAAATTTATGGATTTCGATTTCTGTGCGCACCAGACGCACGCGGCATTCTTATGCACATTTTGGGATTGATTTCCTATGAGTAGTACGTTTTTATGATGTTTGTTGTTTGGTGTAGTAGCTGAGCAGGACTAGTCCGAGAACAGTACCTAAATATATTTTGCATGCATTGATAGCTATCGAAAGGATTTCCAAAAAAGGAGCTATAGTCTCAGTATTTACCTACGTGTCTGAGATGACACAAAACATTTTATAAAAGAAACCCTTCTAAATTATTTTCAAAAACGGCAGGACGTACATATTAAACAAATGATAAGTATATATATAGTTATTTTCTTACAATAAACGTCCGCCACTGTGCCACGATACGCGCATCGCGCAGCAACATGAAAAGCTTGGCATGCATTTCCTTCAGATGTTTACATGTATAGTTTTGATATATATCATATTGGTTTTTGTATTGGATTTGACATTTGTGTCTTCACCATGACTCCGATAATTGCGGGATACTTGATGGAGTTTTGATTTTGAGTTATCTGCTCATTATTCATGCGCATGTTTTACGCTACGATGCGTTTTATGTATTGATGATTTCGGAGCCCCAACGACTTGGACTTTTTACTGAAATGTTTTAGTATTTGAGAGGTTTAAATTTAAATTCGGGGACCGAATTTCTTTAAGGGGAGAAGATTGTAACATTTCAGAAAAATAAAATATTATTTTTGGGGATTTTTATAATTAAATAATATTATATTGAATATTTTAATAAGGCGGTATAATTAAATACCGATAAATTGGGAAATATTTGGAAAATTATAGAAATTACTGAGATGAGAATGTTTTATGTGATTTAAGCAAATTATAACTTTTTAGAATTAATCATATTCTTTTTTTAAAGCTAATCGCGATTAAATATCGCTAATCGTGTATTAAGCCAGTTTTGTGCACATGACATGCACCATATCACATTTTATACTTGTGCATTTTGTTAACCATGACATTTTGCTTTTGGATTTTCATTTGGGTTTACAAATAAAAGAAAACAAAAGAAAATAATAAAGAAAGAGGGATGGGCAAGAGAGAGAGGTGAGGGGTCAACCCAAGACCATGGCTCCTTGTCCCTTTGTTATTTTTTCTTCATTTCTCTTCCCTCTCTTCTCTCATGGCAGCACTCATCTCCCTCCTCCCTCTAAACACCTCATTTCATCTTCAAAAACACCTCAAAGTATCACCTTGCCTTCACTAAAAACATGCACAAGCTCATGACAGACACTTTGGACTAAGAAAAATCCGATTTTGAAGACTTGGGGCAACTCAAGAAAATTCTTGAGTTGCCAAATGAGATAATTTCATCACCATTAGCATAGTATTACTTTTACTTTAGTATCCTTGCATGTTTAGAAGTGTTTAAATTTGATTTAGTGAGGTTAGAAAATTCCTAATTAGGGTTTGAGGGATTCTTGAGTTGTGGTTGTGTAATTGAGGTTAGTAGAGGCTAAACAAACCCTTTAATGATAGTATATTGGATTAAAACCAGAGACTTAACCCCTTAAACCAAACTTAGAAACCCCGACATCGGCAGATTTTGGGAAATTGTGATGATATTTAGATATCTGCTATAACCCGGGTACCTGGAAAATTATTTAGCAAAGACTGAGAGATAAGCAGGCACCCAGGAAGCTTTACCCAAGACCCTAGCCCCTACACCCTCACCTGGGCCGCAGATTTATTCCATCTGGCCGCAATTTGTGGCCAGGATGGGTTAGAATTGTCTCGTGTTTGTTCTGTGGCTCCATCTCCAGTAAACTAGACCCTTTACATATGCAAAATTGGCTAATTTCTGTTAGGGTAAAATCTGGGACCATTTTCATGAGTTGATGCATTGTTTTACGACTTCGTTTTAACTTGATTTGATATTTGATATTGTGTTCCGTCGTCTAATGTTTGTACGTCAGCGACGGGTTTTTTTTTTGTGGTTTTGAAGGTGTAGTCCATAGGTTCTAATCTATAGGCTTCTAGCTTGTCGTTTTGGTTTTGATTTGGTTTTTAATGCGATGCGATACGTTGTGACATGTAGGTACCCCGTGTGGATTTCGAGACGACGAGAATGAGCGTGGTGTCATCGACTCCAGCAAGCGAAGACCAAAGTGAGTAGATATATATCTACGGGGGAAGTCGGGTGGATGGCGTATAGCACCCCCGCAGTTCGTAGTATAGCTTATGATATGTTATACATTTACATATATGTTGTGAATTAGGATGATTAACAAGTAGGATCTTAGAAGATCATGGGATAAATGTTGGTGTATTTGGATGATAGTGTCGTGGTTGATATCTTAGTCGCGAACTATAGAATAGGTTTGCACACACGCACGCACACACCCTTGCATACATTATTATTACATATATGGGAATATGTATACACACACACACATATGTATGGGACTATGTGTGTGTGTGTGTGTGTGTGTACACATGGATGATGAGGATTGTATATGGTATTTGGAGATGAGTCGATGAGTTGGGCATGGTGCCATGAGATCGGTGATATAATATGGTTCGTTTTATAAGATACGATATGAGATTATAGCGGGCCTTTAGGCGTGTGTTTTCATACCGCGTGTATATATGCAGATGGTATCAGTTTGTACTAGATTTAGATCAGTACCCCCAGTTCATAGGATATGATGATAAGGATACCAGATGAATAATGAGATGAATGTGATATTTGACCCGTACCCAGATTTGGGATATCGTACGATGGATTTACAGTACTAGCTATATATTGATAATAGATCCGCACTCTTGACTCGAGAATGTCATATTATATATTGTATCGTATGTGTTACTATTGAGGCGGGATCACCGACTATTATATTTATATGTATCGACTCAGATTTAGGTGGTTTCCTTACCTTTTCAATTAGCCTGCTAGTTTAGTCATGTAGTTTACGTATAAATGTTAGACTAGACTCGAGTCATACCTATTTTAAAACTAACGAATCGTGAGTATTTTAAAGACAAGCCAAAGGATTCTACGGATATTTTCAAAAGACGCATCTTTTCTTAAAAATATCGTAGCCCTTATTTTTCTAAACGCCACGATTCGTGTTATTTCAAATGGCAAAACTGTATGACTCATATATATTGATGTAGATTCTTCACCGTTGCGTTTATTATTCATTTTCCGTATATTCTTGCTATTCGCATCGCATTGCATGTTTAAATGTGTTTATTGTTATATTAAACCCATGCTGTTAGGACACCAGCACCATTACCGATGATGCGTATGCCCCACATACACCTGCTTGCCGGCTCACACACTTCATCATCGATAATTGTCATGTCACTACACAATAGGATTGTTGCATCAGGATATGACTCCTTACATGACATACTTGCGTATATACCTACTTGTACATCCATATTGGCGCACAGGCATATTGTATACTCATACTTACGTATATACCTACTTGTACATCCATATTGGCGCACAGGCATATTGTACACTCATACTTGCATACATACCACTTGTACATACATAAATGATGCTGGCTTGATTTTGGAGAATTGGGGACCGCGTGTTATATTTTTAAAACTGGATCCACTTAAAAGAGCGGTTTTCCCTTGTTGCTCATAGTACGACTTTATGCTGTATGCATCACATTATATGGATTTACGCATTGAATTTTGGATTTTATGTGATTTCTGGATTTGAGAACCCTGCTATTATTTAAAGAAAGTATGCATTGTTTGAAAACCCGGTTTCTCTTGATATGATATTTCAGTATGTCCACCATGCGTTTTCTCGGTTCTGAGACGTATGATAGAAACCCAATTCGAGGAGGAGGATGATCCGTTTGCGGGTTCATAGTGGACCCGGTATGGTACCCCGGGACGAGAGAGAGATTTCGTGGGGATGACGATGAGCCTGCGAGAGAAACCACTACCTACCGATAATTGTATTTAGGCTCTGCGGATATCCGGAGGATACCGACCGGAGTCGAGAGATAATATGGGCCGATCCGGACTGACGGAGCCCGATATATGAGGATTTACGTGCCGATACTGGGCACGGGTTTCATGATATTTTCGAGTGTCGATACTGGACACTCAGGTTTCATGATTTTGAAGTGTCGCGAGGGACAGACGTTGGTCTATATCCTCATACTTTCATGCATATACTTTTATGACTTTTACATGCATGATACTGTTGTGTCATTGGTTGACCGTGGACGAGATCCACATGCATACAGGCTTGATTACATGGTTGGATGATATCCACATACTTATAGACTTGAGTATATAGTCGACACTGATTCATGTTAATTGCATTGATCATACCTCATATTTATGATATTTTGCTACCTGAGGCACTGACACGAGCACTTGGTATTACACTGATGTATAGATGTTTATCCTTGCCACCTTATCATACTTCAGACTTTATCATTTTGAGGATATATATATTACTGATCGTATTGACCTAAGATTGAGTCATACATACGATTTCTGCTCTGTGATATTTTCTACTCACGAGTTGGCAAGTCACCCCCGTTGTGCCATAGTTTCTCGCAGGTTTTGCCGTACAGATTTCATTGGTTATGGCTTTGCTGGCACACTGCTTTCATTCCAGGTAATTACTTTGGTAGGTGGGCTCACTTGTATCGTGACCACCATTGTACATGTATTTATTTCAGTTGTATCTATTAAACTCCATCAACCAGACTTGTATATTTATTTCAGACTTAGAAAACCAGTTGTTATTATTTCGATCTTAGAGTCGCGCGTTGTATTAGTATGGTTTTCTTGATGATTTTGAGTTTCCTTTTGAGTTTTGATTCTCGTCCTTCGGCGTTGTATATTATATTGCTTGTGTGGTTGTGACCGTCAATTGACGAAGAGCTAGCTCTCGCTTGGGGATGCCTTTATCATCGTGCATATATTATTCATTTTGTACCCCGTTTGGGGCCAGTATTTACAAAGGAAACTCTGCCGAAATTTTCAGAAAGGACTTGGGATTTTAAAAATGCATAATTCGGCTTATATTTTTAAAACCACTTGTTTTAAAACCAGTTTTCTTCACTTCTTCCTTAAAATGGTTTAGATTTCTGAGATTTTTGGCTTACTTGAATTAGATGGGGTCTTATAGATTTCATATGATTCAAGTGCCAGTCACGTGCCATTTCGGGTCGTGACATTAACATACTAAATTTAATATTTAATTTATATTAAATAGAGCAATGAATCGTAAAACCCTAGTTTTCTGTCGTATCTTTGCCTTAATTAAAATCATTGTTTTCTGGCAATCTTTCAATTTTAATTAGAAGCTGAGACCGTAGCTTTCTCAACTAATTCCAGTGATCGAGAGCTAAAATTATGTATTTAATTTAGGAAGATGGAAAGAGATGAGAAAAGGGAGAAGATTAAAAATCGATACGGTTCAATTAAACTTTAGATATGACGAGTGAGAATAGAATTTAAATAACTTATATGGGTTTTAGGTTTTAATCATAGCCCTAAAATAAAATCTATCAACGATTCAAATGTTAATTAAGTCGGCGGATTTCAAACGGTTGCGGGCCGATAAGAGTTGCAGTCAGGTGCGGGCCCGGGGTCGGACGGGCTATAATAATTTTAAGACCCGTCCTATTCAAATGCGGACGTGTTCGGGTTTTGAACCCGTCAACTTCGGACAGATTTTGCACGAGAATTTTACCCTTCAAAAGCGGACGGGTTCGGACGGATAACGGGTCCAATCGACCCGATGAACACCTCTAATGACAAGTCCTTTTCTTGTCATAGCATTTTGAATCGGGGCGACATGAGGTCAAAAAATAATGTCGAATGAATATTGGAACTAATTTGTTTCATTGTCGTTTTCTGTGAAATGTCCCTTCCACCGTACCAAGACTCGAAAGTTATGAAAAATGTTAAGAGAGTATATTTTATATTCTAACTCTTTCATTTGATAGAAAAGACTTAGATAATGATAATGTTGTAGTTGTTTGGCTTCATCATGCCATCTTCAAAGGAAGCTAGTACATGATCTACTCAATTAAATAAAATGTGACAAATTGATACCAAATTGTTTCATAAACTTTGATAAAACATTTTTTTTTGATGCAACAGAGCCTATCGTATGCCTCTCTCAAAGCACTAAAATGAGAAATCCTGGGTTCGTATGCCTCTCTCAAAACACTAAATGAGAAATCCTGGGTTCGATTCCGGCTCTCCTACATAAAACCCTACTTGCCCATCAATTGGCTAGGGACTCTTGCCCCTGATAAAACATTGTTATCATTCCTTTTTCTTATTGTTTCATATAGTAAATCGTGTAGAATTAGAAGTACTGTCTATGGAATTT
Organism: Agapanthus africanus; assembly: GCA_030015575.1. Classification (NCBI taxonomy): domain Eukaryota; kingdom Viridiplantae; phylum Streptophyta; class Magnoliopsida; order Asparagales; family Amaryllidaceae; genus Agapanthus; species Agapanthus africanus. Next base: position 415,216 of record JASDDO010000234.1, read on the forward strand.
TTGAATTAATTGTTTTTGTCTTATCATTGATGTTTTTGGTGTTATTCGATCAAGATGTGTGTTGAAGCCTGATTTCATGCTTGTATTCTTGTGTGATTTTTGGTAATTTTGGATGCATTTGGAATTTGATGACGTAAATTCAATAATTTGGATAGGTTGATATTAAAAATTAAATAATAAATATTTGTTCGTTTGTGGGTCGGACCCTATTTAGATTCTTGTTCGGACCACCTTACCTTGCACACAGAATGAGAGATTCTAAGCCATACATCTATGCTATAATTTTATGTTTAAGCACCTATAAAACTTAAATTTGACACTTTTGGATGGACCCAGATAACCACTTGCATAAGTAATATACAAACGGCTAAGATTTTGTATAAGAAAAAAGATATCCTTAAAATAGATTAAACCAGATAACCACTTGATAAATGATATGGATAGTAAGTAGAGACTTTTCATTGGCTAAGACATATGTTGTAAAGATTACGTATCTACCGCGCAGCGGAAAATCCAAGACCGTTGTTTTTGGGTAGATTGAAAAAAACTATCTGACAGAATCCAACTCACACGTAAACACACCAACAACAACTGTCACGCCCCGCTTCTCAGTATACGGAGAAGTAGACGTGACGGGCAGCGACGTATTAACTCAGATTAAGCAATATATAAATAAAATACACAAGAATGACAAAAAATGTAATATAAACAGCAACTTTTAGTATTATCCATTCTTTACATTACAACTGATTTGAAAAGGAAAAAAATACAATGCTGAAAGTAATACCTAAACAGTGGCATATGAAATGGAAGTAAGTGAAACTGTGTCCTAGCACCACCACTGGATTTTCACAAGCATCAAGCATGCTTTATTTAAAAATTTGGAGTGATAAGCCACACTAACTTAGAATCTAACTAGAATATTAGGGTTTAAGCAATGATATCATAAGAACTGGACTAAGTGAAGAAGTATACAACCTTTGTAGATTGTGTCCTTCACTTCTATAGCTCCGGATAGTAGTCCCTACGACTTCTCTAGACTCCACTTGAAGATTGAACGAGCTTACTTCGTGAACTTCGTGTCGAAAATGATCCGCCTTGAAGCTTCTCTAATCTAAGTTAGCTCTTCATTAATCTCTCTCTAGTGAAGGAAACACCCTACTTTAAATTGCTAATCTAAACTAGGATGATGAAGTAGGGGTTTGTAAGCTCACTTAGATCGATCCAAAGCCCTATACTTCATATCACATGTGAGGGTTAAGGCTTTGAGGTGGAGGAAGAAGGAGATAATGGTAGAGAGCAAAATAAAAGGAGAAAAGGAAATGATCAAGTGTAGAATGGCTTCAACATTTTCCTCACTTATTGAAGCATACAATTTCTCTCAATAAATATATTGAACCATGTTTCAATAGTATAGAAAGACCAATAAAAAAATGACCAAGCTATGCCTCACCATTCCACAAATATCTCCCCATTTTTCCACCTCATTTCTATTTTCCCAAAATAGAAATTCCATGCTTCATTTAATATATATATATATATATATATATATATATATATAAAGAAAATAATTAGTGAGCAATAATATTAGTTAATATATAATTATATCAAATATAAATATATATCATATTATTAAATCAACACTTGATGCAATAATCCGGTTATATCATATATAACTGACTAATATCATTTATCTGTATATCACATTATCAAATCAACACTTGATTCATTTATCTGTATATCACATTATCTCATTTTCTAAAAATGTGGTATGTTGAGAAACAAACACTTTTTGTTCCTCCTTGTAGTAGAATAGATATCCATATGAATGTTTTGGATATCCCACAAATTTACGCATGACCGATCGTGTCTCAAGTTTATCTGGATTCTGCTTTTTAACAAAAACTGGATAACCCCATATCCTAACTCTTTTAAGAGACGGTCTCTTTCCATTCTATATCTCATATATTGTGGTAGACACGGTCTTGATTGGAACCCTGTTTAACAGATACATTGCTGTCTCCAATGCATATGCCCAAAAGGAAAGCGATAACTCAGTATCATACATCATGGATCGTACCATATCTAATAGGGTACGATTCCTCCGTTCTGACACACCGTTATGCTATGGTGTGTAAGGAGGAGTGAGCTGAGTAAGAATCCCATTCTCTTTTAAGAAGTCTGAAAACTCTGTACTCAAATACTCTCCATCTCGATCTGATCGAAGTTTCTTGATGCTCAAGCCTGTTTGCTTTTCCACTTCAAGTTTGTACTTCTTGAATTTCTCGACAGCTTCGGATTTATGCTTTAACAAAAACACATGTTCGAATCTTGAGAAATCATCAGTAAAACTAATGAAGTATGAAAAACCGTCTCTTACATGTGTAGACATTGGTCCGCATACATCACTATGTATGAGGCTTAAGAGTTCCACAGCTCTTACTCCGTGTCCAGTAAACGGAGTTTTGGTCATTTTACCTTTGATACAAGACTGGCAAGTACCATAAGATTTATATTCAAAAGGATTCAAATATTCATCTTTATGTAGCTTGTTTAGTCTTGTTTCATTAATATGACCAAGTCTACAATACCAAAGAAAAGATTCATTTATGTCTGAAAACTTTCTTTTATTAGTATGTTGTATATTGAAAACTGTGTGTTGGTTCAGGACGTAAATACCGTTATTTAATATACCATACCCAATCAACTGTTGATTCAAGTTAATGTTCATAACATTATTCTGGAACACAAAATGATATCCTTCATTGTCCAACAAAGAAATGGATATTATATTACATAGCATACTAGGTACATAATAATACGGGTTCAAAACCAAAATACAACCCGAAGGCAACCCCAGATGATACTCTCCTACGGATACAACATGTATATTGGAATCATTTCCAACCCGCAGAGTATGGTCACTAGTCCTCAAAACTCTACTGTTTCTCAATCCCTGCATACAATTGCAGATGTGAGAACCAGAACCGGTATCTAATACCCAAGATGCAAAGTTTATTGAAAAAAAGTTTTCAGTTACAAACACACCTGAAGCGGAAGCATCAACATGCTTCTTCTTCTTCTTGAGATCAGCAAGATACAGAGCACAGTTGCGTTTCCAATGTCCCGACTTATGGCAGTAAAAACATTCTCCTTTTCCACTTCCCGCGGCCCCGGATTTGTCTTTCCCCTTCGCCTTTTGAACTCCACCTTTCGATTTGATGGGTTTCTTCTTCTTCTTTCCCTTGGCCTTGGCTTTTGGGACGGAAGAAGAAGATGGCCCAGCAAACAGAGCGGGAGTTTTCGTTGTCTTAACGTGCTCTCTGCACTTCTCAACATATTGAGAAGTTTAGGCAATGATTTCTCCAAATCGTTCATATTGAAATTCACTATGAACGGAGCAAAGGCAGGGGGAGAGACTGCAGAACAATATCTGTATATTGTTCATTATCCATGGTCCATCCCAGTTCCTCGAGTTCTTCTATAAGACCAATCATCTTCAGAACATATTTTCCTACTGATATACCAGGGTCCATCCGCATCTGAAACAACTTTCGAGATAGCTCGTATCGTAAAGTACGAGATTGCTCTTCATACAACTCCTTTGTATGAAGAAAGATGGATTGTACATCCATATTCTCATGCTGCTTCTAATGAATACTGTCCATAGAAGCAAGCGCGAGGCATTTGGCCGTGCTATAATCAATATCCCATGTTTTTCAGATCTCTCTATCCGAAACAGATGATTCAGGTCCTGGGACGGGTGGGGCTTTGGTAGTGAGGACATATGATACTTTATCATATGTGAGTGCAATGTTCAAGTTCCTCAACCATTCTTTATAATTAGGTCCTGTCAGTTTATTTTTCTTTAAAATAAGCTTAAGTCCCGTCATCGGTATCTGCCATTAGGAGAGAGAAAAGAAAACACTCAGCGAAATGCTCTTGCAAAAATTTAGATTGGTTATTATCTTATCTAATCGATATCTCCCATTGCTTTTTATCAAATTTTCTTTCAAAACCCGAAAAGAAAACTAGCCAGGATTAATTACATTCTACAGTTTCACTAACCGGTCAGCCAGACCAGTGTCGGTATTTTGAGAGAGGTTCGCCGTGCTTTCGCACGGATCTAATTAAAATAAACCTCGTTTTCCCAGAGGTCAAACCCCTTTGACACCTTTCTAGACACCTACTGGATTAGCTAATTGTAAAGTGCAAAACTCTCCTGGGAGCAACTCTTACTCACAGTGGGATCGGGATCCAACTATCATATAGATGGTATGCAATCTCATTGCAAATTTCAACTCTTGAAACTCCCGATATGGTTTTTACCCCTAGTTGCTTATGACCTTGGCTATGGTCAACATATCATAAGCAATAGTCAAGTTCTACCCGTCATTTCGAGATTAACTAGACCCACCCATATGACCCTTGACTATGATCAACATAATCATATGAATGTCCTAACTGATCGCATCATATGCTTTATAGGAAGACATCACTTAGCTACCGTACACTACGCCTTGACTATGATCAACATACGTAGCACGAATACTATATACTCTGCTTCCTAAAATGATGGAGGGTTGCGGATGGTTTTTATGAAAACCTTTAACGCTTTGAACTTGATATCGTTGTAGAAGAAATGGAGTGGCTTAAGCTCCGCATCTTTTGAAACTTGCATTTTTCATAAAAAGGCCGAGTGGGTTTCAAATCTAATTCTACAATATCTTTAGGTTTCTTTTTCTTTACATTAATCCTATTAATGCAGTCCCATCATTTAAGTTCCTAAGCTATCACAGAAAAGAAACGAAAATAGAACGTACACTTATGTCATCCGCATTCGCCACAGTGTCCCGTTATGCACCGTTAGGTTACTTAACTAACGGCATAGCGGGGCGGGACTAGCGCGGGTGTAAAACATAAGCAACGTTTATTATATATCATATATATAATAATAATCCATTCGTCTCAGATACTAAGTAATCACATTACAGAATATTAACAGCAGAAGTACATATGAAAATAAAAGGATATCTAGGATTTCCGTATTTTGTATTAAACCAATAATAGAAAATACGGATTCCACGGTCGTGATGAATAGCCAAGCCCACACCCTTAGATCCCTACGAGAGCGGCAAGTGACCCTACCAATTCTAGAGTTTAGGAGACCCGGTCTCGACTCCTTGAGATGGCCTCCCACTGAACCCTAGAACTCGGTCACTTGTGCTCCCCCTCCTTGGGTCTATCCTAATGCGGAAAAGTAAATAATATACAATAATGGAGACATCATCCTCAACCCGGAAGTGTCCCAAATAAAAGAATATTACATACATTTGATTTTTACATGAATGAAAATAAAACTCTCAACTCACATAAAACCCCCGGCTATTCGATCACGACAATCCTGCACATCATATCTCAGCAACACATAATATCATATATTATCAACGTAAGCAAGTATGCGTATCCCGATTGTCGTTGATGTATAGCAACGAAATCGGCGATACACCACATACTACACTTACGGTCGCAGAAAAGAAATTAAAAAGTTACAACAATTGGAATCGTAACTGCCCTTAGACATCAAAAACCCGGGATATCACATATCAAAGATTTCATGTCCAACAAATGTAAAGCTCATATTTAGGTCTCGCCCATGAAAACACTTTTTCAAATTAAATCGGATAACTCAACAATATTTCCGATTAAACCCGAGACCGAAATGTTAGATTTACGCGCAACAAACAAATTTGTAGATTTCAATTATTGTATCACATTCTCAAACACTAGGCGCAGTTAAAACATTCGATAGAACGATCAATTACCCAAATAATTCCCAGAAAGCTTAACACTTAAGCAATATTAAAATACACCAGAGACTGCTACAAGCTCATACGGGCCAGTACAAGAACGCACAGTCCATGCCTCACCAAAGGCGCCGCGGAACCGCCGCAAAATGACCATTTTGGCCGCGGTTCCGCGGTCGTTTGGTCGAGTTAGGGCTTCATTCTTCCTGTGGGCCCATACAATTCTCTGCACGTTTTTCTGAGTATTTTTAATGTGAAAAAATCCAACTTTTTGAAAAATTTCCAGAGAGCATGTTCCGGGCGATATTTTTCGTTCGTTCGAGGTTTTTAACGTCGTCTAGATTACTCTAAAGCTCTAGTTTGGCTCAAATACCATTGTTGGGTTTATCTAGCACCTCATCTAAGGTTTGGAAGCATCACACATGCCACAATTAAAATTTTAAAGGTGCTAAGCAAACTAAACCAGAATCTTAACTAGAATTTTAGAGTAACATACAAAGTATCATATACTAAAGAGAATCTACCACTAAGTGTAGAAATTATAACCTTTGTAGACCTCCTTTGGTGACTCCTTGGACCTTTGAGAGTATGGAACAGATCGCTAGATGTCTTCCTCGTCAACGATGATCCACCCGAAATCCCTTTGCCTAAACCTCCTTGCTTTACTTGATCTTTAAAAGAATTAGAGCAAAACACCCTACACAAATAGGCTAGAGAGGTATAGAATGATGAGGTGGTGTGTATTCTATAATCAAAACCCTTTCTTTTTATCAACCTCACTCAAGAGAAAACTCAAGAGAGCTAGATGGAAGAAGAAGATAATGGTGGCTTAGCTTTTTTCAAAAGATAATGATCTTCTCTTTGATAAAATGAGAATGGAATATATATATATATATATATATATATATATATATATATATATATATATTCCACTCTCAATCTTAACCAATGGTTAACAAATATCTAGATATTTATTTTGGTAGAAAAAGAAATATAGAAACTTAACTCATGGTGGGAGCTATGGTTAAAAGAATGGTCAAGGATAATTATCCTACCATGAATTAATTTTCTATTTCTTTAACTCTAAAATAAATATATATGGATATTTATTAACATGTGAGTCTTGCATTACCACCATTTGTGTATCAACAACCATGATACAATGTATGTGTGTATGTGTCCATGCACATCATCATGTGCATACATGCATGCATACATCAACAAAGAAAATGGTTTAAATAAAGAATTAATATAAAAGTCTTTGTTAAATCAACACTTGATTTAACAAACCGATCATATCACATACGACCCGACCAATAGAAAAACGCCCGATTAATATACGGTATCACATATACGCATTTAATCGGGTCCCCGCGCATATCTCATATGCACACCACATCGTTTCTCCTGAGCTAGGAACTCCATTGTGGGACTCTAAGACTCGTCAATACGCCGGCAGTAGGTGATGATCATATCAAACACCCAAAAACCGCAAGCGTCAATACGTAACGGCCACCCGGGTATTGAGCGATCAGAAGAAAACCAGCGAAGCTGTCAAAACTCCCGTCGAGCCAACTGGCAACACTTACCGTACAGTCCGGTCTCTTCGTCAGATATGCTGCATATCGAGTCTAGGGATGGAATCGTCGACCCCAATAACTCAATAAGTCATGCCGGTGTATGGCTCATAACAGATCGAGAAACTACTGATAACGCTTATCAGTAAATGTCAGCAGCCCTGGCCAGGGACTTCCTGTTATAGCCAATCGAGTATAGCACAACATCAACCCCCAATACCGGGAGAGACGAAACCCCTCCTATCGCTCATTGCCTCCATGTGCCTCGAGACTGTACCTAAAGTCCATCTGTTTGCATGACTCGGTAGAGCCATGGTAGGGTGGAGATCAAATTACAATGGGAGGACACACAAGACTCTATGACGATCTTGGGTCTACAGACTAATCTGTACCAGTGTCACCTGAGAACTGCTATCCGACAATAGATATAATACCACATAGGAGTTCTTGGTGAGTACGTTCAGTGTACCCAGTCTCTACTGAGCACCCGCATACAATCTTTGGTGTCACCACACCAGAAGGATATGGGATCATCCATCGCTCATCATATGGGACAAGAATGGTATACACTAGTCTACTCTGGAATATCGATGCCCCGTCTCGATATACCCACGACTAGGAACAGTTAAAGGATATGCTTATAAACTACAGGTGTCCCACTAGTATGATCTACATCATAGTCCCAGTAGTCAAGCAAATATCCTATGGGCTTTATTAGCATGTACCAAATGAATAAGATGCATGATCAAATGAACATGTCAAGATAAAGTAAACCAGATAGCATACTATCATGTCGAGCAAGAAAGTCATCTATATACATATATACATATCCAAGTATCCACTATACATATAATGGCCTCTAGGGCATACATATATCCAACATGAGAGAGAGACAATAAGTGTACATGTTAAAATAAAATGCAACCAGATAGCATACTATCATATCGAGCAAAAAATTCCTCCCTATATATGTTCAAGCATCCACTACAATATACATCCCATGTACAGTAATGGCCTCTAGGGCATACATATAACTAACAATCTCCCACTTGCACTAAGGCCATCTGTTGTAGTATCTAATACCCAACAATATAGCAGTGGTTGTAGTATCCTATACTCAACCATCCTAAAATCTCTCAAATAGTATTTGGAGAAGCAGGCCTTGGTGAGTGGATCCGCCGTGTTAACCTCAAAATCTACTCTTCTTACCTTGATCCCTTGGAGATCAACCATCTCCCTGATCAGGTGATACTTGCCTCAGAATATGTATGGAACGCTGATGGGACGTTCGTTCCTAGGCCAAAGCCACAACTCCAATGTTGTCACAATAACAATTATTGGACGCTCAATGGTAGGAACCATGTTCATCTCATGAACAAGAAATGCCCAAACAGCCACTTTGGCAGCATCATTGGTAGCAATGTATTCAGCCTTTATCATCTAGTATGTCTCGGTATCTAGTTTCGAACTCTTCCAACATACCGTCCCTTTACCGAGGGTAAAGACAATGCATGTGACTGACTTTCAGTCGACATTATCACTCTGGAAGCTCGAACCAAGAACTTTCTTTTAGTGCTTCTCAAGTACTTAGGAATGTCCTCCACAGCTGTCCAGTGATTCTCCCAAGATCCGATTGATTCCTAATCACTGCACCTAATGAGCCATCTACATCTGGTCTGGTACTTAACATCACATATATGATAGAGCCTACTGCCGAAGCATAGGATATTCTTTATACGCGTGCTCTCTCCAAATCAGTCTTGGGAGATATCTTTTTGGAGAGAGTGATCCATGAGTAAGTGGGCAAGCCACCACGCTTAGAATCGTCCATACTAAACCCCTTTAGTATGGTGTTAATGTACCTAGATTTGGGACACTCCCAACATCCACTTAGATCTATCACCATAGATCAGCTATATCATATATAACAAGATGTAGTAAGTATCATTCAGATATTCTATTGAGAATCCTCATGATAAGTGGAGCTTGATCGAGTGTAGCATAGGAAACCATTTCCTATCAAGAGTATGTCATCTACGTACAATACGTGGAAGACAACTTTACTCTCTACTTCCTTATCTTATATATACAAGGTTCATCTATCTTTTTGATGAAGTCAAACTCTTTGACTGCCGCATCAAAACAGATGTTCCAACTCCGCGATACGCGTATTGATCCTGATGGACTTAAGTATAGTTTTGAAAATCTTAACTTTTCCATCTATACCAAGAATCTTCTCAAGATCTATTTGCTCCCAATGGGTTTTACCCCTTCAGGTGCAACATGCAAAGTCATATTTTGTTGGTGTACATGGATTCCATCTTTGATCACACAGCATCCAGCCTATTCACAGAGTCAACACTCGTGATGGTCTGCCTGAACCTAGTTGGGCCATCATCAACCATGATGCAATCCTCGCTCCCACTGTCACCGGGAAGACCGTAGTATCTCTCAGAGGATAAGGAACCCTACAAAATTCGCGGAGAGGCTGAGGTTCGTTGGAGACTATTGAATCTTTTGGTTTCGCCAAATCATCAGTTGTTAGTTTGTCTAGCTAGAATTCCTTCAAGTTCTACCTCATGACCACTAATTTCTTTACAAGAAATTCCTTTTCTAAAAAGGTGGCATGCTGAGAAACAAAACACCTTTTGCTCCTCAGAGTGGTAGAAGATATTCCCTCACAAATGTTTAGGATATCCTAACAAACTTACAGAATTGACCTTGCCTCGAGCTTGTCCTGATTCTGCCTTTCAACATAGGCCGGACAACCCTATATCTTAACTCGTCTAAGACATGGTCTCTTCTCATTCCATATCTCATATGTAGTGGTATGCACTGATTTGGATGGAACCCCATTCAATAGTTATACAGCTTCTCAAGTGCATAACACCAAAAGGAAACAGGTAACTAAGTAGTACGCATCATAGAGTGCGCCATATCTCATAGGGCGCGATACCTCCGCTCCGATACACCGTTGTACTGTGGTGTATACAAAGGAGTAAGCTAGGAGAGAATCGTATTCTTCATTTTAGAAACGCCGGGAACTCCATGCGCAAGTATTCTCTTCCTCGATCACATCGAAGGACTTAATACTTCTACTTGTCTGGTTCTTAACTTCAAGCTTATACAACAATACTCCGTTTACTTGTATACATCATCATGTATCTGTCCCAAGAGTTCACTAACTCTTTCTCTGTTTCCAGTAAACGGAGTATTGGTCATTTTATCTTTGAGACAAGACTGACAAATATCATAAGATGAAAATTCGAACAGATTCTCATATTCATCCTTATGTAACTTAGCTGGTCGTGTCATATTGATATGACCAAATTTACAATGCCACAAGAAGGATTTGTTCATTTATGAACTACTTCTCTTGTGTGTGTTCTAGATACTTTGAACTGTGGTTTGATTTAAAACATATATGCTATTATATAGCGTGCCTGATCGAATCAACTCTTGATTCAGGAAAATGTTCACAACATTATCCTCCAATATAGAATTATATCCTTCTTTAACTTAATAAAGAAACCGATGTAATGTTGTATATCAGGTTCGGTATCTAATAACATTTGTTCAGAATCAATGTATTAATACAAGGTGATATCTGCCAACTGACTTGGCTGCAATACTTGCACCATTCTCTACACTTAGAGATATATCACCCAATCCCAGTTCTCAACCTTTCTGTAGCCCATGTAATATCTTACATGTGCTGGATCCTGATCTGGTATCACATACCCAGGACGTAGAGGATACTGAGAAACAGTTCTTGGTAATGAACACACACGAAAAATATGCATCAACATGCTTATTCCTAGATTGGGTCGCATGGAAATCCGGATATTCCCCTATTTCCTACTCGGACTTATAACAGTTATAAGATAGAGTGGAACAAACATTCCCTAGCTCAGTATAATAAGAAGGTTCGGTCAATGCATCCATATTATTATCTTGATTAAGGCGTGACATGGTTGCTACCAGGAGAGAGAGAAGAAAACACTCTGCGTGCGCTCTTACAGGATTAGATTGGTTATTAGTTTATCTAATCAGGATGGCTCCCACTGTTTTAGTCAAATCTACCTTCAAACCCTAAAAGGTAAGATTAGCCGGGATTAATTACACCCTACAAGTTCGCCAATCTTTCGGCCAGACCAGTGTCGGTACTTTGAGGGAGGTTCTCCGTGCTTTCGCATGGACCTAATTAAAATAAACCTCGTTTTCCCAGGGGCGTAACCCCGTTAACACCTTTCTAGACACCTACTTGATCGACTAATTGTGATGTGTAAAACTCTCTCAGGAATAACTCTTACTCGCAGTGGGTATCGGGATCCAACTATCTCATAGAAGGTATGCAATCTCATTCCAAATTTCAACAATTGAAATTCCCGATAGTATTTTACCCCTAGCATCCTATGACCTTAACGGAGGCCAAACTACCTATAGTGCGCTAGTCAAGTTCAACCCGTACATTTCTTGATTAAATTAGACCCACCCGCACGACCTTTGACGAAGGCCAAACTACGCCGTACGAATACCCTAATCCAATCGCATCTCATGCTGCAGATAAGCACTAGTTAGCTACCGAACACTACGCCTTGACGAAGGCCAAACTACCGCAGCACGAATACTAAGTAGTACTTATCTGAAATGACGGAGGGCTACGACAGGTTTTTTAGAAAACCCTTTGCGTAATGAACTTGATATCATTGTAGAATCGAGTGAATTTTAAAAAGAGTGTTTTTTAGGCTTTTACTAGTTTTGCTAAAGAGGTTACTCCCGGTGAAGGGATCTCGGCTCTTTCCTTATCGAATAAGGTGCAGGATATTTCACAAATACCACCATGCAAAGCAAAAACTATAGAAGCAATCAAAAGACAAACCGAGTGGGTTGTAGTATCTGCTAGTTTCGCTAAAGAGGTCACTCCCGGTGAAGGGATCTCGGCTCTTTCCTTATCGAATAAGGTGCTGCATATTCTACAAGGAATACCGCTATGCAAAGCAAGAACTAGAGCTACCGGTTTTTAAAACAAGTTTCTACAACATTTTTAGGTTTCTTTTATTTCATTAATCTCATTAATGAAGTCCTATTTATTATGCTTCCCAAGCATCACACATGAAACGAAAGCAGCAATATTAATTATATCTCATATATATAATATAGGCATTCGTCTCAGAACATATCAAGTGATCACATCACAGAATATCAGCAGCAGAAGAATCACATATGAAATATTGGATATAATAGGAATTCTGTGTTTTAAATTAAGCCAGTATAAAACACGGATTCCACGGTCACGATGAATAGCCAAACCCACATCCTTAGACCCCTACGAGAGCGGCAAGCAACCCTACCAATTCTAGAGTTAGGAGACCTAGTCTCGACTCCTCGAGATGGTTTCCCACTGGACCCTAGAACCCGGTTACTTGTGCTCCCTGCCTTGGGTCTATCCTAATGCGGAAAAGTAAAGAATATACATCAATGGTGGCATCATCCTAAACCCGGAAGTGCCTCAATAAAAGATTATTACATACAAACTTTTATATGAATGAAAATGAAAAACTCTCATCTCACATAAAAAAACGGCTATTCAAAACACGATGATCTAATATAACATATCACAGCAACACATAACATCACATGTCATCAACGTAAGTAAATATGCGTATCCCAGTTGTCGTTGACATATAGCACCGAAACCGGCGATACACCACATATTACACTTACGGTCGCAGAAAAGAAAGTGAAAAACTACAACAGTTGGAATCCGCAACTACCTTAGACATCATAAACCCAATGTATCACATACTTTGGATTTCATGCCTAACCAAATGAATTGCTTAGACATCACATGCCTAACAATTATAAACCCCACATTTTAGTCTCGATATTGATCACACTTTCCAATAACCAGTCGGGTATTTCAACAAGATTCTCGATAACCTGATCGAATGCTCGTCGAAAACTTTAGTAGACGGCCGCACACCCGATACCGTCGACGAAGTGCACTAAGGCAGAACACCGCGGCCACGAGCACCCGAACGGATGCTTTTGGTGACGGGGTTCTCCTACAGTCACTTGGTCGGGGCTATGGGACGTGGCAATCTAGTAAGGTTACCTGGCGAGTATCCGCGTACACTACGTAATTGCGACGGACTTTTGATCAACATCAAAATCCGGTGGCAACCGATCAAATGAGACTAAACTGCTAGATTTATAAAATTCAAACTAGTTATCACATAACTACTTATGTGGATTCTAAATATTGTATCATAATCACAGATAGCTAGACGAAATTAAACTTTTCGATCGAATAAGCAAGCACCCAAAATTTCCCAACAAGCTCAACACTTGAGCGGAGTTCAAAAAGTACCCAGAACATGCCACAGCTTCTATGAACCAGCCGTAGAAGGGTCAGCCAATGCCTCACCTGTGACACCGCTGAACTACTACAACCCTAAGGTTTGATGGTGGTTCTGACGGTCAGAGAATCGAGTTAAGGTTTCGTTCTTCTAGAGGGTCCACAGAATCGCTTGCAAGATTTTCTGAAAATTTTAAACTCGGAAAAAATCCAACTCTTGAAAAATTTCCAGCGGGGGAAAAATTGGGTTATTGATATCTGTTCGAACTTTTTAACATCGTCTTAATAACCCGAATACATGTTAGAATTACGATTACGAAACACTCTGAGTTATCTTTGCAGAAAGTTAACATCACATGAAAATTTAGCAAAAACAAACAACACCTGAAACACCAAAACCCAGAGACTGGAACACCATGAAAATTTGAAGTCAAAACTCCAAATTTGGGTCGAGGTGGTCGGTTTTTCTCCCTATATGGCCGGCCATATTTACACAAAAAAAACCTCAAATTTTCTTGGTGTTCATGTCACATCTCATACAACATTATGCAGTTGTTTAAAAAAAAATTTGAAGACTTTTTAAATTCGACAGAAACCAAGTTTTCGTATCGAGTGTTTCAGAGTAGTTTCGGTTTCGTAATCCTAGCAAATATCGTCTAATTTTCTAGCATGGCTCTGATACCATTGTAGGATTTTCTAGCACGGCAGCAAAGTTTCGGGAGGCATCATCCATGCCATATTTAAATTTTTGCCGTTCTAGCTAACCCAAACCCTAAAATCGAAACTAGAAAATCCGACGATATAACATGTAAACACTTTACATCTAAGTGAATGAGAGAATACAACCTTTGTAGACCGGTCTTTTACTTCTAAAGCTCCATGTCGTAGTCCCTTCACTGCAAGTTGTAAAGACCCGGACTCTAGTAAGGGTTCACATGAAGAAACAAACAAACTTGCTCAATGCCTTCGAAGCCGAAGATGGTCTACGTCGAGAAGACTCGAGCTCATGCTACCTCTTCACTAATGTGTGAAATTAGTGAAGCAAACACCCTAAACAAAATGGCTAATAGAGAGAATGATGAAGTAAGAAGTGGGCTCACTTTAGATTTATTTTTCTCACAATATTTCTTCACATCTCAAAACCCTAGAAAGCTTTTAAGCTCATGAAGAAGATGAAGATTGAAGAAGAGAGAATGAACTTATGAGGTTAGAAATGCAACTAAGGGTGAGCTAGTATCATACACTAACTCATGTAGAGAGTTAACCATGGTGTAAGATTAATGGTTAGGTAAGAAAATATTTTAAGCAAGACAAAGGAGTGGAGTAAGTCAATGAAGACTACAAGTTTCTACAAGTTTTGAACCATGACAAATATCTCCATAATTTTGAATTTGCTTGAAATAAATATAAACCCTAACTTAACCCTAGCATGGTATAAGTCTCATACATACATGTTGCATGTGTAACCTAGCATGACACAACAATATATATCACATATATATTTTGTGTGCAAAAAGAAAATAATACAATTAACATATATCACATATATATCAATGTATCATCAAGTGAGAAAAAGTAATACTTAAGTGAGCTAATATTAGTTAATATAATGTAATATATCAAATATATAATCATACATTAAATTATTAAATCAACACTTGATTTAATAATTTGGCTATATCACATATAACCGACTAATATCAAATGTATCCTTTTATCGAATCAACACTTGATCCGATAACCCAGCTATATCACATATAACCAATTGATACATATATTACGAGAATAGAATGCGGTATCACATACTCGCATTAATCTCGGTCCCGCACATATCACATATGTGCTCCTACTCCGTTTTGCATGAATCAGGAAACCTCTGTGTAGGACTCTAAAGACTCGTTAATACGCCGGCCGTAGGTGATGATCATATCAAACACCCACAAGCCGCAAGCGGTCTGCTAAACGTAACGGCCACCTGGGTATTGAGCGATCAGAAGATCAAAAAGCAATCCTGCTCGTACTCCTGCGAATCCAATCAGTAACACTACCGCACAGTCCGGTCTCTTCGTCTCATATGTCGCATATCACAGCCTGGAGGTGGTATAACGTCATACCCCAATAGCCTGATAAGTCAAGCCGATGCAAGGTCCATGTTCCCTCATGGGAACTGAATTAAATACAATTAAAGCAGCAAGAAAACCCCCAAATGGGACATCACGTGCTCACACGTGACCAGGCCTCACGTGCAAACACGTGACCTTTTTATAGGCAGATTCTATCTACGCCTGAATGCCTAATTGATAAAGTCACGTGCCCACACGTGATGGGCTCTTGAACCCATTGAATTAATAAAATTAAATTCTAATTAAAAGTAATTAAAAGCATTTATTCCCTCATGAGAACTGAATAAAATATATAAATAAAGCAGCAAGGAAAACCCCCAAAAGGGGGATCACGCGCCCACACGTGACCGGATCTTACGTGCAGACACGTGACCTTTTACAGGTAAAGCCTATATGCGCTGAATAAAATAAACAATTGGAAATGCTTAATCAGTGGGGTCACGTGCCAACACATGATGGGTTCCTGAGAGCTCTGAACTAATAGAATTAAATTCTAATTAAATGATTAATCAGTGAGGTCACGTGCCAACACGTGATGGGTTCCTGAGCCCTCTAAACTAATATAATTAAATTCTAATTAAATGCTTAATCAGTGGGATCACATGCCAACACGTGATGGGTTCCTGAGAGCTCTGAACTAATAGAATTAAATTCTAATTAAATGATTAATCAGTGAGGTCACGTACCAACACGTGATGGGTTTCTTAGCCCTCTGAACTAATAGAATTAAATTCTAATTAAATGTTGTATCAGTGGGGTCACGTACTAACACGTGATGGGTTTCTGAGCCCTCTGAACTAATAGATTTAAATTCTAATTAATTGCTTAATCAGTGAGGTCACGTGCCAACACGTGATAGACTCCTAAACTCTCTGAACTAATAGAATTAAATTCTAATTAAAAGGAATCGAAAACCTTAATTGGAAAAATATTTCCCTAGATCTTTCCAAACAAAAAAGATTGCACTCTGTAAAAGAGAGCACCGTTGGATTAAAAATCCAATGATGATTAAAAATCACCAATTTATAGAAAGATTCTGTACAAGAAAATATTTTCCTAAAATTTAGCAGGAACAACAAATAAAATATCTTTTGATATCCGTTCGAACTTTTTAACATCGTCGAAAACCTAGACCCCTACGAGAGCGGAAAGTTACCCGCAAAACCAGAAGCGAGGCATCCCCCTTTAGCAACATGAATGGGCCACCCAGCACTTCACAGAATCCGGTAACTTAAGCATCCCTCCTAGGTCATCCTATACCCCCTACGAGTGCGGCGAATAGCCCGCCAATTCTAGAGTAAGCTCCCCTCCATCCCAACGCCATGAGATGCGGACCAGTTGCCCTCTAGAACCAGGCTATTCGTTCACTCCACCGCGGGTAATCCTAGTACATAAAAGAAAATAATATACAAGGGTGATATCGACCTCAACCCGGTCGTGCTCCAAAAGAATAATATACAAACTGGCAGTGAGGCAGTCCACATGTCGAACGCTCGCCCCGCAATATCAAACATATAAATTAAATTAAACAGTACTAATATTGCACCATAGCTAGCCACCACGACGATCCAACCAATATCACAGCACAACACAGAACATCAACGTGAATGTCACGTTCGCGCACCCGTCTAAAAGACATATAGCAATTATACGAGTTGTACCGATCAAATGACATTCATGGTCGTAGATAATAATGTATGTACCGATATAAACATTTAAACAGTTTTAAAACAACGACTTCGAAACACCCCGAATATCCCCCGAACAACTGATAACACAATATCAAAAATGGGCTAAACAAACAATACCACTGCATCAAGTTTCCAGAGACCAAACCACACCCAAAAAACAAACCCCAAATGCTCTACCCAGGCCGACCTCCTCGAAATTTCCAGCCATGTGCTCGGCCCAATTTGCATGGAATGGGTTCGTGTTTGGGGTATGGTCAAGTGGTCATGTAAGAAGTCATCTGCACTTGTTTGAAAAAAAATTTGAACACTTTGAAAATCAACAGAGAACAGAATCTGTAGTGCATCGTTTTGGGTTGTTTTGATTTTGATACTTTTAAGATTGTCTAAACTAGCTAGCTAAGGGTTTAAAGGGTGGCTCTGATACCATGAAGGGTTACGGCAGTGCCCCGGCCATCAAAACGCGGCCAAAATACGGAACAAAAATTTCTGAACTGGAGCTACCATTACCCGATTTCCGGATCGTCCTTAAACCCTAAACTAGCAAGCTATAAAAGAAGTTAGAATGATTATACCGAGTTGATCCGTGTCCTTCGGTCTTCATTCCAAGCTCCTAGTGATTCTTTGATGATGTTTGATTGCCGGTCTTCCTCCATCTCCGATGATCCACCTGAGAGAAATAGTGCAAGCTCCAGCCTCGACGAACGAGGCAACCGACGCTCCAAAGTTTCTAATGATGGAGAGTCAAGGTGTAGTAGTGTGTCACTATATTTTCTCTCATACTCATTTGCTCAACTTAGCAACCATAGAAGATGAATGAGGTGATGATCAAGGGCATGAGCTAAGGAAATTGGTTAAGTATTTTTTAGTGTGAAAAATGAGAGAGAGAGAGAGAGAGAGAGTGTAATCTCACAAATGAAAATGAATCCCCACTCTCAAATTAGTGGCCGGCCCCCTCTCCTCTCTCATCTCCTTCACACAAAAAAATATCATTTCCAATTACCATTAAACAATTGCAACCATACCTTGTCTCCATGCTTTGACCCATGCCTTGACTCATGCCACCTTTTCCATCTCATTTAAAAGCAAATGATTTTCTAAAAATCAATAATGAGGTGGCATCTTCTAGAAGCTATTCCATATAAAATACGGAATACTTCCCGGTACGTGTATCGAAATACATATACACGTATTCGTATAAAAATACGAATAGCCAAGAGAGAAAATAAATAGCGAACAATAATACTAGAATACATATATATAAATACATATGTAAATTATTAAATCAAAACCTTATTTAATAATCCGGCTTAATCCTAAGCCGCTGGTATTATTAACCGTCCGATTAAAGTCTGCGCAGCATGTGCACATATTTAATCGGACACCTGTATGTACCAACATACGCCATGTACACCATATCGCTTGAACCGTGAAAACTCTCTGTGTGGGACTCTAAAGACTCGTCAATACGCTGGTAGTGGGTTTAACCACAAGCACGTCAGCGGCACTGGCTGTACGTAACGGCTACCCAGGTATTGAGCGAAATGGAGGCCGACGAGTAAGCTCATCCCGAATTCCTATTGAGCCTGACAGTGACAATATCCGTACAGTCCGGTCTGTTCGTCTAACATTATCGCATATCGAGTCTAGGGGTGGATAAAGTCAGACCCCTGACAACGCGACATTTAGTGTCGGTATGAAACCCATCACCACCTGAGAAACTATCAATCCTGGATCGATAATTCTCGTCCACCGTGGCCACGGATTTCAGGTGATGGCCATCCGTGCACAACGCGACATCAACCTTCAATACCGGGAGAGACAAATCCCCGACGATCCGATCACTGCCTCTATGTGGCTCGGGACTGTACCCAACTAAAAGCTGTTTGCACGACTCCTTTGAGTCGTGGTAGGGTAATAATCAAACCACAGTGGGAACTCACACGAGACAAATGACGATCACAGGTCGACAGACTAATCTGTACACATGTCACCTGGGAACTGCTATCTGACAATAGGTATAATACCAACTAGCAGATTCCCGGCGAGTCTGTCCGGTGTACTCATAACCCAATGAGCACCTGTATACTATTTTAGGTGAACAAACTAACACCAATGGCTTGTCAGACCTGGCCGCCGCCCATTGTCGGGGTCTCGATCAGTATACACTAGTCTACACTGGAATATCGATACCCGGTCTCGATACTCCTACGACTAGGGACATTTAAGGATGTGCTTATAGACCCCCAGCTCTCACGTATATGATCGCCATCATAATGCTGGTAGTCAAATAAGAATCCTATGGGCTCTATCATCATGTATGTGATGATAAAGACAAACCAGATAGCATACTATCGTCTTGAGTAAGACTGTTTTATCGGTATAGGTCCTCTCTCAATCATCATAATCATCTGCCTGTGATTACGATAATTGTCTTGAGAGCACTATAGCCAACAACTTGCACCTAATTTTGCAACCGTGACGAGAACTTTCACTATGAGAAAAAATTATAAGACATTATACTGACTTCTCACCCTCCTTTATAAAGAAATACCCTCTCTCACAAAACTTCTCTCTATCCACGACCGTGTTTGAGCTCTCTCTCCCACTCTAATCAAATCCTAAGTTATTAGAAAATTATGGATTATAAAAAAACTAGAGAAAATCTCATATTTATAGATTAAATAAATATTAGAAGATAAATTCATATTTAAACTGAAGATAAATATGAATTTAATTTAAAAATTAGATTTAAATCTAAATTAAAGAAATTAAATTTAAATCATAACTAATACTTAGCTAATCCCCAGTTTACATCAAATTCAACAATATATACAATAATTTTCACGTGACTTTGGTATCATGTCAACATATTATCAAGAAATAGTTGAATCTGCAACCATGCAGTCCCAAAGCGAGGAGTATTATTACCACATATTTTTTAATTTTTCTGTTGTCGCTGTTGCTGATGATGCTGTGTAAGAACATAAAGACCGATAATGCATTTACAATGACGGAGAGACGAGTCTATAATTTTCAGCCATTAATTAAATACAGATCTAACAAGTTTTACGAACAACGACCTGAAGTCAACCCTCTCCAAATAAGTGTCAAATCCTCGGTTTAAAAAACCACGACAAAAGAAGACTTATCATAGTCCTACATGACCAGTCGGATATTCTCCAAATTCTCATAAACTATAATAAAATAAAATAAAAAAGTAAAAATGATATATAGTTATATGGAATCATGTTGGAATCTAAAGCAAAACTCATTCCAAGATCGAGGGAAATTTGAAGTCAATGCATCATTAATAGGTTATGTGTCACTTGATTAATCGAAGGTTGATCTATCATATATCTATTTCTTAATCAAATGTGAGGCTAATCTTTAATTTTAATTGTCCTCAACTTGGATGCTTCAAACTGAGCAAATGTACCCCCTTCAATATGTAAATTTTAAAGGGGTTAGTATGATATATTGCAAGTTATAATTTTAGAAAATTTTGGGACATGATGACAGGGGACCAAAGGGTAGGAATGGGTACAAGTGTGTCGGATCGTATCGGATGGGGAAGGCATTATTTGTCATAAATCATTGAATGTGCCATTTGTATATTTTTTTTGCCTAAGATGCATTGTTTTGTCCTTTCCCTTCTTAAATTTAAAGCCAAAGTGTGAGAAATTTTACTTTTAATTTAATTTGATTATCGAGGTTGATGAAGACTCAAATAAACGTGGTTAATATGTTTTTGGAGAAAATATGCATGTGGCTGTTCATGAAAAAACAATTCTAAACGAGAGTGGACCATGCTCACATTTGGCCTCTTGTTTTTCACCGTGTTTTTTTTCCCTAAATCCCGCGGCAACCATAGGAAACCGCCTGCGGTTGGCGTGTGGCCATTCTTCTCTTTTCTTTTATCTTGTTCCCGTGACTTACGAACTCTACTAATTTTTCTTGTGGTTAGTTTTTCAGTTTTGCATGAATTTGATTGATGATTAAATTTCCAAAAGTGGTTATTACTTTGGCACGGAGGAAGCCTGTAAGAAGAACATTGGGAAAAAAAGAAAGGAAGAGCATTACAAATATGGTTCATAAGAAGAATTTAGCCTATAAACACCACCAATTAATTGCTGAACAACATCGCGCCGAGTTAGATTCCAAAAAGAAAACAACAAGTAGATCTACTAGTTTTAACAAGCAGATCAATGTTCGGAGATTCTAGCTTGCAAGAAATTATAAAATTCCCTAAACCCCAAGTAATCATCATGTTTTAACATAAAATCATATGCTTAACAATGAGCAAATAAATACCATCAACTTGGTAAAATACATATAAGCTAAGAAATGCTCATGCAAAACAAGTAGCATATGTCAATAAAAATTAATGAGTATAAATTTCCTAAATGCATCCTAAATTTAATCAAAATTGCATGACCCATAAGCAATTTCCTTAATCATCTTCACCACCATCATCATCATATTTCAAATTTAATTTGTTGTGAAAATAACCTCTTTTTTGTTTTTGTGCATGGGTTTGGTCTGCCCATTAATGGCACACAGATATGGTCAGGTCTCACCCTTTGACTGCCAAAGTTAAATAAAACCCGCACCCACTCTCTGCTCCTCCAACAAAAGGCCCTTGGTTTTGTGAAAAATTACACTTCATGCCCCCTCTGGACCTGGTGGGCCGTATGCGGTCTCGAGAGAGCGATTGTTGGGCCCAACGCCCGAGCTATTTTATTCCAGGGCTGTCAGATTTATTTGGACTCTAAAATTCTTCAAGTGTTTTTCTTATATATACCTTATGAATTACGTCCAATATTAATATTTTTTATTTGAAAAATGCTCAACCTAACGGGCTTGAAATCTACCATAATCCACTCAAGAGATCAAAACCATGGGCCCACTTGTTTGGCACTGGTATCTAGGTGTTGTGGGTCCCACCATCTTGTCTTTTGGGTGGATTGTGGTAGGATCTCAAGCCCGGTAGGTAAAGTATTACTCTTTTTATTTCAGCCTTTTAATTTATCGTTTCGGATAAACGAAACATTTTTGTTTCTTTATAAAAAAAAAACACCTTTAACATATTACTTCAAGCTTTACATTGTAGTCTTCAAAGTAATTCCAGTTTAAAGTCATTCGTAGTAGCGCTCTATTGCACTAGGGTAGGATCTCAAGCCTGTTGGTTACAGTGCCTTCAAGGCAATTATTGTAATCGCAGACAAGTGATTATAATGATTGGGGAATGACATATACGGATAGAACAGTCTCACTCAAAATGATAGCGTGCTATCTGCTTTGCCTTTATTATCATGTACATGCATTATGTGATATTACAGATCACTATTACATGTTAATAGAGCCCATAGCATTTTTGCTTGACTACCAGTATTATGATGGCGATCATAAGCACATCCTTAAATGTCCCTAGTCGAGAAAGTATCGAGACTGGACATTGATACTTCAGAGTAGACTGGTATATACTTATCAAGACCCCGACGAGGGGCGGTAGCAGATCTCACAAGCCATCGGTGTCAGTTAGTCACCTAAGATAGTATACAGGTGCTCATTGGGTTATGAGCACACTAGACGAACTCGCTGCGAACATGCTAGTTGGTATTATACCTATTGTCAGATAGCAGTTCGCAGGTGACATGTGTACAGGTTAGTCTGTCGACCTGAGATCGTCATTTGCCTCGTATGAGTTCCCATTATGCTTTGATTACTATCCTACCACGGCTCAAAAGAGTCGTGCAAACAGGTTTTAGTTGGGTACAGTCCCGAGCCACATGGAGGCAGTGAGCAGATTATCGGGGATTCGTCTCTCCCGGTATTTGGGGTTGATGTCACGCAGTGCAGGGTGGCCATCACCAGAAATTCTTAGCCAAGCTAGTCGAGAATTACTGATTTAAATCAGTAGTTTCTCAGTTGGTGATGGGTTTCATACCGACACGAAATATCGTGTTATTAGAGGTCTGACTTTATCCACCCCTTAGACTCGATATGCGAAACCCTTAGACGAACAGACCGGACTGTACGGATATTGTCACGGACAGGCTCAGTTGGGGTTCGGATGAGTTTGTTCGTCGGCCTATTCCAGGGTAGCCGTTACGTACAGCTAGTGCCGCTGACGTGCTTGTGGTTAAACACACTGCCAGCGTGTTGATGAGTATTTAGAGTCTCACACAGAGAGTTTCCCTTCTTCAGGCGAAAAGATGTAAATGCCGTATGGTTTTACGGCAGAGTTCGATCATATACGTGCACTTGTGCATGTATCATGATACGGACGGATAATACTAGTGAGCTTTGGTTTAAGCCGGATCCCCAATATTATATTATTGGATTATTTTCGTCTTTTTGTATTCGTATACGGATACGGGTATGTATATACAGTGAGGGGTATTCTTGTAATTTATTACAAAGTGTTTCTAGGAGGAGACAACTCATTTAGTTTATAAACATTTTGTTTAAATGATTAATGAGGTGGAGGGATGAGATGGTATTTGCTTTAAATGAAGCATGGCTCACTTGGTGACTCTTGGGTTACTATTGAAGCATGCTTGATTTATTTGTGTTGTGAGATATTTTGGTTTGCTTGAGTTTTCTTGTGTTCAAAACACTTAGCCATTTTTCATGGTTGCTTAATGCACTACACTCTTATCTCCTTCAAGCTCTTTTCTTCTTCCTCAAGCCCTTAACGTCTCATGTGTTGATAAACTTAGGGTATTTTGAGACAAACTAATCTATCATTAGACTCTACATGTTCTAGGCTATCTAGTTTAGCGAACTAGGTACCCCAGTTGTCTCGGCTTTGAGGTTGGAGCTCGAACTATAAATTCTCAGGTGGATTATCTTCAATGGTGGGAGACCGGAGGCCAAAACCGATCCATGACGTCTCAAGAAGCTTATGAAGATGGTAGAAGACCGAAAGACACGGATAATTCAGTATAACCATTCTAACTCCTCTTTAGTTTGCTAGGTTATAGGTTTATGGTAGATCCGAGTTATAGGGTTATTCTAGCACCAGTTTATAAAACTTTTTCACGGTAGATGGGCAGGACGCTGGCATAACCCAACAAAGCCCGATAGGTAAAGTATTACTCTTTTTATTTCAGCCTTTTAATTTATCGTTTCGGGAAAAAAGAAACCTTTTTGTTACTTTTTTTAAAAAAAAGTACACCTTTAACATATTACTTCAAGCTTTACATTGTAGTCTTCAAAGTAATAGTTCCAGGTTAAAGTCATCCGTAGTTGCGCTCTATTGCACTAAGGTTGGCGCATCTTGATAGGGCAAATTTGGGGAGGGGCTCTTGTGATTTGGGAAGGACTTGTGCCCATCCCGGTCGTCGAATGTGCGGTCCGCAGCTAATTTGCGGACGATCTCGGTCACATTAACATCTTTAGTGTACAGTTGTTAATTTCAAACGCCTGTAGCACCACAACCTACAACGTTATTCAGATTATGATGTGGTTTTAATATAAGATTGATAATTGCAATCGAAGTAAAATAGAGGGGCTTTTTAGAGTGTGTTTAAAATATGAGGCATGTGTCGAAGTTGTAGATATAAAATAAGTCATGGGCTATATTTTAAATGAGATTGAGCGATGGGTAGTGATATATATGGGCCCACAATTCATTCTAAAGGAAGATAAAGAATTCGACAAAATGAATGATTAAACAATTGCAAAAAATTTGTCTTCGCATACCACAACTTCATTCCCCAGATCTCGGGCATTGGGTGGTTAATTACAATCCAGGCCCATGCTGGTCCTCGTCCTCATCTCCGTCGGCTTTTATGAATTTTTTTTTGAGATAATAGATGGAATAAATTAGCCATCCTCTCATAAATGAAAGAACCCGGGCTCGATCCCGGGTCTCTGGATTTTTTGTGTACCGATCCGTAAGCCCTAACCTAAACACACACTGCACACAACACATCCACGCGCACCACACAAGCACACGACACCCACCCACTCCAAGAGGATCCACAAATTTGCCCTAAAAGAGTTAATTTGATCTTCCTCTTCATTATTGGGTGGGCTTGGGTAGTCCATTGATGGGACTTGGGATAGTCCATATGGGAGACCTGAGTTCGAGTCCGGAGTCCTCATTAACGAGAAAGGGATAGCTAATTTATTCCAGAACATGGCCCGAGATCTCATTTTTTTTACTATGCTTGCTAAAGTTCGTACCTCCGCCAAGTTAATCTTAAAACTGTGTGGTTCAATTATGTGTGCGTGCCACAGCGGTCTAGTGGTAAAACCTATTTGCAGTCGAGCAGAAGATTTGGAGGTCAAATCTCGTATTTTTGGATTTGGAGGTCAAATCTGGAATATTGACTACTGTCTATTTTTGGTTTTGTAGCGGTCTATCTTGTAGAATGTATATGATTAGAAAGACATGAAGTCTATTTGCCCAAAATTGCTATCAAGCTAATTAGCTAAACCAAGACCCCCTAAAGATTCTAGATGTTCATGTAATCCAGAGCCTAATGCACTAGATTGGGTAGTTTTTGGTAATTGGAACCAATTAACTTCACTTCACCTTTATCTAAACTTGACTAGAGTTAAAAAAAAAAAACATAGTTACAATAGCTATACAAAAACAATGACTCGATTAATAAATTAATTAACCAGAGTTAATGATTAAGTTACCCTAACCCCTATGCATTACTATCATTTGTTTTTTCATGTATGTGTCGAGTGTCGTGGTTATTGTTTTTGAGTTGTTGTTGGAAGTGAAATGAAAATAGAGCTCCATTTTTATTGGGTTGTGTTCTTCTTGTTTCTAGAACTTTGAACGATGAAGTGATTAAGTCCAAGATAAAATTCCATTTCAATTGATCAATAGCTCGTTTAATGTTGGAATATAATATTAATTCTCGTTTCTCATCATAATTTTGAAGATTGCATTTTAGCTTCTAAAGAGATGTTCAATCTATCTATATTATAATAAAGTTGGGCTTTACTAAATAAGAAAAAATTATTATATAACTTGATTCTATTTTTTTTATTTTATATAACTTAAGCTTTTCGATAATTTTGGAGATTGCATTAAAGCATAAAGAACTAAATGTACACTTTAACCTTATCATCACAAGAGAAGGGAAGAGGTTTGAATAAATGAAATGTAAATCGTCTGCTAACGGCCTGGTTGCAGGATTTGTTAGGATTTGGATCGTGGAATCCTAGGATTCCGTAATTTTGTGTTTGGTTGGAGAATTTGGATTTATAGGATTCCTTTGTTTTTTATGCGGGTCCCACCACAAAACATGGATTCCTGAATCCTAAATTTTTTAAAGCATTTTCAAGAATTTATCACTATTCATTGTGCTTTTAGATGGGACCCGTGTATCTTATTTATTTAATAATTCTCTCTCTATCCATCTCTCTCTAAAATCCTCAAATCCAAATCCCACTTTATTTTCACCAACCAAACAAAGATTACAAGAATCTACAAATCCAATACTAGAAATCCAAAACCAACCAAACAACAAATTACCAAGTCCAGAAATTTTCAACCGTACGATTTTGGAATCCAAATTTCATAATCTTGCAACCAAACATACCGTAAACTAATCTTTTCGGCATCTCTTTTCCAAAACAACTATATAATGATGGAAAAACTAGAATTTTTACAAACATGAAGCTCAAAAGCACTGAAATAAAGAAGATTAACTAAAGTTGGAGAATGATTCGAAATTAAAAAGGCCATCTTTGTAAACCCTTCAAAGGTTTCAAGACAAACTTAGAGATAACATGTACACACATGCTCCATGTAATAAGTTAAATACAAGGGTAAATTGTCAAAAAGTCCCCGACCGGCCGGTTCTGGAGTTGTCTAAAAAGCCATGATATTTTTGAAATTGTTGAGAATGCCATGCTGTTCAAAATCTTTATGAGAAACCCCTGTTGCATTTCATTTAGGACTTTATTCTCTCCAACTGCTTAAGATATTACATGCAACCTTTTAGATATTAGAAGCAACTGCTTAAATATTATAAGCAATCAGTATAAAGGAGTTTTTAATTGGGTCACGGGTGTTTACACAAGTCTGAAGCGATTAAGGTTTTTTTAATATAACAATTTACCCTAAATATGATCTTAATATTGTTGGTGCCGCTATTTTTTTGTTTTCTATTGGGCTTTTTAATGGGCTCATTTTTCTTTTAGGCCCAACAACTATTGAATTTACAAGGTAATCTCTAGCCACAGATATTAGCCCATACATCAACCATTAGTAGCCCAAAGTAAGACCAACAAAAATTGGGCTCAATGAGTAGGTCCAAACATTGGCTCGCAAAAATTATGTAAAGGTCTATGGCTATGACTAAAAACAAACCTACCAAAAATTCATAGCCCAAACCTACAGCCTACGAAAATTCATAAGAGTGACCATAACCCTGACCATAACCCGTACTAAATATAACAATAATCGAACTGAGCAAGTAGGGTTGAATATGGATCTGGGTATTATCTAGATATCCGAATTCGTATATTATATGCATATCCGGATCTGGATAATTTCTTATACGGAAACGATAAATCGGAGACAAATACAGATACATACACATATATAATATTTAATGTTTCTAAATACGGATACCGAAACGGCTTCCTTAAAACAAACCCTAATTTGATTTTAAGAGTAATTCAATATAGATAATTGATGGAGACGAGTACCTTGTGCCATGTTTTCTCTGAAAAGAAAATAGGGCACGTGTACACCTGCAGTACACATGCCCCTCTTCCTGTATATATATCATGCGCGTGCGTTCATGTGCGTGCGCCCGTGTCCATAAGTGTGTATTAAGTAGAAGTAAATAAATCTTACGCTTATTTCTCGAAAACACTTTTGTGGTTTGGTCTAATTCTCAATAACCGGCTTGAACATTTTTCATTATTCCAAAACACTTTAGTGGTTTGGTCTAATTCTCAATAACGTGCCATATTTCTCCTTAGGGGTTTGGCCAAAAATACATATTTATTTTGGGGAAAGGGTACTTTTTGTTGTTATTTTCTATATCCGTGATTTTCTATAGAGTCACAAAACACACCAAGAGTGGCAGCGGAAAATCTGTCAGAATCAAATGTAAACAAACTACTTGAAAAAAACTAACCGGACAATCTACCAAAACAATGTAAATTATGAGAATCACACACCAAACAACAAAAACACAAGATTTTACCCAGGTTCAGCGTAATTTGCACCTAATCTTGCAATTCAACGATGAGAAACTTCCACTGTTAAGAAAATATTACACGAGAACACTGTTGGACCCCAAAAAATAATAATATACATATATAAAACTAAATAATATATATGCATACATAAAATGAAGGGGAAATGGATGAGATATTCTCTTCCCCCATATCCCTCAAATAAGGAAGTGGTTATGATCACTCAACATGATGGAATAGTTATGATCACTTACGATAAGAGAGTATCATAATTACTCTCTACTCCACTCAAAAAAGAGAATATATATATATATATATATAGCTTAAAGAGAGAGAGAAAGAGAAAGAGGATCAACACTGAGGGAATTTTTCCAAAAGAAAAGAAAAACTCTTTTCTCCCATTCTCGAAGAAGGAACAAAAGAAGAAGAAGAAGAAGATGAGACACATGAATGGGGCATATCACCCCTTTCACCCCTTCAGTCTTTCTCTCTCCATCCTTCTCTCTCCTTCCCCTCTGATAAAAGATCAGAGGATCCACCCATGAAAACTTCTACAAGTTTTCATTTCCATCGAAGGAGTCTAATAGCCATGGCCATGACTTTCAGTAAGATGGAGACAAGTGGAATATGAAAATTTCATATTCTGCATATTTAGAACATAAATCCATGTGTTCTTCAGAGTTGAACAGAACCTAGAACATGGGTCATCCCATGTTCTGCATATAATGAAATAGGCCAACCTATTTCTTGGATATATCTTTGGAATTAGATAAACTCTATTTCCTTAAAAGAAAACAGGATATGCATCAAAACCCTTATGTCCCTTAATAAAACTTTTGAATGAAAAAACCCTATTCATTCTTGTGATATGAAAATCATATTTTTCACATTGGAATGTGATGGTAATAAACTACATTTTCCTTATGGAACATGGCCTAAAAGCTATGTTCTCTTTTGAACACAATCTATGTGTTCATCATGTGAATAAGGAAAACCTATTCATCTTGGAGATATGAAAATCATATCTCCACATTGAAATGTGGTGCTAAAACACCACATTCTTCCTATGGAACATGACCTAAAACCTATGTTTCCTTTTGAACATGATCTATGTGTTCATGTTGAAACTCAGGGAAAACTTTATTTTCTATACAACATGAAAATGGGAGAAATCCTATTTTCTTCATATATTTGAACATAGAATATCTCTATGTTCCCTACAAAATTGAAAATAGAAGAAACTATATTTTCTAAAACAAATCTTTGAACATAAAAAAGCTTTATGTTCTCAAAAACAGATTTCAGGTTGAATCTGCCTCTTCCGACATATCTGAGCAAAATAGCCATAACTCTCAGTCGAGAGCACTAAATCGCAATCCGTTTGAAGTATATGAAAGCTAATTCACTAAACTTCGAAACGGTATCATGCATGTGCATAAAAACTATAGATTTATGTCCTTGAACGAACTTTGAACACAGAGTAAATTCTATGCCCCGTCAAAACAAATTTGGATATTGAAAGAGAAATGTTCCCCACTTATCAAATAAGAGGCGGGACCTCACCCGAGTGTTGGGACCCCCTCCCAACGGGTTGGGAAGCCCTCAAAATAGGCTTCCTGTAAAGAAGAAACATCTCTGTTTCTTGACAAAAGTATGGGTCCCACTTAGAGTGACTCCATAACCATTGATATGAAAACTTATACAAAGTTTTACTCTCCAAGAAGAATTTGATAGCTATGGTCATAGGCTCTTTCACTTCTTCAACAAGATGAAGATGAAGACTTTAGAACATAAATGTATATATGTTCATCATAATTTGGATCGAACTTAGAACATGAGTCATCCATGTTCTCCATATAATGAAATAGAACACACTAGTTCTTTTACATAATTTTTAAAATGGGATAATATAATGTTTGTTTAAAAATAGAGACATATGTGAATAGGGAAATCCTATTCATTTTGAAGAAATGAAAATCATATCTTCATAATAGAATCCAGTGTTAAAAATATTGTATTCTTTACATTGAACATAGATTAAAACTATGTTTTATTTTTGAACACCACCCATGTGTTCATATTGCACAGGATCATTGAAAGTGATAACACATATCATTTTCAGTTTGTGCAGAAAGTTTAGTTCAATGAGCTTTCATATGAGAAAGCTCTCTACAAAGAACTTCTCATTCTGGCCAAACTATGCCATCAGGAAGCCCGAAAAATAGGCTTCCCGCCTGTGTCGGGACCCCCTATCCCGACGTCTTGAGCCCCACAAAATATGCCTTCCACTCAATGAAACATCACTGTTTTGCAACAGAATGTGAACTTTGTAGGGTTATTAGGCACAAGTATGAGGTTCTACAAGGCATCAACCATACCAAAATCAAATTTTTCAAGTGCCGAACAACCCTAACCAAGATCTTAGACTAGAGATTAGGCGAAACAATGAGCAAGTAAACAACTTTACTTCTAAGAGTTTGGGATTACAACCTTTGTAATCCGTTCCTTCGCTTCATAAGCTCCGTGTTGAGGTCCCTTCGCTGTGATCATCAAGTACCCGGACTCTAGAGAGGCTCCATGAAGAGAAAGATACAAGCTTGCTTCCGATCTTCAATAACAAAGATGATCTACTGTTCACACCATAATATTGTATTATTATATTCCCCATTCTTATTCGTTTTATAAATAAACAGGTGCTTTTGACGCATGTCTGCTACATATTACAGGTTACAGGTTCTTGGATCTAAAACAGTGAAAATAATGAAAAGACAATGCAAAAGTGAGACTACAAATGATAAATGGTGAAATCTTGATCGCGCCTATATTTGAAGGAACAATGAACAACAGTTCACCGAGCATAAAGGCAGCGACATGAAGAAACAGTAAAAGTCCACTACAATGTTCACTGGAGATCTGGAAGAGACCAAGAAACCAAATTGAGAAAAGACCTGTAGGAATAGGAAGTACAAGAACAGAAGAGCCAGCAGAAGAATTTTTACAACCCAACTCCACATTTTGACCGCGGAACCGCGGCCAAACCTTGGCTGCGGCCGCGGTTCCGCGGCCGTATAGCGCGATTAGGAATTGGAAATTTTACCATATTTTTGTGACGGCTTTGACTGGTCAACCTAGGGGTATTTTGGTAAATGTAGACATGCGAATCAATTGTAACCTAGGGTTTCCTATCCTCTATAAATAGGAACTCTAAATCATTGTATTAGGTTATGCCTCCCTATGCTTCTTTCTATGAATAAAATTTAGAATTCTTTTGGAGAGCATCGGTGCCTCTTTTCATTTCATGAATTCAGATCTGACAATCCTGTGTTGATGTTTGGAGAGAGCCATCTATAAAGTAGGTAATTTTTCATTCTTTGCCTTAGTTTAGATTTAATTTCTTGCCCTAGATAATTGTTAGAGTTAGCTTTGGGGAAGGCTTTTGAGAGATGAGATCTCTCATCCCTTTCTTACCCATCACATACAATCAATAGGACTCCATGCATACACGCACACACTGCGCCCTACGACACCCTATCCCTCGAGGTAGCGGTGATACCGTAGTATAAAGACCCGGTTGCGCGTGTTTTCCATGGAGGTTAGGGTAAGGATTGATAAAGGAAGGACAAGAACCTAGAGGAAGGAACATCTTCCCGAATGGATCTAATCCCCTTTATTAATAATTACCATAACTCCTCTTAGATCCTAATTTGGGTATAGAAAGCATTGAGATTTATTTACATTTCTAAACCATTCTTAAACCTAACCCTAACAAGATTTAGATAATCTTAGTATAGATAGATTTAGTTTTTAGATTTAATAATCAATCCGGCACCAATCGGAATTAACCCGTTAGAGCGATTAGGAAATTCACAACATCCCTGTGGACCGACCCGTACTCACCGGCTAGCTACCAAATGACGCCGTTCTTGATTGCGGTTACTAGATATTTTTGAGATCAATCAAATGGCGCCGTTGCCGGAGATGGCGTAGAAATTTCCTTTTTGCAATTTCGGGTTAATCTACAATTAAAAAAATCTGAAAAATCCAAAAAAAATATAAAAAAATATCATCTGTTATGTTTGGAAAGGGTATTTTTGTGAGAATTTTGCAGGATCGACGGATCTGGAAATCTACAGAAAGCGAAACAGAAAACAACAGATCAGAACAGAGGGAGATTTGAAAAACAGAACAGCAGAAAAAATTTGGAGCATTGAACCCCTCACCGCGCCGCCTTTCCGCGGCCGAAACCTACCTTAGACCGCGGAACCGCGGCCGCCTTGATGATTCGTCGCGTGAAAAAAATTCTGGGGATCCGCGCCGCTTCCACCGCCGCGGGACCCCATCTAAGACCGCGGAAACACGGTGGGCCCGTGACATCTGACAGTGAAAAAAGCTCTGTAAGCTCCTCTGTTCTTTCTCCTCTGCAAATTTCAATATATCTTCTGAAAATCTCCTGCAGGATTCTTTGCGCTTTAAAAATCTTTTCCCTTCCAAATAACAACCTTGTGCAGGATTCTTTGCGCCTCGCTTAAAATAGAAATTGATTGCAAGTAATATTTTTCTATTTTGCATATCTTTGGTCGAAAATCTTTTTGCACAAAATTCCAAATAAAGAGCAAACGGAAAAAGGAATTTTTTTTAACAACTTGCAAATTCTTTGCCGCTAAGAATCCGTGCACCCCAACCTTCTTTCTCTTCTCTTTCTTCTAACATGGGTTCCCCACATCATAAATCACTTTTCGAATTTTGGTATCCTGAACCTAACTTTGCGTCATATGTTAATTGCTTTGGTCGATTTAAGGAAAATCCCTCCGTGCCCAAGATTTCTTTGAAAGATCAAATAGAAGCGTCTAGGAGAAATAGTTCGACTTTGCAACCCACTTTGTATCAACCATGTCAACCTTCACCACCTTCATACGTTGATACCGCTTTTTCAAGTCCTACTGTAACTCCTAAACCGATGTCTATTGCTGAGCATATTGCTCAATCTCGTAGCCGATCTTTCACCCCTCTCAACATATCAAGTTTTAGGGATCAACAAGTCCATTCACCTTTTTATCCACATGTTGACCCTACTCCTGTCCAACCATCCAATTCCTACCAGTCCTACCCGACTTTTCCACCTTCGCTAGACATTGCTCCTACACAGCCATTTGGGAGTTTCACGTATCCAAATAATTTCGAACCTTTTATCGAAACCCCTTCCCAACCCATGTCTAGTTTGGAACAGTCGTCGGAAGCTTATATTGCAGCAACAAACAAAATGACTCGGAATGTGGAAGCGTCCATGGCCGCCCTTATGCAACCTAGTGAACCGGCAGCTAGTTTCCAACTCGCTCCAAATTTTCCAATGTATGAGGAGGCGGTTGGACAGAGTGAGAATTTGAGAGGAGCGAGCGAGTTCTACATATTCCCAAATCAAACCTACCCTTATCCAATTGAAACCCACAACTCCGGTTTTCCATCGATTACCCTAAATGATTCACAAGTTGAAAATAAAAACGAGTTGTGTGACTTTGTAGTGCTTGATTTGCCAGATTGTGAAGAACCCCGTTCGAGTGAAACCACACTTAATCCTTTCGATCTTTACACCTCCAATCTAGAACCTAAATCGATAAATATCCATGCTTTTGATGAGGTGTCAGAAAAAATTGATTTTCACTTGATTGAGGATATAGACGCCGGGAATATTTTGGATGATGAACCCGTCGATTTGATTGAAATTTTATGTCCAATTCATCATCCCGAGTCATTAATTGTTTCTCCCGAACTTCATAGGCGTCTTGATTTTGATGATAATGGCATGGATGAGATAAATATTGAGGAGAATTATGAGGATAGTATTGAGGAGAGTAGTGAGGATAATATTGAGGTTGAACCATTTTTGTTTGATATGTCGAATTTTCCAATTCATCCTCCCGAACCTTTAACTGTTATATCACCCTTCCTCATTTCCATCGTTCTGACCACGCACAAGATCACGCTTGAAGACCGTGAGCTTGAAAATTTTTCCTTTGAATCTGACACAGTTCTCACAGCCGATAACACTTACGAGTGTTTCACTTTTTCGGATGATGTTGAAGACTCACCGTCCGAGTTTGAGTCCTTTAAATTTTCAGATGAGTTAGTTGACCCATTAGACTCGGTTTCTTACAGTTGTTTCGAACTATTGATGGAATTTTTCAAGTTCGAGACAGTTTCCTACGGTGAGAATGAGACTATCCCTAATTCACTCCCTTTCGTCCTTCCTATCATTCCGACCTTACAAGAGACCGTTACGCTTTTATCTCCAATACCAAGTTCGACGGACCCATGTTTTCTTACGAATCTTGAGGGATTTGACCCTATTTCTCGACGGGTTAATAGATTAGCAAAATCGTTTTTAACACATCGGTCATCAAAAATTGCGCTAATTTATTTACTCGATTTACACCCTCAAGACCGTGCTACCCTTCTTTCTCTTTTCCGCCATTCTTCTCCTCCACCGAGACCATATTCTCCCTTTCTCTCCACACGATCTCGTGTGTTTCTCATTTCTTCCCTCTACACCCCATTCCTTCACCAACCCAATCATTACCATGATAAGATTTTTGAATGGTTGGTGCTAACCTTTGGTTTATGTAAGGCCAAGCTTAAGTTTGGGGGGAATCTTGTTGTATATATATTTTTGTTTTTCTTTTAACAATAAAAATAAAAAATTAACAAAAAAGAAAAGAAAAGAAAAAAATTCAAAAAATAAAAAAAATTGCAAATAAATAAACAGGGGAGGGCCGACATTTTGACCCTCTTGGTGTAGCATGACAGTGAGGACACTGTCAAGTTTAAGTTTGGGGGTATGCTCGGTAAGTTTTCTTCCTTCGCATTCATATATATATTTTTGCATTTGCATACTTATTTTTAAAACCCATAAAAATTGAAAAATTTCAAAAATTATAAAAAATTAATGTATTCAATTTTGGCCTAGTTTGACTTGAGTTTGACAAATAGGTTAACTGGTTAGGAACAACTAGATTTTAGACTTAGTAAATTAAAAACCCTAAAAATAACCTTCCTTAAAGTTTAACAGTAGAAAGTATATATGTTTGTAGTTTATTTAGAAATAGGCAAATTTTGAGTTCAGTTCTTGGGCTAAGTTAAAACAAAGGAAATGTATTGATATTTTTATTAGAGTATAAGTTTGAAAAATAGTTCCTAGTTTAAGTCTAGATTCTTAAAATGTATACCCTACAATTTGCACAATCACGCACCTTGAGACTTGGAATAGTAGAAGAGACCTTGAAATGCTCTTGTCTAAAGTCCTTAGTACGAAGAAAAGAAAATAAAAAATACAAGTGTGAATAAAGAATAAAAAAAAAATGAACACTGGTTTTTGTAATTACTTGAGGCTGCAAAAATAGAAAAATATTTAGCGAGGGTGCTTCATCACCTAGTGCCTTAGACCAACTGGTTTGGGAGTCACTGCTAAAAAGCCTTGGGTGTTGCAAGACTAGGATTACGCTTTAATGTGCAAACACATCTTGTAATCGGTTGTTGGTACCTCAAGAAGTATTAACGGTCGCATGAAGGATGTGTAAGCAAAAATTCATAAAAATTCACCACTTAATAAGTACTTTGGATAACGGACAAGAGTATAATTGTTTGATTTGAATTTTCAAGTGTAAGGGTGA
Organism: Agapanthus africanus; assembly: GCA_030015575.1. Lineage (NCBI taxonomy): Eukaryota > Viridiplantae > Streptophyta > Magnoliopsida > Asparagales > Amaryllidaceae > Agapanthus > Agapanthus africanus. Next base: position 451,620 of record JASDDO010000234.1, read on the forward strand.
TATATACACACACGTAGGGATATGTGATTGGAGTTTAGATGAGAGAAAAGAATGAAGAATAGAACTTGTAATTTTAGTAGAGTTGATAAAAATTCCTAAGTGGAGATGGAACCCTAGAAGGAAAACTTAAGAAATGCCGAAAGCTAAGTAAGTCTATAGAATATGTATAATCTTAAGTTAGATGATGGGGAAGTGTGAAGAATATGGGTGGATAATTTGCAAGTCGACGATAATAGAATTCCTTGTTAGAAAACCTAATTGGAGAATAAAAGTTAATGGGCCGAATTGATAGGATTTTGTGGGTAGTATCCGCTGAAAACCCTCAGGAGACAACATTCCTCCTACCAGGGACACCTAGAGGTTTAACGGCTTGTTGCACGAGCTCAGTGCAATCGCGTTTCCCTGCGAAAGTGCGGTTAGGTTTTTTGTAGAGAATAAAAATAAGTTTGCTCGAGGACGAGCAAAAGATAAGTTTGGGGGTATTTGTTCACACCATAATATTGTATTATTATATTCCCTATTCTTATTCGTTTTATAAATAAACAGGTGCTTTTGACGCATGTCTGCTACATATTACAGGTTACAGGTTCTTGAATCTAAAACAGTGAAAATAATGAAAAGACAATGCAAAAGTGAGACTACAAATGATAAATGGTGAAATCTTGATCGCGCCTACATTTGAAGGAACAATGAACAACAGTTCACCGAGTATAAAGGCAGCGACATGAAGAAACGGTAAAAGTCCGCTACAATGTTCACTGGAGATCTGGAAGAGACCAAGAAACCAAATTGAGAAAAGACCTGTAGGAATAGGAAGTACAAGAACAGAAGAGCCAGCAGAAGAATTTTTACAACCCAACTCCACAGTTTGACCGCGGAACCGCGGCCAAACCTTGGCTGCGGCCGCGGTTCCGCGGCCGTATAGCGCGATCAGGAATTGGAAATTTTACCATATTTTTGTGACGGCTTTGACTGGTCAACCTAGGGGTATTTTGGTAAATATAGACATGCGGATCAATTGTAACCTAGGGTTTCCTATCCGCTATAAATAGGAACTCTAAATCATTGTATTAGGTTATGCCTCCCTATGCTTCTTTCTATGAATAAAATTTAGAATTCTTTTGGAGAACATCGGTGCCTCTTTTCATTTCATGAATTCAGATCTGACAACCCTGTGTTGATGTTTGGAGAGAGCCATCAATAAAGTAGGTAATTTTTTATTCTTTGCCCTAGTTTAGATTTAATTCCTTGCCCTAGATAATTGTTAGAGTTAGCTTTGGGGAAGGCTTTTGAGAAATGAGATCTCTCATCCCTTTCTTACCCATCACATACAATCAATAGGACTCCATGCATACACGCACACACCGCGTCCTACGGCACCCTATCCCTCGAGGTAGCGGTGATACCGTAGTATAAAGGCCCGGTTGCGCGTGTTTTCCATGGAGGTTAGGATAAGGATTGATAAAGGAAGGACAAGAACCTAGAGGAAGGAACACCTTCCCGAATGGATCTAATCCCCTTTATTAATAATTACCATAACTCCTCTTAGATCCTAATTTGGGTATAGAAAGCGTTGAAATTTATTTACATTTCCAAACCATTCTTAAACCTAACCCTAACAAGATTTAGATCTAGATAATCTTAGTATAGATAGATTTAGTTTTTAGATTTAATAATCAATCCGGCACCCATCGGAATTAACTCGTTAGAGCAATTAGGAAATTCACAACATCCCTGTGGACCGACTCATACTCACCGGCTAGCTACCAAGCGACGCCGTTCTTGATTGCGGTTACTAGATATTTTTGAGATCAATCATCTACCTTGAAGAAACTCAAACCCAAGCTCTTGCTTCACTAATCAAGTATTAGCAAAGCAAACACCTTAATCTAAGTGGCTAGAATAGATAAGGATGATGAAGTAGGAATCTAGCTCTCTTTTGTTTTCAATTTCTCACTCATTTTCATCACATATCAAAAAGCTAGAAAGCTTTTTCAAGCAAGAAGAAGGAAGAAGAAGAAGCTAAACCATTTGTGATGAATAATGAAATCAAGTGTGAGGTTAGAAATGCAACCATGAGTTAAGAATGAAGACTTAACCCATGTAGAGAATTAACTTTGGTAAAGGGTTTGGGTTGGGTTGGGTTAAGGAAATATCTTCATAAAATATCAAGGTTAAAGTCAAAGCTTCATGCAAGCTTAACCCTAATCCAAACCCTAACCATATTTAAACTCCACAAAGCATGTTGCATTTGTAACCCTAACTTGTTACAATATTATATATCACATATATAATATTTATTGTAACAAAATAAAATAATACAATTAACATATATCACATATATATCAATGTATTATCCAAGTGAGAAAAAGAATCTTTAAGTGAGCTAATATTAGTTAATGTAATATAATATATCAAATATATAATTATACATTAAATTATCGAATCAACACTTGATCCGATAATCCGGCTATTTCATAAATAACTGACTAATATAATCTGTATCAGTTCATCGAATCAACACTTGATCCGATGACCCGGCTATATCACATATACCTGGCCGATATCACATATCGCGAGAATCTAATACGGTATCACATACACGTATTGTTCTCGATCCCGTACATATCACATATGTGCTCCTACTCCGTTTTGCCTGAGCCAGGAAACCTCTGTGTAGGACTCTAAAGAATCGTCAATACGCCGGCAGTAGATGATGTTCATATCAAACATCCACAAGCTGCAAGCGGTCAGCTAAACGCTACAGCCACCCAGGTATTGAGCGATCAGAAGATCAACAAGCAAGCCTGTACATTCTTCCGTGAATCCAATCAGTAACACTCTCGTACAGTCCGGTCTCTTCGTCTGATATGTCGCATATCTCACTTAGGGGTGGTAAACGTCAGACCCCAGTAGCTTGATAAGTCGTGTCGATATGAGATCCATAACTGTTCGAGAACTACTGATAACACTTACCAGTAAATCTCAGCAACCCTGGCTAGGGATTTCTAGTTATATCTAATCGAACACAGCGCAACATCAACTCCCTATACTGGGAGAGACGAAACCCCTCCTATCGCTCATTGCCTCTATGTGATTCGGGGTTGTACCCAAAAGCCACCGTTTTGCACACCCTCTTAGACGTGGTATGATGGAAATCAAAGCACAGTGGGAATCACACAAGATTCTATGACGATCTCGGGTCTACAGACTAACCTGTACCAGTGTCACCAGAGAACTGCCATCTGACGTGAGGTATAATACCATCTGGGAGTTCTCGGCGAGTCCGTCCAGTGTACCCAGTCTCCACTGAGCACCCGTATACCTTCTCTGATGTCAAACACCAATGGATATGGGATCATCCATCGCCCATCATATGGGTCAAGAAGCGCATACGCTAGTCTACTCTGGTATATCGATGTCCTGTCTCGATACACCTACGACTAGGAACATTTGAAGGATTTACTTAGCGACTACTCTGTCCCCACTAGTATGATCTGCATCATAGTCCTGGTAGTCAAGTACTCATCCTAAGGGTTTTATCAACATGTAACATAGAGACAATCAGAGTACATGTTAAGATAAAGAGTAACCAGATAGCATACTATCATGTCGAGCAAGAAAATCCTACCTATATATGTCCAAGCATGCACTACAATATATATCGTATGTACAGTAATGGCCTCTAGGGCATACATATAACTAACATATCCACATAGAGTGGTCTATATTCACTTAAAAATATGAAAATGATGTGGCCTTCACATGAGGCAGGGCCCATCCGTAATGTCAACTTGACATTAAAATCCACACACACTGAAAGTGATGTTATTCATCATTTTCATAAAGCTCAACGAGCTTTTCCAATTATTTATACAAACTTGAATAATCACAAGATTAATGATGATATTTTAAACAAAGTATCTAAACACATAAGTATAAAAAAGGTGCGACATAATACTTGTGCTTTATTAGAGCACGAAGCCCCAAACATGGTCTTCTCGACGGCGAGAAGCTCTAAAATGAGCTTCCTAATGTGACTGTCGGAGGCCTTTGAAGAAGGCCTCCCGATGTCAGGATCCCCCTTATCGATGTCGGGAGACTCCCAAAATGGGCCTCCCGTTTAAGAAAGCATTCCTGCTTTCGTAAAAAGGATATGGACCCCACAGAGAGTGGTTTATGTTCCATGATGTGCCTTCCATATAAAGTAGGGTCCTTCCATGATGTCAATTTGACATTAAAATACCCCAAGTATGGAAACAAATTCTTAAATTAGAGTTTTTTTTACAGCTTTTGTATATTTTGCAATATCAATGTAATTTATATTCAACTTGTATAAAAATATATATGAAATGCAATGAAATATATCTATTGCCCATATCATGTTCTGTTTGCAAGTACTTTTTCATCTTTAAATATAATTTTTGTGATGTGATTTGAGCAACCTAACAAGGTATCCCGTATAAATGTTTCTTTAGACACCAGGGTGTAATTAACCATAGGTGCTTGCGCCTATGGGAAGTCTAGAACCCAGTACCTTTTGGTCAAATTTTAAAACTCAAATACTTATTTTTTTAAACTGTACCTATTATGAACGTCCATTCATTAGAGGTTCTAACGAGGGTAAACAAAAATGGCAACTCTGCTGGGGACACATGATTTCTTCCCAGTTTGCTCTAAATCACACCAAGTAGTGTATTTTGTCCCAGAATCTACGGTTGACGGAAACCGGATCATATGTACCTGCAATAATAAGAGTTTGCACATTAGGCTTTGTGCTTTTCACTATTGATTTGGCATTACAACGAAGCATTATGGCTAGATACGTCTCTTTAGGCCACCCCTCTAAAAGGTTTCCTAATGCCATGTCAAATTTTCCTTTTTAGGATTGATTACTGGCATTAAACAACACCACCCCATCACCTGTCGGGCTTGTAGGGTATGACCCGGAGATGTGCCTGTTCGGCACGATCAATGACTTCCCGGTGCTACAAGTTGGGCAAGAGAGAAGCATGGGGAGAATCCCATCCAGGAACAAACTCTACAACCTAATGAAATAGATGCCTCTCCTTTGCAAGATAATAATAATGTAATGCGGGAAGATGACAAGGACGACATAGATGAAAATGCCCCTAGCCCATCTGCTACAGCGCACGAGAGACAAAAATTGCCAGATGGACCAGATCCAAGAACAATGGCCAACCTAACGACAATTGTCCAAGTCCTGTCCGCGCATATGCAACACTACATCGAAACACTGAGGCAAAGCCTGCAGTCGGAAAGGGGCAGCGCAGGCCGCGACGCCACCAAATTTGGTAAACAATACGTCAAGGAGAGAGCCGCCACCTCCAGTCCTACAAACCACGCCGGTGCTAGTCGAGAAAACCCTCCTGCCTTTGAGAGAGCCTAGTCACCCACAAGAAAACCCTAAGCCAGTGGCAACATGTGATAACCGGTTTCACTTTGCATTTAAATCCGTATTTAAATAAATATTTTTTCCTAACTCTTTTGCTACCAGATTTAAGGCTTAAAACCATAAGCCCAAGTCCATATTTAATCACACTCTTTTCTTTCTAAATTCTTCTTGAGGCCCGACCCACATTTTTCCCAAGCCCAAACAATTATCCCTTCTCATTTCTTTTTGAATTCCCATAAATCCAAACCCAAATCTCCACCATAAATTCTCATATTAATCACCACTATTATTCCCCAATTAATCCCCATTTAATCCTTTTAATCACCACGTTTTACTCTCTCTCTCTCTCTTCATATAATTCTCATTTAATTATTTTAATTAATTCCCCTCATTCTCTCTCTCTCTCTCTCTCATCTCACCCACGCTCTCCCTCTCTCTCCTCACGTAACTATCTCCCTCCACGTTTTCTCCCTCTCCCTCTCACATTCTCTCTCTCCTCTCACACCCACGTACACACACTCTCTCTCCCTCCCAATTCACTCCCTCTCTCTCCTCTCGATCCCCCCCTCTCTCTCCTCTCGATCCCCCTCTCTCTCTTCTCCCTCTCTCTCTTCTCCCCGCTCCCTCCCTCGAACCTACGCCCACGCCCGTGCTCGTCTCGTCGCCGTCGCCACCACCGCCGACATCATCCTCGCCTTCCACCCTCTCTCCTCTCTCCAAAACCCCGAGCCCCTCCTCACCTCACCTGCACACCCGACCTCAACCCAAACACCCGCTACCCCCACTGTGTGCCAGCCACCGCCTCCACCATCGGTGCTCACCAACCGTCACCCTTCGCCATTGTGACCTCCCCGCCTCCAGCTGCTGCCCCCCACCTCCAGCTGCTGCCCTCTGCATCCGCTAGCCGACTCCTGAGCTCCCCACTGCCTCCAACTCGAGCTCCTCCCTTGCCATCAACCTCCTCCGGCCACCGCAACCCACATCGTCGGCGTTTACCCTCTCAAACTCTCTCCTCATCTCCCTCCCCGAGCTCCTCTAACCTACGAACTCACCGGCGGCCACCCTTTCCAAAGCCCATCACCTTTGACCTCAACCTCTATTGCCGGCCCAACCTCCAAGCTTCGTCCACCCGTCGCCGCGCTCACCTCCTCTGAAGCTCGAGCAGTCAACCTTCAGACCAAGCCAATTCCAGCATCCAAGCCGGAGCCCATCGTCGCCGCTGAGCCATTGCACAGAGCTCAATCCAAGGCCAAGTTCAAGCCCAAAGCCAAACCCTTGTCGTTGTTTCCCGTATGTGTCGTGCCCGTGCATGCCATCGCCGTCATCATCGCTGCGGCACCATCGCCATCATCGTCTTCAGGCAAGTGATTTCCACTTGCTTTACATGCTATTAGTTTTTGTACACATAGTTATATTTTATATATAACAACCTAATTAATTGTGAAATCATGGATTTCGGATGTTTTACAATCCGTGTTTATACATGGCTTGACCTAGTATATAAATCGGGTCTTTTATCCGGCTCTAACGATGTTAAGAATTCATATGAACTAAATCTTACTTTGACCGATTAAACGAAACCAAAACTTCGATTACCATGCGTATAAACAAGTATCCGATGCTAAATTTTAAGTGAAAACCCATCTTTAAATGGTAGAACTTATGATTGTTAAATCCGTTTACTATTCACAGTGGTGGTGCGGAAATTTGGTTACAAATAAATATCGTTTCACCTATAAAATATTACTCCCGATAATCATTGCGAAATCAGAATTTTCCTGAACACGCTAGACCGTTAAATTCATATTAAATCTTTTACAAATCGGATTTTAGCATTCCATGGCTTGTATCGAATCTAACAGATTAACCTACAGTACTCTATAGTTTATCTCTGAATTTTTAACAAGTTATGATAGAGAAAACTGAGGAGAAGTACGATTCTGGACTGCAGTCCAGAGCAGTAATCCCAGTTAACCCCTGTTTTTAAATCACTGTCTATCCTTGCTCAAATGCGAAAATGTGCAGAACCCTATATTTTTACGTAGGAAATTGTGTTAGCTTTCTTACTCCACTAGTTTCACTAGAATCCTTGTCTGTATGATATTTTTAACACATCTTATAATGCCGATGTGTCCAGCTGAATTCTGCAGTGACAGATTTTACACATTGAACTTAACCTGACCATAACTCTCTGATGATATAGGATATTACGGATCCTCCAATTGCTTTGGAAACCTAACTGATAATCCTAAATATTATTCAACTATAGAGTCGCCTAATTTTGATCCCAACAGGGTGAAAACTGTGTTTCGAAATGGACTTTCAGTTCAGGAACTGAATTTCCAGCAGCGAACACTTAAAATGAAATGACTGTAATTTGCGAACCTGAAACCCGTTTGACTTGAAACTAATTTCGTTGAACTTCCTACTGAGTTTACTGATTACTGATTTTGTATAATTTTACTAAATTCTAAACGTATGATTTAATGCGATTTTATAAGATCATAAGACGCATAATAACTTGCATTGCACATGATTGTTTAGTGGCATAAATGCACATATTATACCCGACCGTAATACCTCTAGCGATTGCGCGCATCATTATTAAGTTTCAGTGTACAATTCATTGTCGAGCGTGAATGGTATCGGTTTAGGAGTGTCAAGTACGCCAGTGAAAAGTGAATAGTTCGTGATAGTGACAATACAGTGAACAGTGAATAAAATCGTGTTATTGGTGCGTACTTGTACACAACTAGCCCATACTCATAAAATAGTGGAACCTGGGGAAAAAGGGGAAATCGAAATAGAAAGGAAATTATATTTAGCGAGGTCAGTGATTTTAGAGGATGATCATTCGAACATCGACTCTTATATATATTAGATTGGACCTAGCGGTCCGGCTGATAAGGTTTTGTCCCGGGCATCGTGGGCCGTAGTCTCGGGTACATACGAGACCCTCGTTAAACATGATCACTCTTTCCACAACTCGATTTCAAAAGTGACTTAGAGACCGATAGGAATACATGTCATACATTGCATTTGTTTATTGACATATCGATTGCCTGCATTTATTATCCCCATCATTATTACTTTTATTTTCCTTGCCTCATTAATATTATTATAATATTGCTATTATGTTGCCCTGACGACCTAAGTATGCATCTCAGTGATAGAGGTGGATTCGTCTGATCTCGAGAAGACCGTGAAGACCCAGACCAGTGAACCAGTTACATTTCTCCATTGATATCCCTGGTTAGTTGTCCTCTTGTTTACTTCCATTGAGCTCAGATTTCTTTATATCCGATAGTTTTAGTGACTGCAATCTCTTTACCCGTATTTTATTTTACTGATTACCATATAATGCTAGAAGCCGAAGTGTGATTACGACAGGATTTCTCCTTGATCGTAGGAGCATGGCTGGTTTTGTTACCCTTGTATTCCGTATTTTGGGAAGCGGGGCGTGACACAACACTTGAAATGTCAACCACTCTAGCAGCTCCAGCCCCTGATTCCACTCCTTCGACTTCATCTTTAGGGCCTTCATCTGTCGGTAGTATGGATGTTGCTGCTCTACAGAAATTTATTGCCGAGCAGATGAAGCAGCCGAACCAGAAAGCGGCAGCTCCCATTGCAAATCAACCATATCCGGACGAGTATAACAATGTACTTTATCCAGTGGGATACACCATCCCTGCATTCTGAATGTATAACGGGACTGGGAGCCCCAAACAACACTTGGCCCACTTCAAAGTAGCCTGCGGCGATTCAGCTCGAGATGACAGGCTTCTATTGCTCCAATTTCCTAAGAGCTTGCAAACCATGGCGTTCGATTGGTTTGTCACGTTAGAGCCTGGTTCAATACTCACCTTCAATCAGATGGCGGAGAAGCTTAAACACATGTTCAGAACTAGTGTTACAGATAAATTCATGCTAGTCCAGCTATCCATGCCTATAGAAGCAACAAAATCAAAAAGTTTGCCAGAACTCATAAAATTGACTGGCGATACTCCACCATATATAACCCTAGAGCTAGTGGGCTGGCAGAGGCTTTTAATAAGACCCTGACTAGGCTACTTAAAAAGATAGTCCTTAAAAATAAAAAAGGATTAGCACAATAAGATGACAGAAGCATTATGGGGTTATCGGACTATGTATAAAACACCTACGAAATCTACTTCGTATCAACTGGTGTTTGGGATGGAAGCCGTGCTTCCTCTCGAGATTCAGATACCATCCCTTTGAATGGCACTCCATGAAGGATTGAACACCGAAGAAAATGTAGCACCGAGGCTTGAAGAACTTGAACCTTAGACGACACGCGGCTTAGGGCTCAACAAAATCTAGAGCTTTATCGAGCCAAAATGACACGCGCTAACAACAAAATAGTCAGACCAAGATCCTTCACGGTAGGAGAAATGGTCCGGGTCTTGCGGTGCCCAATATCCAAGAACTGAAAAGCTAAGGGAAAATTCGAGCCAAGTTGGGAAGGTCCTTATATAATACAAACTGTTTATGGCGGTGGTTCCTACCAGCTCGTCGACGCACAAAGGGAGAGACCAATGCCCCTATCAACGGTAGATATTTGAAGAAATATTACGCCTAAACGGCCACCAGGGATAGATAGAAGCCCTAAACAATAGTGTCAAGCAGCGGAGGTAAACGTTATTACCCATCTAATGGCGCACCATGGAGTTTCAGACATCCGTCAAGCAAAAAAGAAAAAAAAACACTTTGATGCTGCTGTCACTCATCTTTTCTTGACATCCTTATTCACTAATCTTTGAGTCAAGAAATCCTCGAGTGTAACAAAATGTCATGACCCGGAAGTGGTATGTGACCGGCACTTAAATCACACGATGTCTAAAGACGTTGACGCAATTCAAGTAAGCCAAAACCTAGAATTTAAACCATTTTTTAAAGAAATAGCGGAAGTGAGGTTTTGAAAAGTTTTGTAAAAAGTAAAGCTTGTTTTGAAATATTGTTTGAAAAACGGACAGCACCTCCTTTGTAAATTTTGAGTAAAACGAATACAATGATAGTAAATATAGAAGTATCCCACATACGGGAGCTAAATCAACGCCTACTCGGTGGAATCACAGCCACGCAGTAATATATGATGCTCAAAAACGAAGGATCACAAGCAAACTTTAAATAACTGCATAAGTAAAGCTAATAGTCGACTCCACATGAGTTCGACCCAAAAGAATATACATCAAGTCTCGAATTGATCTAAGTCAAATAATACATGTCATGGTCAATGGAGTAACACTAGATATAAGAAAAGTATAGTACACAAAAAGACGGTTACTAAGCATGTAACCCATCTAGCAAAATAAGCGAGAATCCCAAAAGATGATGTGGTAACGCCGCCGTTAGGTATCCATGCGGTAGGTCCTGCAAGGAGCTAAGGCACAACGATGGTGAGTTGCCAACTCGGTGAATAGAATATAACATCACAATATATATATATATATATATATATATATATATATATATAAACATGGTGAATAAAAGGTAACACAATGAATCAACATCATCATCACGAAATCCGTGTCAATTATCGCTAACCAGAATCTCATCATATCACATCGGTGTATCCGCATCGGTTTCTTCCCCTTCCTCGATTACCGGATCACACTAATCATATATCATACAAGAAATTCATGATATCCGTACCGGTCTCTCCCTCCTTCCTCGATAACCGGATATCACCAAACATATATATACACAAGAAATTCATGGTATCCGTACCGGTCTCTCCCCCTTCCTCGATAACCGGATATCACCAAACATATATATACACAAGAAATTCATGATATCTGTATCGGTCCCTCCCCCCTTTCTCGATAACCGGATATCACCAAACACACACACACACACACACACACACACACACAAGAAATTCATGATATCCGTACTGTTCTCCCCCCTTCCTCGATAACCGGATATCACCAAATTTCTTGTAACATACGCATAATAAAAAATCCAAGAAAGTTTTATAATTAATAATAATGATATATCATATATATATATCAGTGGTATGGGATGCTAATATATATATATATATATATATATATATATATATATATATAAGATCGCAATCTCACAAGATCAACAATATATAACGCGTAACATAACAGATACCAGAATCGCAAAATAAACGGATAACGTAAGCATGTCAGTTCTAAGTGTCATTGCAGCACCAACGATGTATGGTGTACATACGAGCCTGTGATTATGCAACATGGCAATCGTTGGTAGTTGTGCAGTGTTCTATCGGGTGTGTTATTATAGCAAGTCAATCGGAATATAAGAGATGAAATGGAACATGAAACATAATATTTTAACTAAGTATCAATGAACGTAGCAATGCTAGCAAGTATATGTATGCAACATGGTAGGGTACTCAATAAAATATTAATAGAATGGTAATGCAATCAGGTGTTGCAAATGGTTTAAAATAGCGATACAAAGTTTTATAAATTTTCTGGTAGTCGGGGGTGTTATATGCCATCCGCCCGATTTCCCACTTGTAGATGCTATTCCACCCACAGTATGTGATCGAGCTAGTCATATCCTATGACCGCCTTACCCTTCATCACCGCCTCGGAGGTCTCCGCAATCAAACCTATCATAAAAATAATCACGCAAACATACATAAGATCCGCATCGGTATCGAAGTAACGAGTGAATGTCTATAGGTTAGAACCTAGGACTAACGTAAGCCATTCGTGTGCTAACCACCAAGAATTACTCCCTGTACTTGCACACGCTTCTGCTGCTCCCACTGTCTACGAAACCCTCTGGCTGTGTCATGTACATGCTCTCTTCTAAATCACCAATTAGCAAAGCAGTCTTGATGTGCATCAGCCAGATTTCGTAGTCATGGTATGCAGCAATAGCAAGTAGGATACTGATGGACTTAAGAATAGCCACTGGAGAAAAGGTTTCATCATAGTCAACACCAGGTCGTTGACGAAAACCTTTTTCTACAAGTCTAGTTTTGAAAGTATTAACTTTTCCATCTACACCAAATATCTTCACAAGATCCACTTGCTCCCGATGGGGTTTACCCCTTCAGGAGCAACATTCAAAGTCCATACTTTGTTGGTGTACATGGATTCCATCTCAGATCGCATAACATCCAGCCATTTCATATAGTCTCCACTTATGATGGCTTGCTAGAAACTAGTTGGGTCATCATCTTCCATGATGTAATCCTCGCTCCCACTGTCTATGAGAAAACCGTAGTATCTCTCAGGTGGATGAGAAACCCTACTAGATTTGCGGAGTGGCTGAGGTTCGTCGAGAACTATTGAATCCTCCGGTTCCACCAAATCGTCAGTAGTAGTTTGTGTTGCTAGAACTTCTTCCAGTTCTACCTCATTGCCACAGATTTATTTCACAAAAAAATATTTTTCTAAAAATGTGGCATGTCGGGAAACAAACACTTTTTGTTCCTCGGTGTGGTAGAAGATATTCCCTCGCGTTTGTTTGGGATATCCTACAAACTTGCACTGAACTGACCTTGCCTCGAGCTTGTCCAGATTTTGCTTTTTAACATAGGCCGAACAACCCCATATCTTAACTCGTTTAAGAGATGGTATCTTCTCATTCCATATCTCATATGGAGTGGTAGGCAATGAATTTGGTCGGAACTCTATTCAATAGGTATGCAGCTATCTCAAGTGCATAACCCCAAAAGGAAATAGGCAACTCAGCATTAGTCATCATAGAGCGCATCATATCTAATAGGATGCGATTCCTCCACTCCGATACTCCATTGTGCTGTGGTGTATACGGAGGAACAAGCTGAGAGAGAATCCTATTCCTATTATGTAGTCTCTGAATTCCGTGCTCAAGTATTCTCCTCCCCGATCATATCGAAGGATATTCTACTTTTACCCTTCAGGTTCTTAACTTCGTACTTATATTCTTTGAATTTCTCAAAACATTCAGATTTGTGTTTCAACAGGAAACATGTCCGTATCTTGAGAGACCATCGGTGAATGTAATAAAGCACGAGGAATCATTCCTGCCATGTGTAGACATAGGACCGGATACTGTTGGACATAGTGCCCTCAGAGTCAATTATTGGATCACATGCACGTGATTGCAATGATTGAGGGAGGACCTATTCCGATAGGACAGTCTTACTCAAGATGATAGTATGCTATCTGGTTTATCTTTATCATCGTGTACTGCTTTAGGTGACCTTACATGTCACTATTACACATTGATAGAGCCCTTAGGATTCTTGCTTGACGGCCAGCAGTATGATGGCGATCATATACGTGGGAGCTGGGGTCTATAAGCACATCCTTAAAAGGTCCCTAGTCGTGGGAGTTTTCGAGACAGGGCATCGATACTCCAGAGTAGACTAGTGTATACAGTCGAGACCCCGACGAGGGGCGGTGGCCGGTCTCATAAGCCACTGGTGTCAGTTGGTTCACCTAAGATGTATACAGGTGCTCATTGGGTTATGAGTACACCGGACAGGACTCGCCGGGAACATGCTAGTTGGTCTTATACCTGACGTCAGATGGCAGTTCCCTGGTGACATGTGTACAGGTTAGTTCATCGACCTGAGATCGTCATTTGTCTCATGTGAGTTCCCACTATACTTTGATTACTACCCTACCACGGCTCAAAGGAGTCGTGCAAACAGGTTTTAGTTGGGTACAGTCCTGAGCCACATGGAGGCGGTGAGCGGATCTGCAGGGGTTCGTCTCTCCCGGTATTGGGGGTGAGGCCGCGCTGTGTCTAGGAGAGCCATTACACGAAGTCCTTGGCCAAGGCAGGAGATTTACTGGTAGGTATTCTAGTAGTATCTCAGGGTGTTCTGGGCTACGCTCCGACACGACTTGTACCGTTTTTGGGGGTCTGACTTTTACCAACCCCCTAGGCCCGCCATGCGATGCTCATAGACGAACGGACCGGACTGTACGGATATTGTCACTGACAGGCTCAGTAGGGTGTCAGGATGAGTTCGCTCATCGATGTCCCTTTTGGTCAATACCTGGTAGCCCGTTACGTACGGCTAATACCTCTGACGTGCTAGTGGTTAAATCCACAGCCAAAGTATTGACGAGTCTTTAGAGTCCCCCACAGACAGTTTCTCAAGTTTCGGGCGAAACGCTGTAGAGGCCGTATGGAGATATGGCAGGGTTCGATCATGTACGTGCGGTATTGCACGGATCAGGATCGGATGGTTAATACTAGCGGGCTTTGCTTTAAGCCGGATCCTAGTATTATACAGTGTAGATTTTGTCTCATTGCATTTGTATTCGGTCGGAATACAAATGCGGGTATGTATATACAGCCGCGGGGTTTTCCTGTAATTTATTACGGGATCAGTTTTTTGAAGTTGCCAGTTTGCATTTCGTTTCGGCCATTTTCCTTTGTTCTTTCTTTGGCTGAAAATTGGTGTGGAGGGGCTAATTTGCAAATGTGCAAATTAGCAATTTAGAGGGTGTTTCTTGTATGTTGTTGCTTCATGATGGTTCAACCATCATTTGACTTCTATTTGTTCATCATGGCTTGACTTTTGAAATGAGATGGGTGATGGGCTTTTTCACTTAGTTGTGATCATTATTCATCATGATAACCCTTTTCTCTTGCTTGCATTATTGCTTACTCCATCCTCTCTCATTCTACACACATGGCCGGCCACACAAGATGGGAGAGGGCTGTCCATTTTTTTGGTGTGGAAATTATTCTCATTTGCTTACACCAAAATTCTTTAGCTCCATAAAAGTTCATCTCCAAAGGTTTCTTCTAAATCTCCACTCCTAATGGCAACTTCATAACCCCATGAGACATAGAGTTCTACACTTTTCTACAGCATTCTTGGACACGTCGATTCGCCAACTTCGTGCCCGAGTTGCCTCGGTCCAGAGGTGGGAGCCCGTAAAAGAACCCGGCGATGTGGTGCCCTTCCGACGAGGAGATGAAGACCGGAGATTCCGCGGGTAGATCGGGATGACGACGAGAAGACCGAAGGACACGGATTTCTCGGTATATCTCTCTACCCCATCTAGTTATCTAGCATTAGATTAATGGCCCGATCCGGGTTTAAAGTCCGCGGTAGCGCCGGTTTCTGTTTAAAGAAAAGTTTTTACATTCCGCATTTTAGCCTCGTTCAGACGGCCGGGGCACTGCCGTGCACTTACATTGGTATCAGAGCCACGCCATTAACCTAGTCTAGTTTGCTCTAACGTGTTTATAAGTTCGCTCTAACGGATTTTCTAAAAACCATAATTTCAATGCATCAGTTTCTGTCGATTCTGTTCTGTGCTCGAAATTTTTTTGGAGTGTTGCAGAAATTCATGCAGGCATTTTTAAGCATTCTGTAAAAATTTGATACAGTGATTCTACAGTAGGACCGCGGAACCACGGCCAAACCCCTGTTCTGGCCGCGGTTCCGCGGCAGGAAAATGTCAACGCTATACCATATTTCTACAGTAGCTTTGTGAATTGAAATTGGGTTTTTTTGGTATATTATTTTTAGGGCCCAGATTTATTTTGAGTGCTACTGTAGTGCTTGGGGCCCACTTCAGGAAAATTCAGTCGATCGAAAATTTTAAACATGTTAGTTCACAGTATTTATATTATATCTGCGACCGTGAATGCCACTTGATCGGTAAATCCTGTCTAACTGCTATAGCCCTTTTAGACGGATTTGCGAACGTGACATTCACGTTGATGTTCTGTGTTGTGCTGTGATGTTGCGGATTTGTCGTGGTGGATAGCCTGGATACAATGGTAGTACAGTTTGGTTGTATATGTACATTTGATATTGCGGGGCGAGCGTCCGACATGTGGACTGCCGTTACTGCCTGTTTGTATATTATTCTTTTGGGGCACGACCGGGCTGAGGTCGATGTACCCGTTGTATATTTTACTTTCTGTACTAGGATTATCTCGCGGAGGGGTGCACGGGTAGCCGGGTTCTAGAGGGCAACGGGCCCGCATCTCATGGCGTTGAGACGGAGGGGGCTTTACTCTAGAATTGGCGGGCTATTCGCCGCACTCGTAGGGGGTACAGGTTGACCCAAGGAGGGGTGCCCAAGTTACCGGATTCCGTGAAGTGCTGGGTGGTCCATTCACGTTGCTGAAGGGGGCTGCATCGCTTAAGGTTTTGGCGGGTAACTTTCCGCGCCCGTAGGGGTCTAGGATTTCATTGCACAGGCTATCCACACGACCAGGGGAACGTCGGGTTTCAGTAGCGGCTCTATGAAATCCGGGGATCCCAGACATCTGTATTGTTCTGTGATGCTTATTACATTTCTGTGATGTTGCATTTTATCACGCCTTGAGCGAATATTATATATTGATATATATACTAGTAGATGTTGTATATGTTCCAGTCCCCGCTCTGTCGTTAGTTAAGTAACCTAACGGGTGATGACGGGACCCCATGGCGAATGCAGATGGCATATACGTTCATCATTATTTTCATTTTTTATTTGTGTGATCAATTGATGGGACTGCATTGATTCGGATCAATGCAAGCTAAACAAACCTTTTCTGATGTTGTTGGAACATTTTTCAAAAAGCTGTTATTGCAAGGGCGTTCTCTTTTGTTTTGCACAGTGGTATTCGGTTATGAAGATCCAG
Source organism: Agapanthus africanus (assembly GCA_030015575.1). Taxonomy (NCBI): domain Eukaryota; kingdom Viridiplantae; phylum Streptophyta; class Magnoliopsida; order Asparagales; family Amaryllidaceae; genus Agapanthus; species Agapanthus africanus. The sequence continues at coordinate 468,655 of JASDDO010000234.1, forward strand.
CACCTCAGTCGACGAGGCAAGGGCCGAGATCCCTTCACCGGGAGTGACCCTTTGGACAGAAGTTTGCGTCAGGGCAATAACTTCACTATAGTCGATTACTTTTGTTTTGCATCGTGGTATTCAGTTGGAATATCCTGCACCTCATTCTACGGGGAAAGAGCCGAGATCCCTTCACCGGGAGTGACCTCTTTAGCAAAGGTTTTCGTCACTATATTTTATAAAAAGCTATCCGGTTCCTTCAACGATATCAAGTTCATTACGTTAAAGGTTTTTCGCCAAAAACCATTCGTAGCCCTCCGTCATTTCAGAAAGGTAGCACTTAGTATTCATGCTATGTATGTCGGCCTTCGTCAAAGCATAGTGTATGGTAGCTATTTGTTACTTTTCTGCAGCATAGATAGATGTGTTGGTTTAGGACAGTCGTACTACTATTTTGGCCTTCGTCAAGGGTATGTACGGGTGGGTTCAAATTAACCTGGATAATGACGGGTAGAACTTGACATGTGACTTATCATATGTTGGCCTTCATCAAGGTCATAAGAGCATGGGGCAAAAATCACATCGGGAGTTTCTAAAGAAACTGAAACTTGCCAGATATGCGCATACCTTCTGGAGTGTGATAACGTGAGTGGATTCCATCACATTATCATGCGATGATAGTTGGATCCCGATTCCCACTGATGAGTTGGTTTACTCCTTGGATGATCCCGACTAATTCTTCTTTCAGGTTTGGAGGAGAATTTGAGGTTACAGTGGGAGGTTTCCTGATTAGATAAAGTGATAACCATTCTGATCTAGGTTAGAGTGCACGCAGAGTGTTTCTTTTCTCTCTCTTTGGCAGCGACCATGGCCCGACCCTTGACTATGACTCAGTGACCAAAATTAAACGAACCTTCTTGAACACTGGCTTTTGGATTGTCAGAGTTGCATACCTCATTGCCACTCCTACTTTTACCCTTTTCTCTAGAACACCCCGTATTACTACGAACGTCCACTTCCATTGGATAAAACCATCGTATGGTTATATACGAACTCGAAGGAACTTGTTCCAGATTCGAGGATGGTTTCCGGTTCTGGAGAAAACAAATAGGACTATTCAGTTGTCTTTTCATTTTACCTTCTCTCAGGTTACGAGTGCTCCTTGGAATAGGGGATAGTACACCTGTTATGCTTATTAGATAGTCTTCTTCCAAACCTTAGGCTGGTGCCGAACGGTAGGGAATGAAGAAAGCCGATTAGCCTAAGTGTGGTGAACAGAAGGTAATAAGTTAAGACATAAAGGGATTAGTAAAAGGGCAAAGTAAATTGTGACTGCTATTCACGACCAAACCAAGTATTTCATTACCACTCCCACTTCACCTTTGTGTTTCTCCAGAACACTCCGTATCACTATGAAGATCCACAGTTCATTGGATATTCCATCATATGGTTATATACGAACTCGAAAGGAACTTGTTCCAGTTCGGGGATGGATTCTGGTTCAGGAGAAATAGGAATAAGGTTTATTCGGTTGTTTTTTATCTTCATCTTCTCTCACATTGCGAGTGCTCCTAGGATTAGGACAGTACACCCATTATGCTTATTGGATAGTCTTCTTCCAAACCATAGGCTGGTGCCGAACGGTAGGGAAGGAAGAAAACTATTTGGCCTAAAGGGATGTACAGAAGGTAATGACTAAAGGCATATAAAGGGATTTGGAGAGATGGCAATGAAATATACGGTTACAGTTGTGAATCTGGATAATGGAAGAGGCATTACTAGGAATACCAGGATACCCTCCGAAACATTTACAAGTTTCACTTTCACTGTGTACTGTTAAAAGAAAACTGATTTCCCAATTAGACATTTGCTCCAGGGTATGTATTTACCAGGTATGATTCTCACATCTGTATGGTTTTACAGATGATGAGTGGGAGTAAGTTATTGGGAATTGAGTGATTATCCTCATTATATCGGGATTCGTTGTAATTGGTGATATTTGAGGAAATCGCCTGGATTGTTTGCCGGACGGCGAATTTGGTTTTGAATATCCGTTGTTATGCACCAATTTCAAATTGATATATCTGTACGTTCATTTTTATGAAGTGAGATATAACTTTTTGAAATTATGTCTATGACATTTACCTATATCAGTGGATGGTTAGGTAAGGGGCATTAAACAGCGGTGTAATTCTTCTTAACCATAAGTACAGTTTTCAACCTACAACGCACAGGGAATGAGTTTTTAGACCCAGGGGACTTATACAGAGTATTGTATGTTGTCCAGTGTCCATTAGGGCAGAGGGGTTGGTACTCGTACTATATTCTGTTTACTTATGACTTCTCTAGTTCTTAGGCAAGAGTTTCGTAGAAACACAAGGTCCAAATTTTGAGAAGTTATAGGTATATGAATAAAGTAGAGAACCAGAAGTTGCAAGTATCGGTATTCTTCAAGATGATCGAAGATGTAGATACTTATGTATGGTATTTAGTTGATAGTAATGGTTTTAAGAGAACTTGCTTCTTTTTCAGGTTACTCATATCTGGATGCACTCCTAAGTTGAGTAATGCTGATTGGCCTCTCTCTATTTAGTTGACATGCACTGGAGACAGCTGCATGATTTGAATCTGGTTCAATTAAATCAGTGGCTCTGTTTCTGTATTGGATATAGAACAGTTCATATCTTAACGATGTTAAGGTACGGGGAGTTGTCCGGCTTATGCTTAAAACCAGACTCTGGATAACTCAAGGCACGTTTCTGTAATGGCTGTTTGTGGGTTGACCCAGGCTATGATGAGGGTTGACTTTCTACCATCTGAAAGATCAATAGTGATATTGTTCTTGACTCGCCACAGTTTTAATAAAAATGGATTTTTTCAAAAACAGTAGTGGGAGTATGGCAGAACTGGAAGTGATTCCAGAACCGCAAACGATTACTAAAAATTTGATAAGAACCTACAGATTCAATCTAGTTTGACATTCCATTAGCCACTCCGCAGATAAGATGGGTAACCTCAGGCACTCGAGAGGTACTTCGGTAGCCTCAAGGACGGTGACAGGGAAGTTCTTGTTTACCCAGATTTGACACTACTGTTGTTTCAGGCTATGAGACCCGGCAGGAGGATGAGTATAACGTCGTTCTAAACTAGCTTTAGAAGTGCACGTGTATATGATTCTGCCAGAGGGTTGTCATAGTCAGTGGGAGCAGCGGAAGCATAGTGGACAAGTGGCTTATGTCTATTTATAGACTAAAGCAGATATAGCGGAGATAGATCATCTATTTCTGATGTGACAGTCATAGGTTTGACTTCATCAGAATAGGGGATGGATCTGTTAAGAAGGTAGTAGGGTGTGATGTCCTGGTATTTGGATGACATACACAGAGTAGGAAGTGATATTCCTGCACTACGATCGGTTATACTTTGGTTGCCACACAGTGGTTTCTTCACATAGGATATGGATTTCATATAAGATATTCTGGTTACTGGATCTATGGTTTTAGATCTAGATTTGGGAAGTGTCCCAATCAGGGTACTTAGACAGCATTCTAAAGGTGTTTTAGAATGGACGACTCCTGGCACGGTAGTATACCTGCAGGTGATGGAGTCACCCTCTCTAAAGGTGTCTTACAGACTAAAAGGGAGAGGAATGTGCATGATTGGCAGATCACTTGCTTAGGCAATTGAGTCGATCATGAGATGTCAAGTACCACACCAGATGTTGTTTTTGCAGTAAATGCAATAAGTTGATATTGATCCAATCCTGGAGAAACAATCGGAAGCAGTTTTAGAACATAAGTGGATGTTCTAGGGATTTGATAACAGCAGCCTCCTTTAGGAGACGGTTATCATTCCAGGCTTCCAAGGTGGCCTGGATGACAGAGTGACTGTCAGAGTTATAGTTTTCCCTCTGACGAGGGGCAGTGTTTTGGACAGGTTGTCCAAACGGATACCGAGGGAGGCATTACGCAGGATACTGATTAAGTTCAGTTGACGATACAGTCTAAGAAGTTTGGATTTGGAGTTCATTTGTGAACTAGGTCCCATCAGATATCCAGACATATTCTAAGACAGGTATTGCTCATTTCGGGAGATGGCTTTCTCCGCGAACTTGAGATAAAGAGAGACATAGAAAGAAACATCAGAGCGGATTCACTTACTGAGGCTATTTCTCGAATGCAATAGTTTCGCAAACGGGTTTTGTGAGACTGATTAGTAGAGGAGTTGGGTGTTCGGTATCACACGGGCTGTGAGTATGCGACATCGCAATAATTAGCCTTGAGTGCAAGTGGGAGATTGTTGGACATAGTGCCCTCAGAGTCAATTAATAGATCACAGGCACGTGATTGAAATGATTGAGGGAGGACCTATGCCGATAGGACAGTCTTACTCAAGATGATAATATGCTATCTGGTTTATCTTTATCATCGTGTACTGCTTTAGGTGACCTTACAGGTCACTATTACACATTGATAGAGCCCTTAGGATTCTTGCTTGACGGCTAGCAGTATGATGGCGATCATATACGTGGGAGCTAGGGTCTATAAGCACATCCTTAAAAGGTCCCTAGTCGTGGGAGTTTTCGAGACAGGGCATCTATACTCCAGAGTAGACTAGTGTATACAGTCGAGGCCCCGACGAGGGGCGGTGTCCGGTCTCACAAGCCACTGGTGTCAGTTGGTTCACCTAAGATGTATACAGGTGCTCATTGGGTTATGAGTACACCGGACAGGTCTCGCCGGGAACATGCTAGTTGGTCTTATACCTGACGTCAGATAGCAGTTCCCTGGTGACATGTGTACAGGTTAGTTCATCGACCTGAGATCGTCATTTATCTTGTGTGAGTTCCCACTATACTTTGATTACTACCCTACCATGGCTCAAAGGAGTCGTGCAAACAGGTTTTAGTTGGGTACAGTCCCGAGCCACATGGAGGCGGTGAGCGGATCTGCAGGGGTTCGTCTCTCCCGGTATTGGGGGTGAGGCCGCGCTGTGTCTAGGAGAGCCATTACACGAAGTCCTTGGCCAAGGCAGGAGATTTACTGGTAGGTATTCCAGTAGTATCTCAGGGTGTTCTGGGCTACGCTCCGACACGACTTGTACCGCTTTTGGGGGTCTGACTTTTACCAACCCCCTAGGCCCGCCATGCGATGCTCATAGACGAACGGACCGGACTGTACGGATATTGTCACTGACAGGCTCAGTAGGGTGTCAGGATGAGTTCGCTCATCGATGTCCCTTTTGGTCAATACCTGGTAGCCTGTTACGTACGGCTAATACCTCTGACGTGCTAGTGGTTAAATCCACAGCTAAAGTATTGACGAGTCTTTAGAGTCCCCCACAGACAGTTTCTCAAGTTTCGGGCGAAACGCTGTAGAGGCCGTATGGAGATATGGCAGGGTTCGATCATGTACGTGCGGTATTGCACGGATCAGGATCGGATGGTTAATACTAGCGGGCTTTGCTTTAAGCCGGATCCTAGTATTATACAGTGTAGATTTTGTCTCATTGCATTTGTATTCGGTCGGAATACAAATGCGGGTATGTATATACGGTCGCGGGGTTTTCCTGTAATTTATTACGGGATCAGTTTTTTGAAGTTGCCAGTTTGCATTTCGTTTCGGCCATTTTCCTTTGTTCTTTCTTTGGCTGAAAATTGGTGTGGAGGGGCTAATTTGCAAATGTGCAAATTATCAATTTGGAGGGTGTTTCTTGTAAGTTGTTGCTTCATGATGGTTCAACCATCATTTGACTTCTATTTGTTCATCATGGCTTGACTTTTGAAATGAGATGGGTGATGGGCTTTTTCACTTAGTTGTGATCATTATTCATCATGATAACCCTTTTCTTTTGCTTGCATTATTGCTTACTCCATCCTCTCTCATTCTACACACATGGCCGGCCACACAAGATGGGAGAGGGCTGTCCATTTTTTTGGTGTGGAAATTATTCTCATTTGCTTACACCAAAATTCTTTAGCTCCATAAAGGTTCATCTCCAAAGGTTTCTTCTAAATCTCCACTCCTAATGGCAATTTCATAGCCCCATGAGACATAGAGTTCTACACTTTTCTACAGCATTCTTGGACACGTCGACTCGCCAACTTCATGCTCGAGTTGCCTCGGTCCAGAGGTGGGAGCCCGTAAAAGAACCCGGCGATGTGGTGCCCTTCCGACGAGAAGATGAAGACCGGAGATTCCGCGGGGAGATCGGGATGACGACGAGAAGACCGAAGGACACGGATCGCTCGGTATATCTCTCTACCCCTTCTCTAGTTAGCTAGCATTAGATTAATGGCCCGATTCGGATTTAAAGTCCGCGGTAGCGCCGGTTTCTGTTTAAAGAAAAGTTTTTATATTCCGCATTTTGGCCTCGTTCAGACGGCCGGGGCGCTGCCGTGCACTTACACATACATCACTATGTATCTGTCCAAGAGTTCAGTCGCTCTTTTTCCGTGTCAAGTAAACGGAGATTTGGTCATCTTGCCTTTGAGACATGACTGGCAAATTTCATTGGATGTAAATTCGAGTGGATTCAAATATGCATCCTTATGCAACTCAGCTAGTCTTGTCGCATTGATATGACCTAGTCTACAATGCCATAAGAAGGCTTAGTTCATTTCTGAACTATTCCTCTTGTGTGTGTTCTGTATACTTAGAACCGTGTTGTGATTTAGAACGTATTTACCATTACACAACGTACCATACCTAATCAACACTTGATTTAGGAAAACATTCACAATATTTTTGGTACAAAATAATAGTCACTCAGAATCATTGTATTACCAGTTGGTAATACTAGGTGATATTCGCCAACTGTTTTGGCTGCAACAATTGCACCATTCCTTAATACTAGTGACTTATCATCATGTTTCCCCCAATCAGAGCAAAGCTCTGTTCAAAATTCAAATTTCGAAATGAAGCAACGCTTCAGATGCAGCGCCAAGTGCGCTGCGCCCTAAGCAGCGCACCACGTGCAAAGCACGTATGCGCTAGCGCTAGGTGCGCTGCGCTCTAAGCAGCGCACCACGTGTAAGACACGGACGTGCTAGCGCTAAGTGCGCTGCGCGCTAAGTGCGCTGCGCCCTGAGCAGCGCACCACGTGCAAAGCACGGGTGCGCTAGCGCTGGAACTAAAAGCTCCCCGCCATCGGATCAAAGATCTAATAATAATGATGAACCATTAATCAATCAGAATTAAATTCTGTTGAGGAAAAATTCCTCAAAATCTTTCCAAACAACAAGATTGTGCTCTGTAAATCAGAGCACCGTTGGATCAATGATCCAATGGTGATTAAAAATCACTAAAAATACAGAATAAATTATGTTTAGAAGATTTCCCAATCATTGTTAAAAACAAGAAGATTGCCTTCTGTAAATCAGAAGCCCTTGGATCAAAGATCCAACGATGGGAAAATCCCCAAATCAATTAGAGAAAAGATCTTCTTAACTGATAGAACTGATCAGCTTGCCCTATATAAAGGCCCCAAGAATTCAAGTCTAAAATATACAGAAGCATAGAGAGAAACCTCCTCATGAACTTTGAGAAATTCAAAGAAAAAGAGCAAGCTCTCAGAAGAAGATTTTTCTTCAAGGTAGAAAAGAATGGTGATGAACAGAGAGATGAAATCATCTCGTAATTAATTTAAAAAGAAGGATTCACTTCTTTAAAAGATCATAGATCTACAAAGACAAAAAGTCTTTCACAAAGAGATCAAAAGACCTCATCATAAAATAAAAGAAGAATTTACTTCTTCCTCACAGATCATAGATCCATAAAGGCAAAGCCTTTCATCAACATAAGAGATTGAAGAACTTTTGTTCTTAAAATCTTGAGACAAAGTCTCTTTTTAGATCACAAAATTGATCATATGCGCTTTGCGCTCTTGAACTGCGCTTCTGCGCTCTTAGACTGGCGCTCAGCGCCAAGCGCGACACGTGTCCCTCACGTATGCGCTCTTAACAACTAGCGCTTTGCGCTCTTGAACCAGCGCACTGCGCTCATGGGCTGGCGCTCAGCGCCAGACGCACCACGTGTCAATTACGTGTGCGCCACTAAACTACTAGCGAAATGCGCTCATAAACTGGCGCAATGCGCCCAGCGCGACACGTGTCCCTCACGTGTGCGCTACTCGGCAGAAGCGCACTGCGTTCTTTGACTGGCGCAAAGCGCCTAGCGCACCACGTGTTGCGCTGATAGAACATAAATTGTTTTTTAATAAGCCCAGGGCTATGAGGAACGCTCAGCGTTCAGTACAAGATAAAAACACTGTCAGGGCCAAGCCTAAATAAAGGCTCAACAGCCCAAGATAAATGTTAAACATTTTAACTCGATTGGACTTAGCCCAAGTTGGCCATAAGTCCTCAACTCATATTAATTGAGCCCATCTGCTCATAAATATTTTAAAAGATTTTAGCCCCAAATTGGACTACAGATCTTTCAACCAACTCACATTGGTTCAAGGGTACATCTATGAACCCCTCTGATATATGTCGTTGTAATCCTTCAACGTCTTCAGAGAGGTGAAGGGTCCCGACAACCATACATCCTATAGACTATGACGTCTTTAAACTGGACCGTGGGGTCCTTAAGCCCACGGACTATGATGTCCTTAACCTCGGACTATGGGCTCCTTTAAAACCCATGGACTATGATGTCCTTAACCTCGGACTGTGGGGTCCTTTAAAACCCATGGACTATGATGTCCTTAACCTTGGACCGAAATGTCCTTAAACTAATTATGGACCGCAAAGTCCCTAAACTAAACAATAGAGCCCAAATGCTCTTTTGTTGGATCTAAATGATCCTGTTAAGTCGATCTTAGTCTAAAATTAGACTAACGTATCCTTAAAAACGTTTAAGTTGATCTTAGTCTCAAATGAGACTAACGTATCCTTAAACCCAACCCCCAAACCCAAATCTAAGAAGATACGGATTTGGACTAATCCACGCCCTACGGGCGACAACATAAATTAGTCTCCGTATACAATCTACGGGCAACCAAAAACAAAACAAACACCCACGACACGAAGTGACCATCTGGAGAAGGAGAAAGTTGTTACCGCAATCCGGTAGAGTAATTAACTGCAGGGGCTTGCGCCTGCAGGGAAGAGCGTCCCCACAATCAAAAACCCCTCAAATGAGGGGGAATCCGACGATGTCTGCTACATCGGCCGCGTCTGTTTAAACCTTCGATACATGGTGTCATAAATCAACTTGGCATCTTCGGAGAGGTGGACGGATAGAACCAATTAGCATCTGCCCCGAAATTCAGGCAAGACGGACCTGCGCGGTCGCGTCTTCGTGTTTCGGCGGGGAACAGATTCTGGCACGCCCGGTGGGATCTCTTCCTTTTTCCACTCCACACTTCGTGTGTCGTGTTTGCGAACGAATCGCGGTTTGATATGGTTTCCCTTGGGTTCCAGGTACTAAGATTTGGTTTTGCTCTTGTGCAGAAAAAAGAAATGGCCTCCAATTGCTCCAACTGCGGCTACAACTCCCGTTCCGCCTCATCTGGAGGTGTAACCTACGGGCCCCAAGCGGCCTCACTGTTCAAGATGCCGGTGGAGCAAATAACTCAGGCTACCACTGGACTATTCTTCGGGACCATACTCCCACCCATGAACTTCAATGCCCCGCCGACGTTGCAGGAAGCCCTAAAGAAGTCGGTCTTTGATCGACTTACCACTACCGCGGCCCCTCTCAATGGGTCGTCCAGCTCCAACGCCTCAGTCTTTGATAGACTGGGCCAAAGCTCATTTGGGCCCATGAAGAAGTCCGTGATACCGGAAAGAGTAATCCCTAAGCGGATAGCTATTCCTGCTCATGAAGTCATCAAGGCGGTTTCTCCTGCCAAATGGTCGGTCTTCACAGGGCTGACTGTTCCGGCTCCTGCTCCAGGCGAAGTCCTCAAAGCTACTTCTCCTGCCCAAAGGTTTGTCTTTGACAGATTAGATATTGCTTCTCAACGGACACCGGTCTTTAAGAGGCTGATGTCGGCGACAACCCTTCGCCAAAACAGGGGCATGATGAATTCACCCCTACAGCTGAGACAATCCCATCCGCACGACTTGCTCGCCGTCATCACTGGCGACGAGTAAGGAAGGCTGGGGGTAGCTCCCCGTCGGGACTAACTCCGCCAGCTCCCATGGTGGAAATTAATGCTGCTGTTCCAACTGGGAACAGCTTTGAACCGCTTAGGAGGGTTCGCAAGAACTTTCCGACTGCCGTGCTGAAGAGATCTCCTCCACCTATGGAGATTACTACAGAAAAGAAGCCGGAGCAGCCCCCTCAGCGGGTTTCTTCCAAAATTTACAAAGTCTGGCGACAGGTCCAGGAATCGGTGATTAACCAGGACTACTCTCGCCGGCCAAAGAAGCTTAAAGCTCAGCAAGAAAAGAGCCATCCCGTGGTACAACAGAAGATGTCATCTGTCTGGGTGCCCGCTGCAATGGCTCCCTCAACATCAACCGCTCACAAGAGAAGGAGGCCGGAGAAAGCCCCTATGACCGCGGCAAACCACAAAGACGCTGAGTCTAAACGCTCCAAGTCTGGGGGCATAGTAACACATACCGTTTATATGGCTTCTGGAAAAGAGGAAAGCCGTGCTTCCACAGGTCATCGACCGCTTACTCGATCGATAACAAAGGCTCAGGAGCAGCAGCAGCAGAAACTTCAGGAGATGCTAACTGCAATGGCCGCACTCACTGGGCCGAAAGACAATCCGGAAACCTCAGAGCAACGTCAGGAACAAGAAACTGATGCTGATTTCCCCTGAAGGATGCTCGAGAGGAAAGAAAAAGAGGCCGCGAATCAGGCAGCCAATATAAAACGAATGGCTCTTTTGTTTCAAGACATGGCCAGGATGATGTTACGGCCGGAACCTCCAGCTGAAGACCCCCCATCATTATTGAAGACAACAGAGGGGAGACATCGAACCCTCCACCGGCTCTTTCAGCAGCCAAGGAGGAGACCATCTCCAAGGCCGCTCTGGATAATTACATTGCTTGGCAAATACGAGCTCACCAGGCGAATGAAGCGGCCAGCAAAATTGTTAAAACTGGGCGACCATATCCAGGATGGTATGACCAAATAAGGTACCCGCCGGGATATACGATCCCTAAATTCCATGTATATAAGGGGACAGGAAATCCGCATCAGCATGTCACCCAGTTCAGGGCTCTATGTGGCAACATTGGAGGTGATGATAAACTTCTGCTCCGCCAATTTGTTGGCAGCTTGTCGGAGACGGCGTTCGAGTGGTATTCTGAACTTCCAAATGAATCTATCAAGACATTTGCGAAGATGGAGCTACTATTCACCCAGCGATTCGCGAGTGCTAGTGAACGCACCCCAATAACGGCATTGATCAATGCCAGGGTGAAACCTGGCGAGACATGGGTTCAATACGCAATACGATGGCGAAATTTATGGTCAAAATATGAGCAATGCATCGAAGAAGTGCCAGCAGTGGGCATGTTCGTAGGCACTCTTGACCCTCAAGCGACTATTTCCCAATTTATGATGTTCTTCAAGCCGACCACGTTCCAGGCCTTGATCGACAAACTGGCCCAAATGGACCAGATGGGTCATAGACCGTCTCCTTCAAAGCCGGAGCCACGAAATGAAAAGGCAAAGGGAAAGTGACCTTCGTCGCAAATGCTCAACAGCAGCCCAGTGGCCCAAAACTAACTGATCGACTAAACGAGAGACGTCGATACTATAATGAGAAAATAAAGCGCCCTTATTCATTTCCCCGGGACAAACCGAGGAGATTATTCGATCCGGCGATGCGCAATAGGCTCATTAATTTGCCGAATCCAAAACACACATTGCAACCCGGTGAGGCTAATAATCCCAATTATTGCCCTTATCACCAAACGACAGGCCATTCAATTGAAGATTGCTTCGTCTTTAAAGGTTGGATCGAAGATCAATACCAACAGAGCAAGTTCGCACTGTCCGAGAATTGGAAAGTAAACCCGCCACAGCCACACGCTCCTAAAAGGGAGGACACACCGGGGGCATCATGCTCTTTTGTGGAAGAAGCTCCATGGGAGGTCGTTCTTTCAGCCAAGACTAAAAGAATGCTGAAGGATCTCCAAACATGTCCGGCGATTAGGTGGAAAAATCCACTGGAACTCGAGATCATCGAGGGAATGTTGAAACCGCGCCCAACTCCAAAGATTGGTGGTGATAGCCAAAGCGCTCACATCCAGCCGTCAAGGTCTTCGAAGAAGAAGAAGAAAGACAAGAAGCCCGCGAAGCCTGGTGACAAGCGCACGGACCTGCAAAAATATATCGACGCGCTGGAAGAATATAATCAGAAGGCGCGGACTCCAGTCACACTCCAAGAATTTCTCAGCCACGTCCTTGAGGACGGAGATGACGGCAATGGAGAAGACTCGTCGGATGAATCTGAGGATTATGTGGCAAGCTGCCATGTGATCTCTCACTCGTTAATAAACGATGAAGAAGCTCCTGACGCAGAGAAACTGGGGGTAGATCCTGAGCCGGAACTTCTAGGACCATCATACGAGATGATTGATGCATTCCTAAACGAAGCTCTTCTAAAAAGTAAGGCTGATCGAGAGCGCGAGATGGTCATATTTGAAAAAGCCAAACGCCGACGACTGGACGAAAAGGTCGAAACAGTTCCACCAGATCAGAGTACATCCGCTGCAAATAAAAGTAGGCTCAAGACGAGGAAGAGGTTCGCCAAAGCCATATCAACGGGAATGAAGCTGCCACCCTCTGAAGGAAGCACTCCTGATGAATTAGATACTCATCTTAGCTACTGCTTATATCATCGAAATATTACACACCCTACTGAAGAGTGCGATGCTTTTAAAAGATGGTGGTAGGGATATGTTGCTCACCGACAACATTTCAAGCGGATGAAACGCAAAACTCGTCGGGAGCAAAGAAATACGACCAAGGAGCGTAAAAGAACTGCCGACAACTGTCATAAGGTTGACTATGGGGGATCATAAGTTCTCACCTTCGGGAGCGACTCTGACGAAGAAATGACTCTTGGCCCTCTCTATAAAGAATCCACCTCGGGAAAAGAGGAAGAACCGAAGAGCTGTGAGAACATTCAGCTGCGTAATCGTACGCTACCCGAAAAGAATCTCAGGGCCGCGACCAGTGGGTCGAATAGAAAAGATAAAGGGAAAGAAAAAATCCCTGAAGACATCGCCTTAGATGATCAAGTCGTCAAAGAGCTGACAGCCAAGGACCCGCCAAAGAAAAACAAGGTGGACTACAACGTTCTGGCACATTTGAGGTAGCTACGTTCGCAGATAAGCATTCTCGACGCCCTTCTGCTATCCAAAGAGGCGAGAGATTCTCTGATCAAGGCGTTATAAGAGCCCGAGCAGTTCCAACCTTTCCTCATCGAAGAAAGGATGAAGGACGAGCTGGAAGAAGTACACACGGCCGATATTGTAGGGTGTTTTTTGTCACCCCATTGAGATGGGAATACGCCGCGCTTTTCAGGCGTACTACAGATTCTCCCTGCCTAGGGTAGGCCGGGGTTTAATGATTGTGGGGATCCGAATCTCCGGCAGCCGCGGACTAAGCTGCCGTTAATTACCCCTCGCCTTTGGGGCGAGGGAACCTCCGATTAACGGGTTAAACTAGTCATGCGAACTCATTGTGCAGTGTACGTGTGTTGTGTTTTGAAAAAGGGGGGGTTTGGATATATCGGGAGCCACGCAGAGTTTTTACGGGGGTCCCGCTACCCGGATAGCGGGCTGGGGGTCAAGGGGGCTAGCAGCCCCCTTACGGGGTGCGGGGCAGCGCCCCGTTAGAAATTTTTTTCTAACAGGGACAGTGTCGTGGAGCACGTGTGTGTGCAAATATGTATACATATGTATATATATATGTATATTTGTATATATGTATATATATAAAAGAAAGAAAGGGGGAAAAGGCATCTAAAGGATGTGTGGGGGCAGCACCTTGGGCGCTGTGCGCCTAGGTGCTGTGCGCTCAGGCGCTAGAGTGCTACGTGTCGGCACGTGGGAGCTCTGCACTGGAGCACTGGGCGCTTGAGCGCAAGCGCGCCACGTGTCGGCACGGGGGAGACTTGCGCTCGAGCACTTGCGCTTGAGCGCAAGCGCGCCACGTGTCGGCACCGGGGCGACTTGCGCTCGGGCGCTTGCGCTTGAGCGCAAGCGCGCCACGTGTCGGCACATGGGCGACTTGTGCTCGGGCGCTTGCGCTTGAGCGCAAGCGCGCCACGTGTCGGCACGCGGGCGCTCTGCGCTTGAGCGCCGGCGAGAAAAAGTGGCTTTTAGCCTAAGAAACAGAAGCTATGCTTCAGAAAGGAAATATTTGTTATGTATATATGTATGGAGTTAAACTCCTGGGATGTTTTGAAGCTGATGAAGGGGGTTCTTCTTCTTCCTTCTGTTGTTTGGCCGGATCTTGAAGACCAAGAAGTAGGAGATTTTTAAAAACACTCCTTTTTGAGATCTGATGGGAGATCTGAGTTCCCTTTTGTGAGTTTTGTGGTGGAAAACTACTTAGTTTTGGAAAAGAAAGAGTAAAACTCTTGATTTAATTCAAAAGAATTGAGAAGGTTTAGAACCTTGGAGAAGGAGCAGGAGGCACAAAGAACCCTAGTTTTTGGGGGAATGAAAAAGTGTTCTTATTTTTATTCATCATGTTGCCTTTTATAGGCTTACATATTTACATATAGCCCCTTGGGGCTTTACAAAATGACATTTTGCCCATCCCATGGCTCATGTGCCATTTCATTTTTGCACATAAGCCATGGGCTTACAAAATATTGGCTTTATGCCCATTTTGCATACATTCATGTATAAAAAATTACATAAAAATTATTTATTACATGATTTTTTTTGTTGGCATGGCGGAAGGCCGGACGCTTCGTGTTCGGGCTCGACCTGGGCATTGGCCCACTTGTTTTGGGCTTGGGCCCACCTGGCTTGGGGTTGACCTTGACTTTGACTTGGTCAACCGGGGTATAAATTTTGACTTCAACAAAGTGCCCCCCATCAATAAATGCACACCACATATATGAGTCGTGTGCATGAAATTGATGGATCTTCTTTCACGTGGAGACGACTTGCCTTGGTTCCCACTTTTTGGGATGCACTGCCCTTTTTACGACGTGGACGGTCGACGCTTGATGCGTCTCCGAGACGGAGTGTCCATGGTAGACATTTCCCTGGCCCGGAGCGATCTGGTTCCTGCTTTGTAGGAAGCCTACACTGCCCTTTTTACGACATAGACGGTCGACGCTTGACGCGACTCCGAGACGGAGTGTCCGTGGTAGACGTTTCCCTGACCCGGAGTGATTTGGTTCCCGATTTGTGGGGAGCCTGCACTGCCCGTTTTGCGACATGGACGGTCGACGCTTGACGCGTCTCCGAGATGGAGTGTCCGTGTTAGACGTTTCCCTGACCCGGAGTGATTTGGTTCCCGATTTGTGGGGAGCCTGCACTGCCCGTTTTGCGACATGGACGGTCGACGCTCTGATCCGGAGCGATTTGGTTCCCGATTTGTGGGAAGCCTGCACTGCCCTTTTTACGACGTGGACGGTCGACACTCTGATCCGGAGCGATTTGGTAGACGTGCCCCCGGCACGGAGTGTCGCTGGTCGACGTTTCCTCGAGGCGGAGTGCCGCTGGTTGACGTGTCCCCGGCACGGAGTGTCTGCTTGACGTTTCCCCGGCACGGAGTGTCGCTGTCGGACGTTTCCCTGATGCGGTGTGTCCGTGTTGGACGTTTCCCCGATTCAGGGTGTCGCTGGTTGACGTTTCCCTGATGCGGAGTGTCTGTGTTGGACATTTCCCCGATGCAGAGTGTCGCTTGCTGACGTGTCTCCGGCACGGAGTGTCTGCTTGATGTTTTCCCGGCACGGAGTGTCGCTGATCGACTTTTCCCCGGCGCGGAGTGTCGGGTTGACTTTTCCCCGGCACGGAGTGTCGCTGATCGACTTTTCCCCGGCGCGGAGTGTCGGTGGTTGACTTTTCCCCGGCACGGAGTGTCGCTGATGGACTTTTCCCCGGCGCGGAGTGTCGGGTTGACTTTTCCCCGGCACGGAGTGTCGCTGATGGACTTTTCCCCGGCGCGGAGTGTCGGGTTGACTTTTCCCCGGCACGGAGTGTCGCTGATCGACTTTTCCCCGACGCGGAGTGTCGGTGGTTGACTTTTCCCCGGCGCGGAGTGTCGGGTTGACTTTTCCCCGGCACGGAGTGTCGCTGATGGACTTTTCCCCGGCGCGGAGTGTCGGTGGTTGACTTTTCCCCGGCACGGAGTGTCGCTGATGGACTTTTCCCCGGCGCGGAGTGTCGGGTTGACTTTTCCCCGGTACGGAGTGTCGCTGATCGACTTTTCCCCGGCGCGGAGTGTCGGGTTGACTTTTCCCCGGCACGGAGTGTCGCTGATCGACTTTTCCCCGGCGCAGAGTGTCGGTGGTTGACTTTTCCCCGGCACGGAGTGTCGCTGATGGACTTTTCCCCGGCGCGGAGTGTCGGGTTGACTTTTCCCCGGCACGGAGTGTCGCTGATCGACTTTTCCCCGGCGCGGAGTGTCGGGTTGACTTTTCCCTGGCACGGAGTGTCGCTGATCGACTTTTCCCCGGCGCGGAGTGTCGGGTTGACTTTTCCCCGGCGCGGAGTGTCGCTGATCGACTTTTCCCCGGCACGGAGTGTCGCTGGTTGACTTTTCCCCGGCGCGGAGTGTCGCTGGTCGACTTTTCCCCGGCACGGAGTGTCGCTGGTTGACTTTTCCCCGGCGCGGAGTGTCGCTGGTCGACTTTTCCCTGGCGCGGAGTGTCGGTTGATTTGATTCCGAGGCGGAGCATAATTCCGGCAGGGAAGGTAGATATCCCGAGGCGAAGCATGATTTCGACACGGGGTAAATTCTGGGACGGAGCATAATTCCGCCATAGAGGTTGTTGGTTTGATTTGATTTGGGTTGACATCGGCATCGCTACACTGGAATATGGTACCAGGAGCGAATCATCATCTGTCATGAGAGGATTTGGGAATTGTTTTTTTGTTTGGCATCTGCATTGCTGCACTGGAATAATGCCAGGAGCAACTCATCATTTGCCCCGGGAGGATTTGGATTTGGCTTGTTTGGCATCTGCATTGCTGCACTGGAATAATGCCAGGAGCAACTCATCATGTGCCCCGAGAGGATTTGGGAATTGGTGGCTTAGGAGACAGGTTTAGATCCCTGTCACCTAAGGCTTTTCAATTTTGTGAGCCGTAATGGTCTCACAAAGCATCTTCTCCCTACGGGTCGTGAGGATCCCGCAGGTGTATTTTCTCCTTAGAAGTCGTGGGGACTCCTAAGTGTGTTGCTCCTTTGTGAGTCGTAGGGATCTCACGCGGGAATTTTCTCCTCACAAAGTCAAGAGGACTTTGCGAGTGCATTTCATTTCCTTTTTTTTTTTACGAGTTTGCGCCCTTTCGGGTTTTCACAAACTCGCCGGCAGTCCTGCTGTTTTTACTCACGGAGCCCTTTCGGGTTTTCATCCGTACCCATTTTGCTTGTGGACATACCATTTTTTTTTCTCTTTTTTTTTCTTTTTCTTTTTTGAATCTTCCCTGCCGGTGGGACTTTGAATGTGGTCTCGCCGGTAGGACTTGGGAGAGATTGGGATCGTTTTACACCCGTGAATTGTATACGGTTTTGCAGGATGTATGATCCAGACCGTAGGGCCAAAAACATTTCGGGACTTTGTTGGCGTCTGCATCGCTGCACTGGAATATGGTACCAGGGGCGACTCATCATTCGCCGTTGAGGTATGGGAGTTGGAATTTGGTTGGCGTCTGCATCGCTGCACTGGAATATGGTACCAGGAGCGACTCATCATTCGCCACTTTGGGGTTGGGGAGCGATGGCTTAGGAGACAGGTTTAGATCCC
This sequence comes from Agapanthus africanus, assembly GCA_030015575.1. NCBI lineage: Eukaryota > Viridiplantae > Streptophyta > Magnoliopsida > Asparagales > Amaryllidaceae > Agapanthus > Agapanthus africanus. The sequence continues at coordinate 486,541 of JASDDO010000234.1, forward strand.
TGTCACCTAAGACTTTTCAATTTTATGGGCCGTGAGGGTCCCATAAAAGCATTTTCTCCCTGCGGGTCGTAAGGATCCCGTAGGTGTATTTTCTCCTTAGGAGTCGTGAGGATTCCTAAGGGTGTTTTTCCTTTGTGAGTCGTAAGGATCCCACAAAGGTTTGTTCTCCTCATGTATCGTGAGGACACATGAGTGGATTTCCCTCGTTCCCAGTTTAATGACTTAGAGGTCGACTGTTTCCAGTTTAACGACTTAGCGGTCATCTGTTTCCAGTTTAACGACGTGGTGGTCCTCTGTTTCCAGTTTAACAACTTGGAGGTCGTCTGTTTCCAGTTTAACGACTTGGTGGTCATCTGTTTCCAGTTTAAAGACTTGGTGGTCATCTGTTTCCAGTTTAACGACGTAGAGGTCGTCTGTTTCCAGTTTAACGACGTAGAGGTCGTCTGTTTCCAGTTTAACGACTTGGTGGTCATCTGTTTCCAGTTTAAAGACTTGGTGGTCATCTGTTTCCAGTTTAACGACGCAGAGGTCGTCTGTTTCCAGTTTAACGACGTAGAGGTCGTCTGTTTCCAGTTTAACGACTTGGAGGTCGTCTGTTTCCAGTTTAACGACTTGGAGGTCATCTGTTTCCAGTTTAACGACGTAGTGGTCGTCTGTTTCCAGTTTAACGACTTGGAGGTCATCTGTTTCCAGTTTAACGACGTAGTGGTCGTCTGTTTCCAGTTTAACGACGTAGAGGTCATCTGTTTCCAGTTTAAAGACTTGGTGGTCATCTGTTTCCAGTTTAACGACGTAGAGGTCATCTGTTTCCAGTTTAACGACGTAGAGGTCATCTGTTTCCAGTTTAACGACGTAGAGGTCGTCTGTTTCCAGTTTAACGACTTGGAGGTCATCTGTTTCCAGTTTAACGACTTGGAGGTCATCTGTTTCCAGTTTAACGACGTAGAGGTCATCTGTTTCCAGTTTAACGACGTAGAGGTCGTCTGTTTCCAGTTTAAAGACTTGGTGGTCATCTGTTTCCAGTTTAAAGACTTAGGAGTCTACTGTTTTCAGTTTAACGACTTGGCGGTCATCTGTTTCCAGTTTAACGACTTAGAGGTCATCTGTTTCCAGTTTAAAGACGTAGAGGTCATCTGTTTCCAGTTTAACGACTTAGAGGTCGATCGATGGCGAGCTTGGAATTTTGGGGTAGGGGCCGGCATAAGCGTTGCTAACACTGAAGCACATGTGCCAGGACACATAAGTGGGTCTTCCCAATGGAGCATAATTCCGAGGGCGGAGACCAACCGCTGGACTGGTGATTGCAGTGGGATATGGGTATGATGAGAATTATTTGAGCCCGTGGATTGTATACGGTAGTCAAGTTGGGGACTAACCGTAGGGCTGGGAGAATTTTGGAAATTTGATTTTTTTTTTTGTTTTTGTTATACTGCGATTGCTCTATCATTTCAGCTTTTCTTATCGCGAAGGTCGCGATTGCCGTATCATTTCGGATTTTATTCGCGGTTGCCCCATCATTTCGGCTTTATTTTCATCTTTATTTTACTCGCTGATTTTTATTGCGAGTTGCCCAATCATTTCGGCTTTTCTTTATTTTTCTTTTATTTACACATTTTTTTGTTTATTTACACACACACACACACATATATATATATATTGTACATTCCCAGTTTAACGACTTAGAGGTCGACTGTTCCCAGTTTAAAGACTTAATGGTCTGTCATCCTCAGTTTAACGACATGGTGGTCAGCGGGTGTTCCCAGTTTAACGACGTGGTGGTCCTCTTTGCTTATCCCAGCTCCTTGAACTTTGATCTTGGCGGAGCTGTGTTGATGACCTAAGCTCTGTGGCTTGCCGATACATCCGAGGATTGCGAGGTTTTTCCAAGCTTATATTGGTCCTCTGCCCAATCTTTGAAAATATAGCAGTCTTCGATGGCATGACCCACCACTCTATGATATGGGCAGTATTTGGGATTGCCGGTCATGTTCATTTCTTGTGGCCTCTTTGGAACAGGCAGTTGCAGACCGTTGTTCAAGGCGTCCATGAATATTTTGCGGACTTCATCCCTCCTGAAGGAGTATACCTTGTTCTTTCTCTCCATTGGAGTAGGTGCCTTTACTGATGCTGGTCCTCGAGGCACGTGTCTGGGAGGATTAGGTTCCCGAAATGCTTCGGTCTCCATTTGCATGAAATCGGCGATCGTAGCTTGGCTGTTTACTAACACGCCTTTAGACAGTTCTATCTCTCCCATCTTGTATTGCCTTTCGACCCAATCTTTGAAGACGAAGCAGTCTTCAATGGCATGACCTATCACCCCGTGATAGGGGCAATATTTTGGGTCGTCGGTCATATTCTCTTCTTGCGGTCTTTTTGATTCTGACAGTTGTAGACCGTTTCTTAGGGCGTCCCTGAATATCTTGTGGACCTTTTCCCTCTTGAAGGAATAGACCTTTTCCAGCTTCTCTTTCAGAGGTGATTCCCCCCGGCGTATGTATCGGAGGGACTAGAGGCTGATTGCGGCCGTTTTTCGCGAAGGCGCTCCGCTTTTAGGTTGAAAGGGATATCAGTTGGCTGCCCCCGGGTATCAATCCCTGGCTCATGAGCCAAAATTTGATTCTGCTGTAATTGCAATCGGGCGACTTGGGTCGCGAGATCTGCCACGACGTTTGCCAGCTCGTCGACTTTGGAATAGACCTCGGCCATCTTCTCATCCCTGTCCTGAAATTGCCTTTGAAGCCATTGGAATAATGCTTGTTCTGTAGTTCCGGCTATGACAACCGGGTAATCTTTATTGCCTGAGCTCAATTCCGTAGGAACCACGGGCTCCTCTGGCTTATCGGCGTGAGCGGGCTCTTCATCATTTAGATCGAGTCGATGCTGGATAACGTCAACCATATCATCACCATGGCTGTGAAGAAGAGGAGGGTTCCTTTCTTCTTGTCCGACCATGTAGACAGTGTGGACTACGTACCCAGCCATCTCTTTATCTTTGGCGGCTGATTTCGCGGAGTGGTCCGGGCTTTGGAAATTCATAAATTCTAACATGGCCGGAGCCCTAGCCCTTTTGTTGGCTCTGTGTCTGAGCCGCTTCTTCCTCAGTTTCTCTGCCTTGAGCGCTTGGCAGGCTTCTGCTCTCCGGGAAGCCGCCATAAGCTGAGTGATGGGGAGCTTAGAGAAGATACCTGATCGAGCAGTTGTCAAGGGCACCGTCGGAGCTTGCTCAAGAGGCCTTGTTGCTTTGTCGGTGTTGATGGCCTTGCTCCCAGTTGGGGCCAAGGAAAGTCGTTCAGATACCGACTTGCGTTTGGGTTGGGGCGCCCTCGAGATCACCACATTTGGTCTCTTGCCTTTCGAGACCGGTTTGTCTGCCACCGGGGCTTGAGGAATTGAGATGGCGCCAACTGGCATGAACATGATAGAGCCGAATGGTAGCAGCGGCTCCTCCCATTGTCGCCCGAGACTGGCCGGAAGGACCGGCCTGGAGTCTATCTTCATCGTGTAGGAGACGGGAGCTGAGTTCATTATCGAAGACATCGTTGAAAGGTGATTGCTTGAAAATCTGCATGAAAGAGCATTATTTTAGTATAAATACAGGTATGTATATTGATTGAGCTCGCATGAATGCTTAACCCGAAATATGGGAGGAGAGATTGGTCCCACCGGGCGTGCCAGAATCTGTAGGGTGTTTTTCGTCACCCCATTGAGATGGGAATACGCGCACGCTTGTCAGGCGTACTACAGATTCCCCCTGCCTAGGGTAGGCCGGGGTTTAATGATTGTGGGGATCCGAATCTCCGGCAGCCGCGGACTAAGCTGCCGTTAATTACCCCTCGCCTTTGGGGCGAGGGAACCTCCGATTAACGGGTTAAACTGGTCATGCGAACTCATTGTGCAGTGTACGTATGTTGTGTTTTGAAAAAGGGGGGGTTTGGATATATCGGGAGCCACGCAGAGTTTTTACGGGGGTCCCGCTACCCGGATAGCGGGCTGGGGATCAAGGGGGCTAGCAGCCCCCTTGCGGGGTGCAGGGCAGCGCCCCGTTAGAAATTTTTTTCTAACAGGGACAGTGTCGTGGAGCACGTGTGTGTGCAAATATGTATACATATGTACATATATATGTATATATGTATATATGTATATATATAAAAGAAAGAAAGGGGGAAAAGGCATCCAAAGGATGTGTGGGGGCAGCACCTTGGGCGCTGTGCGCCTAGGTGCTGTGCGCTCAGGCGCTAGAGTGCTACGTGTCGGCATGTGGGCGCTCTGCGCTGGAGAGCTGGGCGCTTGAGCGCAAGCGCGCCACGTGTCGGCACGTAGGCGCTTTGCGCTTGAGCGCCTGCGCTGGAGCGCAAGCGCGCCACGTGTCGGCACGGGGGAGACTTGCGCTCGAGCACTTGCGCTTGAGCGCAAGCGCGCCACGTGTCGGCACCGGGGCGACTTGCGCTCGGGCGCTTGCGCTTGAGCGCAAGCGCGCCACGTGTCGGCACGCGGGCGCTCTGCGCTTGAGCGCCGGCGAGAAAAAGTGGCTTTTAGCCTAAGAAACAGAAGCTATGCTTCAGAAAGGAAATATTTGTTATGTATATATGTATGGAGTTAAACTCCTGGGATGTTTTGAAGCTGATGAAGGGGGTTCTTCTTCTTCCTTCTGTTGTTTGGCCGGATCTTGAAGATCAAGAAGTAGGAGATTTTTAAAAACACTCCTTTTTGAGATCTGATGGGAGATCTGAGTTCCCTTTTGTGAGTTTTGTGGTGGAAAACTACTTAGTTTTGGAAAAGAAAGAGTAAAACTCTTGATTTAATTCAAAAGAATTGAGAAGGTTTAGAACCTTGGAGAAGGAGCAGGAGGCACAAAGAACCCTAGTTTTTGGGGGAATGAAAAAGTGTTCTTATTTTTATTCATCATGTTGCCTTTTATAGGCTTACATATTTACATATAGCCCCTTGGGGCTTTACAAAATGGCATTTTGCCCATCCCATGGCTCATGTGCCATTTCATTTTTGCACATAAGCCATGGGCTTACAAAATATTGGCTTTATGCCCATTTTGCATACATTCATGTATAAAAAATTACATAAAAATTATTTATTACATGATTTTTTTTGTTGGCATGGCGGAAGGCCGGACGCTTCGTGTTCGGGCTCGACCTGGGCATTGGCCCACTTGTTTTGGGCTTGGGCCCACCTGGCTTGGGGTTGACCTTGACTTTGACTTGGTCAACCGGGGTGCAAATTTTGACTTCAACAGATATCACTTTCGGCGATAAAGATCTTCTCCTCGGGACGTGTGAGCATAACCGCCCTCTTTATGTCTCCGGATACTGTCATGATATCAAGATAGGCAAAATCCTGGTTGACAATGGGTCCTTCGTTAACCTCTTCAATGTAAGAGTGTTGAAGGAAATATGCATGAGCGTTCAACACTTCGCTCGTGATAAAATCACCATCTCCGGGTTTGACTCCCAGTCATCACGGACGCCCGGGTCTGTGATCCTGACGTTACACTTTGGGTTGCTCATCACGGACATTAAATTCCACGTCATTGATGCTAAGACATGCTACAATGCTTTGCTCGGCAGGCCTTAGTTACACGAGTACAATATTATCCCTTCTACACAACATCAGTGTATGAAGTACTTCAAAGATGGTCTCGAGTACACTGTGACGGGGGAACTAAACCCATTCTCCGTGAACGAAGTCCGTAAATATGAGGATGCCAAATACTTCCTGCCTGATTTTGAAGACACAGAAAGATGTCGCAAACCGGAGGACAAGAACAAAGCTATCACCACTATTCCGGTCTTCGGGAGTGATACCGAAGAGGAAGAAGAGATGGTCTATTCGGGACCGCCCCAATACAACAAACCGAGACCGTCAACTCCTATTCTGGTCTTTGGTAGTGACTCTGAAGACAAGGTCAACGCAGTATTCTCGGCTCGTCCATCAGTATAAGCCTTCGTCAGAGATGATCAGAGTTTGCAGATCGCCATGGTTCCGCAAGAGCATTACAAAGAGCTCAATGCACTTGAAACTTATAGTGTGCAAGAACTGCAGACAGTCTACGTCCCTCTCAGGTGAAGAGGTGAAAAGGCGATCCTATTCTACCGATCCGGGGAAACCAAGGTGGAGAAAGAAATTTGGCATGGTGCTGATTCTACACTTGACATGATCCAGCCCATCCGTTTGCCCAGATACTACACAGAAGGATTGAAAAGGCTGTTGAGGTGCCAAGGCGTACCTTTGAAACAGACCGCGCGATAAGCTCAGTTCTACAACAGGATTTGGAACGTCCCTGGAACTCAGCGAAAGTTGCCTAATGGGAGAATGGAAACGATCGGGCTTCGGTATGTTCAATCCAAGGAACGGGAGCGATTCCGCGGCTGCTACGTCATACATGACTTCGATGAAGAAAGAGATGCTCTGTGGGGAGATGCTAATCCTGAACCAAAACGAGGTCCCACCATCAAAATGCTAACTCCGTCGTTTGAAGAACAAATGGACAAGCTTATAAGGGAAGCGGGTCAAAAAGTTCGAGACGACCATAATCGCGAAATGACTATCTACAAGAAAGCCAGAACGCAGCGCCTCCTTCAGCAGGCTGCAGAAAGTGACGATGCCCTCCGTTGCCGGCTCGTCATACAAAAGACCCGATGCAGAGGTAAAAGTAAATCAAAGAGCGGAAAAAATGTTCGACAGCGACAAAGCGGGACCAAGAAGCCACGCGATCGAGAATCGAGCAACCAGGATTCGTCTCTTATAAAGAAGATGGGTCGAGCGTACTCCTTTTCCTAAGACAAAACAAGGAAAATATTCGATCTTGTCATAAAACATCAAATGATGATGCTCTCGGAGTCTAAGCACCCCGAGAAAGTAGACAAGGTCTCTCACCCAGACTATTGCTCCTATCACCGAGCAATAGGACATCCTCTCGAAGACTGCTCCACCTTCAAGAACTGGGTCGAAGACCAATATCAAGAAGGTATGTTCGCTCTATCCGACAGTTGGAGGGTAAGTCCGCCACGGAAGCATGAATCAAATCCACTTATGCGATGAGGGTAGAACCAGACCAACGTCGGTCTTGGAAACCATCTCGTACCTGCCACGCGATAACGCTGTCAGAAGAAGAGCCCGAGAATATGGATGACCTCCCCTGGTGCTTCGAAAACGATGATGACGAGGTGATCTCCGAGTTTCCACCGGCGCCAAAAGAGCTGGAAGATGGAATACATACTACTGCAGATAACCTCAAGAAAATTGATTTAGGGACGACAAGTGACCTACGGCCGACATTCGTCAGTTAGTTGTTGTCTGAAGAAAGGGTGGCTGCGTTAAAAGATGTGCTCATGCAGTATAAAGATTGCTTCGCATGGAACTATTCCGAAATGCTGGGACTTGATCCAGAAATAGCCGTCCACAAATTGGCGATATATCCGGACGTCAAGCCGATCAAACAAGCACCGAGAAGAATGCAGCTCAAGCTTGAGATGAGCATCAACGCCGAAGTCAAGAAGCTAATTGACTCCGGCTTCATCCAAGAGGTTCAGTATCCTGACTGGATCGCCAACATCGTTCCAGTAATGAAGAAAAATAGGACGGTACGCATATGCGTAGACTTCCGGGATCTCAACAGAGTCTGCCCGAAGGACGACTTTCCAGTACCAGTCACTGAGCTGATGATAGATAATACGTCCACTCACGAGGTTTTCTCCTTCATGGATGGCTCATCAGGATACAATCAGATAAAGATGCATTCCGAAGACCAGAAGCATACCGCTTTCCGGACTCCTCTGGCTATATTCTGCTACAATGTGATGCCTTTTGGTCTAAAGAACGCCGGTGCCACCTATCAGAGGGCCATGACGAAGATTTTCGATGACCTCATACATGAAATTGTCGAATGCTATATTGACGACCTCGTGGTTAAAAGCAAATCATACGAGGAACATTTAGAGCATCTGAAGATCGTGTTTCATCGCCTTCGGAAATATAACTTGAAGATGAACCCTCTCAAATGCGCGTTCAGAGTTTCCTCAGGCAAGTTCCTGGGATTCATCGTCCGACACCGGAGCATTGAGATAGACCCGTCAAAGATCAAGGCGATTATAGAAATGCCTCCGCCAAGGACTCTCAAGCAACTGCGGTCTCTCCAAGAGAAGCTCGCGTATATCCGGCGATTTATATCCAATCTCTCGGGCAAGTGCCGTCCTTACAGTCACCTGATGAAGAAAGGAACCCCTTTCGTCTGGGATCGCAAATGCTAAAGTGCACTCGACGAAATCAAACAATACCTACAGAATCCTCCGGTGCTAACCGCTCCGGTCAAGGGAAAGCCTCTCATTCTGTATACAACCGCCCTTGAAGGTTCCTTAGGCACGCTATGGGCACAAGAAAACGACTAAGGGAAAGAAAGAGCTCTCTACTATCTGAGTCGAGTTCTCCTGGGGGGCAGAAAGCAATTACCCCCCATCGAAAAACACTGCTTGGCGTTGATCTTCGCGATAACGAAGTTCAGACACTATGCGTTGGCATACGAGGTCCATCTCATATCAAAGGTGGATCCCCTCAAATATTTGATTTCAAAGGCTATACTAACGGGACGACTCATTAAATGGGCCCTGCTCTTGATGGAGTTCTCGATAACTTATCGACCCTTCAAGGCAGTGAAAGGTCAGGCCATCGCCGACTTCCTCGCTGAGCATCCGATACCTGCCGAATCTCTCTTGAACTGCGAATTGCCAGACGAGCACGCGTTTGACACGATCGACGAGGAGAGAAGAGAGAATGATACCTAATGGGAACTCTATTTCAATGGGGCATCTTCCATGAAGAAGCGCAAACAAAGCACCCCTATAATCAAATCCGGGGTAGGCCTCATCTTCGTGACTCCACAAGGAAAGATAATGTGCTTTGCCTTCTCCTTAACAGAGCCGAGGACGAACAATGAAGCCGAATACGAAGCTTTGATAGCAGGTCTTGAGATCGCAATCGACATGGGAATTGAAAACCTCCTCATATACGGAGACTCCCAGCTGATCGTTAGTCAAGTAAACGGCGACTATCAAACGTGCAAGCCTGAGTTGGTGAAATATGGCGAAAGAGTGCAGCAACTGCAGACTCAAATCCCTTCCTACACACTGGAAAGTATACCGCGCGCGGAAAAGCAAGGTGGATGCATTAGCCAAGCTCGCTAAAGAACTGGCCGACGAGAACCTCGATGACGTGGGTGTTAGTGTATATGCCCTAGAGGCCATTACTGTATCATACTAGTTTGTATATTACTTAATGGAAGCTTAGGATATTCACCTTGTATAGACAATCTTGCTTAAAATAGTAGTATGCTACTTGGTTTGTTTCTTCTTTAATGTGTACATGTGTTTATTTTAGTATATCACCTATACACATTAGTGGAGCCCTTAGGATCTTTGCTTGATTACCAGCGTTGTGATGGCAGTCACACTCGTGGGGGCTGGGTAATCCACAAGCACATCCTTATGCAGGTTCCTAGTCGTAGGACTATCGAGACAGGGCATCGATACCCCGGAGTAGACTAGCGTATGCGCTTCTTATCCCAGCAGGGGAGATGGTCTGTCCCACAGCCGTCAGTACGTCGTACTTGAGATAGTATGCGGGTGCTCGTTAGGTTACGAGTACACTGGACATGACTCGTCGGGAAATGTTGGTTAGTACTATACCTATCGTCAGTTATCAGTTCCCAGGTGACATGAGTACAGCTTAGTCCGCTGACTTGACACTGTCACTTCGCCTCGAGTGTGTTCCCACTGTACTTAGATTACTACCCTACCACGGCTCAAAGGAGTCGTGCAAATAGGTAGTAGTTGGGTGCAGTCCCGAAGCACTTAGAGGAAGTGACGGTTAGACAGGATTCGTCTCTCCCGGTATTGGGGGTTGATATCGCGCTGTGTCTAGGAGAGCCATTACATAAAGTCCCTGGCCAGGGCAAGCGAGATATACTGGTAGGTTTCCAGTGTTATCTCAGGGTGTTCTGGGCTACACTCCGACACGACTTGTACCGCTATTAAGGGACTGACGTTTACCGCCCCCTAGGCCCGCCATGCGATATTCTCAGACGAACAGACTGGGCTGTACGCAGATTGTCACATTCAGGCTCAGTAGGAGTTCAGATGGGTTTCATCTCGTCCGTCTTCTTATCGGCATCTACCTGGGGTCCGTTACGCACAGCTAGTGCCGCTTGCGGTCTGTGGTTAAACCCACTGCCAGCGTAGTGTCGAGTCTTTAAAGTCCCACACAGAAAGCTATTCGCCTTTAGGCAAAAGAGTAGAGGTCGCATGGTTTTGCGACAGGGTTCGGTCACATCCGTGCACTTGTGCACGTTTAGTGTCCTGGCAGTTATCACTAGCAGGCTTTGGTTTAAGCCGGATCTTAGTGTACGTTTTGGGATTGGTTTTATCTCGTTTGTATTCGTGTTCCTCGGAACGCGGATGCGGGTGTGTATGCACAGTTGACAGAGAGATAGAGGCAGAGGATTCTCATTAGGGTTGTTGACTGTTGACTTTTGCTAAACCCTAATGAGAATAAGAAATATGATTAACAATAATATTAATTAAGTATTATTGTGACATGGTTGTTGATGGTTGACTTTGTTGACTTGTTGACTTAGTTGACCGGTTGATTAGGTTGGACTTGTTGACCATCATCATGACAATGGCTATCATTTCTTGGCATTGACCTTGGCTTGCTTATTTGTTCACACATTGCATTTAATGCAAGAAATGATGTGGCCACTTGATATGATAACAACCATCATATAATACTCAATTATTATTATGTGTTATGATGATTTTGGATTATGAGAGCAAGGGTGACAAAAGTCTTGCTCATTCTATCATTCTCATTCTCTCTCATCCTCAAGCTCTCCCTCTTCCTCTTGCTCTCTCTAGTCCATGGTTCTACTTGTCTCATGTGTTGAGAAGCAAGAACCATAGAGATAAAACCCAACACACTCCTCTACTCATCCTAGCACACAAGATTTAGCAAACCAAGTGTTCTAGTTTCCTCAAGATTGAGGTTGAAGCCAAAGGTAGAAGCTTTCAGGTGGATCCATCTTCAGCACAAAGAGACGACGAGGAGAGAACCATCCGACCACCACAAGGAGACCAAGAGAAGGAGTTCAAGTTAAGGTATAACCCCTAACCGAGTAGGTAAAACTCTTGTTAGGATTGTTAGATAGTTGTTTAACAAAGATCCGTATTTTGAGTCCATGTTACCACCAAAAGAAAAATCGTTTTTTTATCATTTCCGCAAGCCCGTAAGTACCGGGAGAGGTAACGTGGACTTACAGTAGTATCAGAGCCAGGTTAAACACTATCTAACATGTTAGCAAAGTAACTAGAAGTTCGATCGGAGAAAAAGTCACGAAACACGCCCGAAAAGTTTAGTTTCTGCCAATTTTTTTTCTTGTTCAAAAAATAATAAATCTTACACTAAAAATCGTCTCGGGTTTTTTATAACACACTGTAGAAAAATGGTCCATCGAATCGGTCAAAGAGCCACGGTAACGCGGCCGGAGCATGCTCCCGCCGCGGATCCGCGGCCGAGTTGACTAGGCCATGGGCGATTTTTCCTGCAGTGTGTTCAGTGGGGTGTTTTGGGATTTTTACAATATGTTTTTTCTGCCCAGATTTTCCAGAAAGCAAAATTTGTTTTTGGGGCCTAAAAATCCGTATTTTGATCGAACTTCTAAAGACTTAAGCTAACGGGTTTATATCTGTGATGTGATATATGTATTGAACGTCTGCTAATCGCTATACGTCGATTAGTGGGGGTTATACATATCTGTGATCTGTAATGTTGATGGTATGTGTATATGAACTCATTGGATTGTCGCGGATGAATAGCCGGGGGTTGTGAGATGAGAGTTTTCTTTTTCTTTCAATTCATGTAATTTGTAATTGATGTAATATTATTTATATGGCCGCACAACCGGGATGGGGTTGTAGCCGTCATTGTATAATTTCTTTTACTGTTTTTGCTCCTAGGATAGACCCAAGATGGGGTGCACAAACTACCGGGTATCTCGAAGTGCCGAGTGGCCTACTCACGGTGTTGAGGGAGGTTGCTTCGCTTCGAGTACTTGGCGGGTAGTTTGCCGCACCTGTAGGGGTCCAGGGTGGGGTATGGCTATTCACCGCGGCCGTGTAATCCGTTTTTCGTTACAGGCTCGTATGAATTGCGGATTCCTAGTATATCCAATGTGTTCATCTGTGATTTGGAATGGCTATCATTGCATGTGACGAATGTGTATATCTATATATGATATCTATTTAGGCATTGCTTATGTTTTGCATCCGCGCTAGTCCAGCCCCCGCTCTGTAGTTAGTTAAGTAACCTAACGGGTAATGACGGGGCCCCGTGGCGAATGCGGATGGCATAAGCGTACGTCATATTTTCGTTGTTTTCTGCAATGGTAGGATTAAATGATGGGATGCATTAAATTAATGCAAGAAAATAAACCAAAGTTGAGTCGTTGGAACACTTTCAAAACCACTCGGTTTCTTTTCAAAAACAACTTTTAAACGCGGAGCTTAAGCCACTCCTTTTAAAAGCTATCTCGTTCCATCGATTATATCAAGTTCACTACGTTCACGGTTTCGCCAAAACCATTCGTAGCCCTCCGTCGTTTCACATGGATAGTCAATAGTATTCAAGCTATGTTTGTTGGCCAAAGTCAAGGCATAGTGATTGGTAGCTATTGGGTATTCATGTGCAGCATAGATAGATGTGTTGGTTTGGGACAGTCGTACTGCCTTGTTGGCCAAAGTCAAGGGTAGGTACGGGTGGGTTCAAATTAACCTGGAGAATGACGGGTAGAACTTGACATGTGACTTATGATTTGTTGGCCAAAGTCAAGGTCATAAGAGCATGGGGCAAAAATCGTCGGGTTCTTGCACCGGCAGAAATATCTTCGGAGTCATCCGAAGAAAAGGGAGCGACCAAACAAATGACTCTATAAGTAAAAGACCAGGAAAAGGCTAAGGATTGGAGAGAAGTCTTTATAGACTACTTCAAATCCTGTCGAACACCTGAAGATGCATCCTCGAGGCATCAGCTCATGAAACGAGCTCTATCCTTCGCCTTTGTTAATGATACTCTGTATAAGAGATCATTTGATTCTCTATGGCTAAGATGCCTGGGACCCGAAGAGGTAAAGAGAGTCGTCTAAGAAACTCACGACGGACTCTGCGGTTCTCACCAAGCCGACCTGAAGATGAAGCTCAAGATCAAAAGGATGGGCTACTATTGGCCCACGATGATCCAAGACTCCCTCAAATATGCGAAGCAGTGCCACTCATGCCAGGTTCACGGGGACTTTATCAATCAGCATATGAATCCACTACACCAGACGGTGGCTAGCTGGCCATTCGAAATGTGGGGAACTGACATAATTGGCCCCATCGAACCGGCATCTTCCAGAGGACATC